>CM073131.1:32117600-32627600 GCA_037039145.1 Fundulus diaphanus
GCCCTAGAGCTGCTGCAGCATCGTATCACGCCACGCTAAAAAAAAAAAGAGCATTTGCTGTCACTGTGCAGATTAGGTGCTAAAAGCGCCACTGTGTCTCAACTTTGAGCAGAAATGATTGTGCTCTGCCACACATCACCACCACTGGGTGAGTTGTTTGCTTGGCAGGGGCGATACTTCCAGGGACAGGGCGGGGCAGATGCCCAGAAAGCAGAATTTGTGTGGGATAACTCAGACATGCATGAATCAAGCAAAAATACCACCCTGGGCATGGTTTTGACGAAGGAATAGCATCTTAACTTAGTTAAAAGCTCAACAAATGTGATTTTGCATAATATAGAGCCTTTAAGTTGGTGGTTGCCAGATTTCATAAATTTTGTTGCAACCTGTGCCTCCTTGACTTCCATTCAAAAGGTTGTAACACAACCACTGGCTTGGATCAAATCTGTAAGAATGGCCTAGTCAAAGTCCAGAACTAAATCTACTTTAAAATCCGTGGCATAACTTGAACGTTATTGTTCACAGATAATGTACACGTTATGCTGGAAAAGCCAACAATGGACTAAAACCTCCGTCTGTAGATGTGCAAACCTGGTAGAGATACCCCCAAAGATTTTGAGCTGTAATTGAAGCCAAAGGTCTTTCTATAAGGTCAGTGGGGCAATATTCAAATCAACGCCACGGTCTTCAGATTTCTTTTGAAAAGCTATTTTGAAAAACAAGCCTCCTTTTCCTTCCACTTCTCAAATTTACACTGTTTCGTGTTGCAGAATCACTTAAAAGACAAATAAAATACTTTAACGTTCACCGTGGTAACATAACATGTGAAAAAGTTTAAAGATGGTTAAATACTTTTGCAAGACACCGTGTCAGTTTCAAGTTTGTGCTGCAGCCAGTGCTAAAAAAAATCAACAAAACTTGTGAGCTTGCAGACTCTCCCTCAACTTTGGCTTAGCTGAAAATGGTGGCAGATGAGCAGAGCTGATCAAAGTCCTGCTGGAAAGATGTTTTATTAACAGGTATGGAGCTGCGGTGAATATCAGATGAAGGGGTGAGGGTGCCTGGGCTCCTCTGCTGCACCGCCACACTTCCTCTAATCGCTGTATTGCAGATGCATAATTCATACGTCGTGACAGATCATCCTCTAACTGCATCGCAGGAGTTTCAGCTGATGAAGCAGGGAGGTGGAAGCTACTTGTCATATACAGATGCAGGAATTTCCGGCTTTATTTACCTGACTGCTAACATGACTGAACTTTAGAGACGGCTCGCGCCGCACCGTAACTGGCATCCCTGAGGGCCCACGGTGATTGGCTAAAATACTTTATTTTATTTCTTACTCCAGCATCGCAGCATTTCCAAATGTATTTCTGTTTTAATCAGATTTCGAGGTGTCTTGTTTTTTTCTGTTTAATGTTTATTTGATGTGGCATTTCTGTCTTGGAAAAAAATAGAGGAAAAAAAAAACATCAGTGTAAGCGAGCAGTTGAGTGCAGTCTCTCGGGCAGTGTTTTATGCCTGATTGGTGCTAAATGGTGTGCACAGTCAGCGGTGAGGTTTATTTTTTCACATGAACCGCTCTCATATTCCCAGAAAGATGGGAACAAGAACCCTGATAACTGTACCTCATACTTTATACTTAATCATGTCAACACTTACGCTAAGATCAGCTGCATCTGGCCAACAAAGACACACAAGAACCTTTACTACCGTAGCATACTGACATCTCATTGTACAGGAGTCAGACTTTCCAAGTTCCCAGTTGGAAAAGCAACAATAACACCCACCGAAGTCAGGGAAAACTTTCAGAGCAGCACTGAGTGTAGCATTCAATATGGGGGAAATGGTAAAGGTTCTCCATTTGAATTATTTCCCAGACCAGTTACCAGCCAGCCCTGTGGTGGACTGGCGACCTGTCCAGGCTGTATCCCGCCTCTCGCCCAATGACTGCTGGAGATGGGCACCAGCCTCCCCGCGCGATCCTTCACAGCTAAGCAGGGACAGAGTATGGATGGATCAGCACATTACTACTTGAATGGTGCACTCCAATAAGAACACCCACCTTAGGGTGCCCTGTTTGTGATTTGGTCATTCAGGGTCTGAAGCTTTGGAACAGGCATATAACCATAGCTGGGAGCATCATGCTAATGTGCCAGGATCCCCCAACAGGGTGGTACTGAAGGACTGACGAGAGAATGTGCTGATGACAGAGAGCATGACGAAGGAGCAAGAGAGCATCTAGAGGACAAGGAAAAACTTTTTTTCAAGACCTAAGAGAGTAGCAGCAACATTAAAAGGTTATTTACCGTATGGACGGCAGTTTAGAAGCCAGAAAAGGTGGCCCTCCTTTGAGTCTTGATTTGCCATTAGCTCACATTTCCTCGCGCAGCTTTCTCTTCACTGACCTGCGACATTTTCCAACTGATTGAGGGCTCTGCTCAGATCTAGCAAGTACTGACGACAAATGTCCCATTTCTCCAGTTTTGACTTCTCTAGCTGCGCTAGCTCGCTGTTTATTTCAAAATACATTTCAAATTCCTATAATATACAACATACTGACAGAGCCTGACAAAATTGGAAACAGCTTATTGTCCGTGCCAACCAACAAGAACATGGCTTCTGTCGGTATTGCTAAAGCTTTCCAGAACAATAAAATCATAACGTATCTGCTTAGAACCCATCTGAACTGGTATTGATAAGCTCCTTTAAAAAAAATAATTATTTTAAACTATTGTTTTGAAATCCTCTTATTTGTTGCTTTATTAGCTGTCTCTCTACTTTATAGAACTTGCAAATACCTCCCATTAACACGGCTAGTAAAAAAGGAAAAACTTTCCCTCCCTTTTTTTTCGTCTTTATTTGCCTGTTTATTCTTAGGTCTGCTTTGCCTTCTTAAATACTTTGGACTGTACTTTTATATATAAAAAAAACAAATAAATAGGATGTCTTTTCATCTTCAGTAGAAAGAACAAAAACACTTGATGTTACTGCTCCAGGACGTTACGCACATTAATCTTTTCCTCCAGTCTAACAACTAACCTGTGCTGCAAAACTGACAGAAACACTCGAGTTGTGGGCAGAAAATGGAAATCCAAACAGAAGCAAACAACTTCTCCATGTGTAACCTGAGACACCAGCGTATAAAGGAGGTGAAGTCCTACTGCAGTTCACAACGGTGCGTCAAAGAGCAACAATCGGACCACGCAGATCCGTGATGACGTCTTCTGCAGCGGTTGGTTTGTTTGGAGGGATCAGGAGGGCTGTGTACAATTTGCGTGCTGTTCCCGTGTCAAAGTTGGAGCTGTTGAATATTTATAGCGGTGTGTCCCCTGCCATCCTTCGGGTGGGCAAACCAAATGAGAAACCGCATGCGATCACTTGCAGCTTCGGTTAGGACTGGGCAAGCCACACCCAGAGTTCAGGATTTCTCTAAAGCCACTTCTAAAGACACTTTGCTGATTATTAAACCTTCTTTATTAGTTCAATTCAGCTCAGTGTACTATCACAGCAAAACAAGCATTGTCAACACCTCAGTGTGTTTTTTCTCTGTGAATACATTCCTGCTGAGGCTAAGGACAGGAAATGTACCCTAAATGTTTGGAACAACACATGCAAAGACGCCAGAACAAATTAGCACATAGACTCAGTTTTATGTAATTAGGTGGAATGAAACAGGAAATAAACATTCAAGACAGGAAAAGGAAGCTGCAACAAGGCACAGAAAAGTAAGGAGATATCTGAAACCTGTCACCTTTAGACTGGAATCATGCTAGCTATCAGTACTAGCTTATATTGGCTTATTTAGTCCATATTGATGTCCTGTTAAACAATCTCTTGTTGCCAAGTTAATGTACAAGAGCAATGAGCAAAGAGCCCAAGAACATCACAGTCTTATACTGATGGCATCGGCTACGGTAATATTTCTTCTTTGCGTGCTTCAGGTGCTTTTTGCAACGTTTCTGATCTAAAATCTAAAAAGTTGGCCGAAAACCAAAGACCACACATCATCCCAAAAACATTATAACACAGTACAATTTATAGGTGGGAACATCAAGGCGTTGGTCTATCATCCAAGCATATGGCGCTAAAGGTCTTCCTATAACAGAAAAAGGGAAGAATGTCTAAAAGTACCGGGACATCATTGAAAAGAATCTGAAGATGAAAGGATTTTCCAGCTGCAGAATAATCTCTGTAACCCCCAGCCAAGGAAACCCTCGGCTGCTGCTCAGGTAGAGACGATAAAGCTGCCAGGAAGCCGCCAGGCAACCTCCCTGACTTGAAACCAGTACAAAACCTAAAGTATGAGCAGAAGAAAGTCACACCTCTGCAACGCCTGCTACCAGTCTCTACACAAAGGAAACATCCTGAACTTGTCCTTACAGAAAACTGCGTTGATTCCTTGTTACACTTTAATTAGACTGAATGTATGGGGGTACTTTGTGTTGATTTCTAGATGCATGTGGATTACTTGGGTAGTTACAAACATCTGAAGTGAATTTATGTCAACAGGCCCAATGGAGATATATATATATATATTCACACACTGAAAAAATGTGTTCAATAACTACTATATTTTTATTGCCATTTGGCAACCCAATAAAATCATCAGAGAGCAACCAGCCGGTCACAACCAGAATACTCCCAGCTACTCAAGTGGGTAAAATTTACAGTCGGACACAAAGGACTAATTTTATACGTTTCAATAAATAGTTTTCCTACACGTAGAGGTAAATCTATTCCAATTTTTGGACTTCTGTCCCGTTTCGAGACATCTCGCAGAATGATTTCATTTGTCAGCTATAAGGCCTGGCGAGAGAAGCTGAGAAGCAAGACCACCTGCACTTACTTACATCCCAGAGCCCCACGAGCGAGTGTCTGAGAAGGCTCAGAGGATTAACTTACAACTTTTACAGCTCAGTCGGCACACGCTATTATACCTATTCAGCCACACGTGCCTCTGGGCTGTGTGCGAAAAAAAAAAGAAAAAAGAAAGAAAGCAGCACGCACACATGTGTGCACACACGCAGTGGCCGCTTGACCTGGTTATAAAGCAAACTGTCACAAGCCTCCTGCTTGTGTGTGCATGTATGTGTTTTTCCTCATCTTTAGGGGAAACCGAAGTTTTTCCATCTGTTCTGAGGAGTGAATCTGTGATCCGCAGCCTGCGTAATGAGGTGAGATAATCTCTGCAGGTTCTGGGAGCTGCCAGGGATGGATGATGGTAGCAGCAATGTTATAAAGCAGACTGCCCAGATGACAGCAACAAGGGTCCCTATTAGAGGCAGGCAGTGATGAAGAAGTAAATTTGGTTATGTCCTACGATTACTCATTCCTGCCGGGCGGCCATCGCAATAATTACATTACTATTAGAAGCACGACTTTATGTTTCTGTCACTGCTCCTTGACAACGTGCATCTCACGAGTAGGCATAGACTGTGTTAGAGTTTAAAGCAAATATTTAATGCAAGCATAACCTGCTTCTGTTTACAACAACAACAACAAAAAAAAACTACTGCTGCTACTGCTGCTTAAACAATAAGGTTTTCTACGCTAATTTCTACACTTATTCAAGCTTAAATCGAGCTGCAGCATTCAGGTACTCATGGCAAAGAGTGTAGTGAATGTAGTGATCCGATTGGTTCTAACCTTTTGATGCTGACCCTGTTAGTCCCGCCTTTTTAGGCCTGCTTTGTCTTCTTAAATACTTTGGACTGTACTTGTGTATATATATAAAAAATAAATAAATAAAACTATAAAAAAGATGTTTTTTTTATCTTCAGTAGAAAGAACAAAAAACACTCAATGTTACTGTTCCTTTAACCCGTATCCAGTTCGTTACGCACATTAATCTTTTCCTCCACTTTAACAACTAACCTGTGATGTACTTTTTTTTTTTGTTGTAGTAAACAGAAGCAGATTATGTTGTGTATAGGCTTGCATTAAATATTTGCTTTAAACTCTAACACAGTCTATGCCTACTCGTGAGACGCAGGTGACAGAAATATAAAGTCGTGCCTCTGTTTACAACAAAAAAACAACAAAAACAACTACTACGGCTTAAACAATAAGGTTTTCTACACTAATTTCCACACTTTTTCAAGCTCAAATCGAGCTGCAGCATTCAGGTACACAAGTATAACTAGTATTAGCTGGTGAATTAGATGGGTTACGCCAGCAGACAGAAGTTTAGACTCGCCGTCTAATTCAAGGGTTTGCTCCTTCACGACAGCTGGGAAACCATTGCAGGTGACTAACCTCATGAAGCTCACGGAGAGAAGAGTGACCAAAGCAGTAATTTAACAAAGGAGGGGTAGTTAGAGAAAGCTAAAATATACAAGGTGTGTTGAGTCGTTTTACAATTTTGTGTTCGATACATACTCTTGTATACTTTTGGATCATAGTTTGGATGTCTATGTATCGGCAATGTAGAACGGCATCAAAAATAAACAAAAGCCTTTGAATGACAACGGCGAGTCCAAACTTTGGACTGGTAGAGTATCTTCTAAGATTTTTCCTCATAAAAACAGCAGGCCTCAGCTGAATTAAGGTAACATGAAGCCTGTGTGATCTGAATTTTATCAACTTAAGCAACCCAGGAGGTTCCTCGGTGAACCTCCATGTTTGAGACTTTTCGTGAAAACAATGCATGTGCCTATTTAGAAGATGGCATAAAGAGCTAAAGACGATCCTGATCAATTTACATGGGCCTGAGTCAGTCTGATAAGGCTCCATGCCAGCAGGTCTAAAACAGGCCGGACCAATCACAGCGCGGCAGAATTACCCATGATGCAGCAGCGCTGTTCTGGAACCAAAACAGTCAAAATACATATGGGGATTTTTGTTGCATGGTGCCTTGGAAGATTAAGAAAGTACTTGTGAGTACACCATGTATCCTCAGATTATTTAGACTAAAGCGTCAATAACTGATGGCATGACATGTTTCGCGGGCTAGAAATTACAAATCTGAGCGCGTCATTTGGAGGTTTTTTTTGCGTCACATCCGTAGTGATCTGATTGGTTCTAACCTATTGATGCTGACCCTGTTAGTCCCGCCTTTAAAATCGGTCTCTACCAGCTCCTTTCCAGACGGATACACCGTCCGTCTGGCTGGTTCATGCTAGATCAAGACATTTTTACACTGACAAAAGGTTGCAAGCCAAATATCGAAACACATGAAGGATCTCTGCAGGGTAACACTGTGCCACCTTCTTTTAGTAGGTGATGAAGATTTTAATAATAATAATAATCAGCATAGTATCCTTTTAAATTTTAAAGGACTGTTAGGGGACCTTTTTGGCTTCTCTACGGGTTCTCCGGCAACTTCACAAGGAAAACAAGTGAATTAGAGGTGAACTGAGCCCAAAAACAGGAGTGTGCTCGTTCATGCTCTTCAATAACTAGAGAGAGAGTAAAGATTTTATTGTGTGACCTTGTGGCTTTCTTCCCTTCATATCGAGGACTCAGTGAGTCATAAACCTGGACGTCTTTCTCTTCTGGGGCCCTATGCGAGCATGTCTTTGTGTTTTCTGGGTTCATACCTTCACATTGGTCTCTCAAAGGAGGAAACAAGGCAGGGATACTTACAGGAGGTCCTGAAAGACAGAAGAAAACAAAACCCATTTAGTGTCATTTCAAACAGCAATAAAACAAGACAAAATCACAATTTCAAAGCAAAGAGTAATAATTTTAAGAGAAATTATTTCCCCTGAAAAAACAAATGCCCCCTAAGTAAGAAGCTAAAACTTTCTGTTTTCCACTCAGATGGAAAAAATTGCCACCACCAGGCCTGGCAATCACATTTTAAATTTGTAAGTGGCTCTGATTTTATTATACAAGGGGTTGTGTGCTTGTTAAAAATCTCCAGCGATTTTTGTGAGGTGACACTTTTTCCCCAATTACTGCAGCTCAAAGGAGTCTGTGAGAGCACAATGCTGCACTCCCCAGAACCGAGCAAATATTGGGCTTTTTATTAAAAAGGTTCCCAGCTGCTTCAACCCTGAGAAAAAGGATTTTATTTCTTTACAATATCTACGTCCCCCAGCCCGCTCTTCTTCATGACTTGCGCAAATCGCTCCGACAGCTGGGGCCCGGGAGGAGTCGTGGGATTGAGGTTCAGTGGGCCAGGCTTCTACGCTGCTGTTTAATGGATGATCGGGTTAGAGGAAAACACTTTGCTTTTAATAAACCGGATCCAATGTGTTTTTGTTTGGCTGTGATCAAATTGTTTTTAACCAAGAGCTGTGGAATAAACTAACAAAACCACTGAGGAAACGGTGATAAATGAGCGCCATTCGGCTCAAAGCACATAACACATCAGCTAAAGGGCTCACAGAGTTATATTGACTCAATTTGTATGATCTAACTTAAAGCAGTTTCAAATAATCCACGATAAGCATTAAGGGGCGAAAGCTCAAAGGTTATCAGAGTTTAGGAAGCAAAAATGATGGGTGATAATATCTGTTTAACAGAACGAAGGGAGAAAGAAAGAACGGTAGTTAGGTAGATAGGAAGGAAGGAAGGTATGTAGGAAGGAAGGAAGGAAGGGAAGTATGTAGGAAGGAAGAAAGGAGAATATGTAGGAAGGGAGGGAGGGAGGAAGGAAGGAAGGAAGGGAGGTAGGAAGGAAAGTATGTAGAAAGAAAGGAAGGAAGGAAGGAAGGAAAGTATGTAGGAAGGAACGTATGTAGGAAGGAAGAAAGGATACTATCTAGGAAGGAAGGAAGGAAGGAATGAAGGAAGGAAGGAAGGGAGGGAAGTATGTAGGAAGGAAGAAAGAAGAGTATGTAGGAAGGGAGGGAGTAAGGAAGGAAGGAAGGAAAGTATGTAGGAAGGAAGAAAGGAGAGTATGTAGGAAGGGATGGAGGAAGGAAGGAAGGAAGGAAGGAAGGAAGGAAGGAAGGAAGGAAGGAAGGAAGGAAGGAAGGAAGGAAGGAAGGAAGGAAGGAAGGAAGGGAGGGAGGGAGGGAGGGAAGTATGTAGGAAGGAAGAAAGAAGAGTATGTAGGAAGGGACGGAATAAGGAAGGAAGGAAGGAAAGTATGTAGGAAGGAAGAAAGGAGAGTATGTAGGAAGGGATGAAGGGATGAAGGAAGGAAGGAAGGAAGGAAGGAAGGGAGGGAGGGAGGGAGGTAGGAAGAAAAGTATGTAGGAAGGGAGGGAGGAAGGAAGGAAAGTATGTAGGAAGGAAGGAAGGAAGGAAGGAAGGAAGGAAGGAGGGAAGGAAGGAAGGAAGGAAGGAAGGAAGGAAGGAAGGAAGGAAGGAAGGAAGGAAGGAAGGAAGGAAGGAAGGAAGGGAAGTATGTAGGAAGGAAGAAAGGAGAATATGTAGGAAGGGAGGGAGGGAGGAAGGAAGGAAGGAAGGAAGGAGGTAGGAAGGAAGGAATGTAGAAAGGAAGGAAGGAAGGAATGTAGAAAGGAAGGAAAGTATGTAGGAAGGAATGTATGTAGGAAGGAAGAAAGGATACTATCTAGGAAGGAAGGAAGGAAGGAAGGAAGGGAGGGAAGTATGTAGGAAGGAAGAAAGAAGAGTACGTAGGAAGGGAGGGAGTAAGGAAGGAAGGAAGGAAGGAAAGTATGAAGGAAGGAAGAAAGGAGAGTATGTAGGAAGGGATGGAGGAAGGAAGGAAGGAAGGAAGGGAGGGAGGGAAGTATGTAGGAAGGAAGAAAGAAGAGTATGTAGGAAGGGAGGGAGTAAGGAAGGAAGGAAGGAAGGAAGGAAGGAAGGAAAGTATGAAGGAAGGAAGAAAGGAGAGTATGTAGGAAGGGATGGAGGAAGGAAGGAAGGAAGGAAGGGAGGGAGGGAAGTGTGTAGGAAGGAAGAAAGAAGAGTATGTAGGAAGGGAGGGAGTAAGGAAGGAAGGAAGGAAAGTATGTAGGAAGGAGGAAAGGAGAGTATGTAGGAAGGGATGAAGGAATGAATGAAGGAAGGAAGGAAGGAAGGAAGGGAGGGAAGTATGTAGGAAGGAAGGAAAGTATGTAGGAAGGAAGAAAGTAGAGTATGTAGGAAGGGATGAAGGGATGAAGGAAGGAAGGAAGGAAGGATGGAAGGAAGGAAGGAAGGAAGGAAGGAAGGGAGGGAGGTAGGAAGAAAAGTATGTAGGAAGGGAGGGAGGAAGGAAGGAAAGTATGTAGGAAGGAAGGAAGGAAGGAAGGAAGGGAAGTATGTAGGAAGGAAGAAAGGAGAATATGTAGGAAGGGAGGGAGGGAGGAAGGAAGGAAGGAAGGGAGGTAGGAAGGAAGGAATGTAGAAAGGAAGGAAGGAAGGAAGGAAGGAATGTAGAAAGGAAGGAAGGAAGGAAGGAAAGTATGTAGGAAGGAACGTATATAGGAAGGAAGAAAGGATACTATCTAGGAAGGAAGGAAGGAAGGAAGGAAGGAAGGGAGGGAAGTATGTAGGAAGGAAGAAAGAAGAGTATGTAGGAAGGGAGGGAGTAAGGAAGGAAGGAAGGAAGGAAGGAAAGTATGAAGGAAGGAAGAAAGGAGAGTATGTAGGAAGGGATGGAGGAAGGAAGGGAGGGAGGGAAGTATGTAGGAAGGAAGAAAGAAGAGTATGTAGGAAGGGAGGGAGTAAGGAAGGAAGGAAGGAAAGTATGTAGGAAGGAAGAAAGGAGAGTATGTAGGAATGAAGGAAGGAAGGAAGGAAGGAAGGAAGGAAGGAAGGGAGGGAAGTATGTAGGAAGGGAGGGAGTAAGGAAGGAAGGAAGGAAAGTATTTAGGAAGGAAGAAAGGAGAGTATGTAGGAAGGGATGGAGGAAGGAAGGAAGGAAGGAAGGAAGGAGGGAAGGGAGGGAGGGAAGTATGTAGGAAGGAAGAAAGAAGAGTATGTAGGAAGGGAGGGAGTAAGGAAGGAAGGAAGGAAGGAAAGTATGAAGGAAGGAAGAAAGGAGAGTATGTAGGAAGGGATGGAGGAAGGAAGGAAGGAAGGAAGGGAGGGAGGGAAGTACGTAGGAAGGAAGAAAGAAGAGTATGTAGGAAGGGAGGGAGTAAGGAAGGAAGGAAGGAAAGTATGTAGGAAGGAAGAAAGGAGAGTATGTAGGAAGGGATGAAGGGATGAAGGAAGGAAGGAAGGAAGGAAGGAAGGAAGGATGGAAGGAAGGAAGGAAGGAAGGAAGGGAGGGAGGGAGGTAGGAAGAAAAGTATGTAGGAAGGGAGGGAGGAAGGAAGGAAAGTATGTAGGAAGGAAGGAAGGAAGGAAGGAAGGGAAGTATGTAGGAAGGAAGAAAGGAGAATATGTAGGAAGGGAGGGAGGGAGGAAGGAAGGAAGGAAGGGAGGTAGGAAGGAAGGAATGTAGAAAGGAAGGAAGGAAGGAAGGAAGGAATGTAGAAAGGAAGGAAGGAAGGAAGGAAAGTATGTAGGAAGGAACGTATATAGGAAGGAAGAAAGGATACTATCTAGGAAGGAAGGAAGGAAGGAAGGGAGGGAAGTATGTAGGAAGGAAGAAAGAAGAGTATGTAGGAAGGGAGGGAGTAAGGAAGGAAGGAAGGAAGGAAGGAAAGTATGAAGGAAGGAAGAAAGGAGAGTATGTAGGAAGGGATGGAGGAAGGAAGGGAGGGAGGGAAGTATGTAGGAAGGAAGAAAGAAGAGTATGTAGGAAGGGAGGGAGTAAGGAAGGAAGGAAGGAAAGTATGTAGGAAGGAAGAAAGGAGAGTATGTAGGAAGGGATGAAGGAATGAAGGAAGGAAGGAAGGAAGGAAGGGAGGGAAGTATGTAGGAAGGGAGGGAGTAAGGAAGGAAGGAAGGAAAGTATGTAGGAAGGAAGAAAGGAGAGTATGTAGGAAGGGATGGAGGAAGGAAGGAAGGAAGGAAGGAAGGAAGGAAGGAAGGAAGGAAGGAGGGAAGGGAGGGAGGGAAGTATGTAGGAAGGAAGAAAGAAGAGTATGTAGGAAGGGAGGGAGTAAGGAAGGAAGGAAGGAAGGAAGGAAGGAAAGTATGAAGGAAGGAAGAAAGGAGAGTATGTAGGAAGGGATGGAGGAAGGAAGGAAGGAAGGAAGGGAGGGAGGGAAGTATGTAGGAAGGAAGAAAGAAGAGTATGTAGGAAGGGAGGGAGTAAGGAAGGAAGGAAGGAAAGTATGTAGGAAGGAAGAAAGGAGAGTATGTAGGAAGGGATGAAGGAATGAAGGAAGGAAGGAAGGAAGGAAGGAAGGAAGGGAGGGAAGTATGTAGGAAGGAAGAAAGAAGAGTATGTAGGAAGGGAGGGAGTAAGGAAGGAAGGAAGGAAAGTATGTAGGAAGGAAGAAAGGAGAGTATGTAGGAAGGGATGGAGGAAGGAAGGAAGGAAGGAAGGAAGGAAGGGAGGGAGGGAAGTATGTAGGAAGGAAGAAAGAAGAGTATGTAGGAAGGGACGGAGTAAGGAAGGAAGGAAGGAAAGTATGTAGGAAGGAAGAAAGGAGAGTATGTAGGAAGGGATGAAGGAAGGAAGGAAGGAAGGAAGGAAGGAAGGAAGGAAGGAAGGAAGGAAGGAAGGAAGGAAGGAAGGAAGAAAAGTATGTAGGAAGGGAGGGAGGAAGGAAGGAAAGTATGTAGGAAGGAAGGAAGGAAGGAAGGAAGGAAGGAAGGAAGGAAGGAAGGAAGGAAGGAAGGAAGGAAGGAAGGAAGGAAGGAAGGAAGGAAGGAAGGAAGGAAGGAAGGAAGGAAGGAGAGTATGTAGGAAGGAAGGAAGGAAGGAAGAAAAAGAAGGAAGGAAGGATCTTTTTCAGACTGCAGTTTAAACCCCAGTTGATGCAGTAATAAATTATTGCTTGTATTTATCAGTGTTTTAGGCAGCAGTCTGATGCTTTTGGCATTTACACAGCACCTAAAAGTTACATGTTGTGAATTTATTGATCTATTTTGAAGTACATTTTATTTCTTTAAAAAGGGACACTTTTTAACCCATTTAGTCATCTATATTTTAACGGCTGCACAGGGACACCTGTATTTTAACCACATAGAGAGTTTTATGTAAATGTCGATGGATGAAGCATTTTATAGCACAAAACTATTTAATATCCATCTGGGGACATTTAAAAAAAAAAAGTCAATTCTTCACCAATTCGTTCCACTGTCAGACTCGCTTACAGGAGCTTGTCAGTTTGAGGATATGTTCCTCCTTGCGTTGGTTCTGGTACCAAACTAACAAATCTTGATTATTCACATAGAAGGAAAATATTTAACCAAACCTTTCCAGCAATGACTACCTGCTAGAACATTTTGACACCGTGGCGTTTCCTTTCGCCAAAAAAACCCTTATTCATCCCACATTTCTTTTCCTTTTCCATATGTCCCCAGTGAGCAAACAAGTGATCCTAATGAGGTATTTCATTCATGTTTTGCGCCGGAAAATATCACTATGTCTCTTTCCAATTTTTCTTCCTGTCAGTCCCAGAAAGGCCTGCCTGAAAGCTTCCTCCTGCCTTTAAAAAAGGTTAGTCTGAATCATGAAAAACAAATGAAAAACATAAAAAAAAAAATTGTGAGAGCTTCTTGGCGATTAGCAAAAGGCTTATGGTGATGAATTCATCACATCTGTGCCTGTCAATGGCTGTTTTTGTTAAATCGGAGGAATAATATCTCTCCACTTTTTGTCCCTTTGAAATACCACAAACAAATTTAACCGATCTTTAACATTGGGACACAAATTGTTAAACGTAGCTCCCATCTGGAGAGATTCAAAGTATATTTATTAACATTTTTAGGCAAGCGAAATTATACTGGACGGAAATATTAAGTTTCACACAACAGCAATCTGAAAATATAATTTACCATTCCCATGAGGTCTTCCACAGCCATACAGAGCCTTGTTAAATTCATATAATTTTAGCTTTTCCAAATTTTGTCATGCAAAAAACAACTAATTGAATGTATTTTATTGGGATTTTATATGATATACAAACACAAAGTAGTGGAAAACTGTAATGCAGAAGGTCAAAAATGCAGTTTGAAAAGTATTTTACAGGAAAAAACCAGAAATGTCTGACGCAAACTTGTATTCTGCCCCCTTTATTCTGATGCTTTGATAAATAATGCAGATCGCCTAATTATTAAATCAAATCCAGAAGCTTCATGTGTGGACAAATAGAGGAATTATTGAGACGAGAGAATAAACTGCATGAAGAAGACCAAGGAACACATCAGGCAGCGCAGTTTTTTAAAAGTATGACAACTGCAGACCTACAAATGCAGGATCAGAAAACGAGGAACCAAGAGGGCCTTGGTTACTTTTGAGAACCTGCAGAAATCCACATTTTGGGTGGGGGAATCAGTCAACAGGACAACTATTAGTAGTGCGCTCTGTAAACCCGGAAAAATGGCATCGTTGAAAGTCACATTTGCAGGTTTACTGCAAACCCTGTAAAGGGGACCAGAAAAAATGTTTAAAGAAGGTTCTCTCGTCAGATGAGATGGAAACTGAACTTGTTTTTCCTAAATGCTAAATGTTGTGTGTGGTAGACTTCACATCGCCCTGAGCACGACATCCCCTGAGAGAAACATGGCGGTGAAAGCAACATGCTAACAATCATATGCTACTTCGGATTTCATCACTTAAAATCCCACAAAAATGCGATGAGGTTCGTGTTTTGAACGTGACAAAACGTGGGACCGTTCAAGTTCCTAGCTGGCATCAACGAAGGCTTGATATTTTGTCAACATACTTCATCCAAATGTAAAATATAATATATCACAGAATGATGAAGCGTACTGTCCTCCCATTGTCTACCAGACCACTGTGTCCTGAACATAATGAGTCGGTTTGCTTGTTCCCAATTGATTTGTCAAGAGGCAACTGTTCACATTCTCCGCATTTGCTCTGGTTGAAAAGCAAAAAAAAGGGACAAAAAAAACACTTCTCTACACAATGATGCCATTAGAAATATCCTGGCGTGATGAATGTTTGTTTGGGAGTAAGGCTCAGCATAAACAAAGCCCGGTGGCATTTCAGATTCGCGGCCAGCTGTAACATCAAAGTTCCATCCTGACATCATGATTTCCTCGTTTTCATTTTCGGGCTCTAAAAGTTGTGCACTTCTAAACTTTTAGTGTTAAATGAATAAAAAAAGATGGGGGAACCTGAGCCTCACCACACTAATTTACAAGATGGATAAAACAACGTTGAAAAGGGTCAAATAAATTAATTATCAAAGGGAAGGAATTATTCTATCTTTATAACTCAACCTGATTGGATTTAATTTCTCTCACTTTAACCAGCAATAAATTATATATATATAAATAGTTTTCCCCCTCAAAGACAAAAGCGTTTGATTTTCAAGCAGTGAATCTAGACACTGCCTTGCTTTACCCTGTCTGGATAATTTCTTTTTATTTTTTTCTCTAGGGCAATACTTTTGTTCCCAAGCCGTTGGCTGTGCTCTATTGCACTGTGCTCGGGTGCAGAAAGCCAACACGCCCGAGAGCCCATTATCACTTTTCTATCAGGTGAAGGGAGTATAGATGCAGCTCTCTGCCAAGTGCATGTTCTTGCTCCAAATTCAATTTGTGGCGACACTCTGTGGCTGCAGAGGTGTCACTGTACAAAATCTCATTCCCCCTGATACGCGCGGCCTCAGCTGGGCCAGGATTCTCGATTCAGATCGCGGGGGGGGGGGGGGGGGTATGAGAGGACGGATTGGGGAGATTGGACATATTAATTACAGCCACGGCAGAAAGAATGTGCCCAGTTTTCTTTTTTCCATCCAAAGTTTTGATGTATCGGGTCATTCAATTACATGTAGCGCTGCTTTTACCGATAGTGAGTTGGAGCGAACTTATGAAATTACAACGATCTAATCAGAGTCTCTCACAGGGTTTTGGTTAAAAAAAAAAGAAACAATGCTGTGAAGAAGACTGGATTTCTTAAGTTCAGTGAGGTTTGGAGGATTTATTTGATACTGCCATGGTTCTGCAAGATCATTCTGATCTGGCAGAGCTCTGGGCTTTGGCTGGGCCATTGCAACACCTTTCTTCTAGTCTCCCTCAGCCCTTCTCTTAGCATCCTGTTTGTGCCGAGCCTTAGCTGTCTCACAGACGGTCTCACACTGACTCTTCTTAATGTATTTGGAAGACAAAGAATATGACTAAAGGTGGATTTCTGGGATGTTACCCTGAAGCTTTCTTCCCTGGAACGTAACTACCTTGAACTCTTGTTTGTTTTATGCATTTTGACAACGGTGCTATCTATGCACACGTTCGCTGACACCAGGAGGTTTTCTCCCCCTCAGAAACAAGTGGCGGTTGCCTTCATGCCTGTGCATTCAATGAGGGGTTGCTACTATTATTCATTTAGTAGGCATCCCCTGCTTGCTGCTCAGAAAAGGGACACTAGGTAATGTGCTTTGTGAGGAGCTGCACTGCATTTCATCCCATGCTAGAATCCCAGTGTTTTATTTGGCTGGAAAGTCGGAGGCGAGTTCTCCTTTCCACTGTCGCCCCATGCTTGCACAGTATGAGGGATTGCTGCAAAGTTAGGGACATGACCCAATTGGCTGGGTTTCCTTAAATAGAAAACTTTTCATCAATTGGCAAAATAATCTAAACTTGACTGCAGTGTTTTACAGCAAGGAACGGATTCAAATGTAGGTAAGTAACTTTAAATCTATCAACATCAGTGTACTGAATTGACTGTATGTTTATAAAGATATTTTGTTTTGCTTTTTTTTTGTAAAGTGCCGCAAGAAGACATTTGTGGTGACCTGGCACTATCTAAATCAAGTGAATTTAATTGAATTAGCGGCAGCAGAAGGAGGGGTTCGCCATGTGTGCCATTTAATCACAACTTTCGGTAGCAAACGCCTGCAGAAGTGTTGCTGCTTCGGGTAGAAGAACAATGAAACTAGGAGGTGTACTACAACCAGGACTAGTTTTCTAATGCCAAGTGATCTGTTAACTTCCTGTGCACATTTAGCAGGAAAACCTGTTAATGTTTGCACACAGTAACAATCCTACACCACCATGCCTGAAAGGTGGTAAAAGGTGATTTGGGTCTTGTCTGTGCAAAGGATATTCTTCCTGTAGTCTCCTAGTTTGTTCAGATGCAGCATGGTAAACATAAGCGATTCTGCTACACACTTCATTTTTGGTGATGGCTTTAAAATGTACTGTACAACGCAATGTATAGGAATGTATAGGGTTCTGATACTGAGCTGTTGGAGTTGCAGTTTTTTCAGTGTTGCATGGGTTAGAAAGACAAACTTGCTGGACCATCCACTTTTAGGAGGACCAAAAAGTGCCTTTACCGTTTTCCACTCATGAATACATTTTCTTACAGTAGAAGATGAAGATGGCTGTTAATTTTTATTTCTCGGTGAGCATCGTTGTGGCACTTTTTTCTTGACTTTGTTATAACTAGGGATGTAATTATCCATTTTTCTCATGATGGAAGGATGGCGTTTTAGCAATATTTTGGGAAAACTAAAAATCCCTATTTAATTTTCTTTTACTGGAAAAAAGGGGTTTCTCAAATCCCAACCAACAGTTTTAAATAATCACATCCAAGTTTAACCAGTGTTAAACGCAAAAAAAAGCATTAATTATCAAAAATGCTGACAGACGGAGTTGTAGCACTTCATGATAAGGGCATCAGTTTAAGAAATATCGTCACATGGCTCAAGATCTTGAGGCATCTCTAGTTACACAACGTCTGATTGCTCCAGCCAGTCTGCGAAAACTATGTTCGTCTGATACCACATGATTTCCCAGTGAGGGCGTTTAAGTAATCTGTTTTACACACAGCTGCTCCTGCTACTCCAGGTGTATAACCTTGGGCTAGACGATAATTCAACAACACTATATATCGACTGATAGACATATGGTTCAATAGGGAAAAAAAGTGATCAATAAAAAGTTCAATAGAAGATCAGTTTTCCTTCCTTTTGCATTCTAGCCAATCATGTAAGTTAATACTACAGTCACTACACCCTCCCAACCAATCACAAACGCAGACCCAGGAACGCTCTTTCACCAAGCTTCAAAGAGTTCAGAGAGCATGTGTTCTTTTTCTCTTTTTTTAAAACTTACAGTTTTGGTAAAAAGTTGTTTGAATAAAGGGTTGAATTCAGTGCTCTTTAAAAATAGATCATAAAATGGCCAGGGCCGCACTTAAAATATATACTGATTTTTTTAATAATTATCTATATCGATCAATGTGTTTTTTTTTTGTTTTATTGATATGTTTTTTTTCTATATCGTCCAGCCCTAGTATAGCCATGCATTTATCAGGATATTATTCTATTTTGCCCTGATAGGAAAAGACGTTACAATTTAAGCAGGGTTTTCCTCATTTGTTCCAAGACAGTACACAATGACAAGATTGTTGCTTCTAAAATGAAGGAGTTAATATATGCTAAGTTAACACATTTAAGTCAAGCCTGGTCTCAACTCTGGGGGATAAATAGATTCAAAGTAGAGATTAACAGCCTCAAAAAGATGTGGCATAATCATTTTAAAGTACGTCGTCTCTTTGTTATTTCAAAGATCTTGTTGTTCTACTGGTAATGGCACAAACCTAGCATGCCCTGAAACAAACTTCTAACACAAAGACATGTATTGTACTTCTACACGACAGTATAGAAGCTCTGAATGAGACAATTTTGATGTCAGGTTCAGAATAAAAATGTACATACCAGGTTCTCCATCACGGCCTCTCCTTCCTCTCTTACCAGGAGGTCCTGGAACACACACACAAACAAAAAGATATTTCAGTCAAAAACTTGATTGACTTAAATATGGATGAGTTTACATTGTTTGACTATTCTCACAGTCAAACCACTCCCTACAAGCCTAAATCGCTATAATCTGGAAATTGAATTCACTTTAATTGACGCATTCAGGTATTTAAGGCCATATACTTGCATGGACAGAGTCCACCGCATATTCAAGGTCATACGTCCACGAAGACTCCAAGCTCACAGTATGCCTGAGTATGTGCGAGCTTTACACTGATGGTTCATGCACAAAGGTGGTTAACTTCAAGCTCATATAGCTTTGGTTTCTTTTTAAGGTGGATGCTCTTGATTTAATTTTTTACGCCAATCATGTGTTTCCTGCGACAGACAGGCAACCTGTCCATGGTGTACCCTGCCTCTCGCCCATTGAATGCTGGAGATAGGCACCAGCACCCCTTGCGACCCTACAAGGGATAGACGTGTTAGAAAATGGATGGATGAATGGATGTATGGATCATGTGTTTCTGTTTGTTTTGTTTAATGACAACCTTACTTATATCAACCCGGGGAGTGAAACAACATCATGCTTTGCCAAATGTTATATGACACTTGACTCGGGTCTACTGCATGTAGGTAGTTTGTAGGAGGTGGAGAAAAACATTCAATTATTTATTTGTTGTGACTCACAGTTTAAAAGGTTACATTACAACAGAGACTTTTTAGATAGCAAGGTTCCAAAAAGGTAAGTATGTAGAGATTTATGTAAACCCCAAAATATACTACCAATATCAGTGAAGTAATACTAATGGTAATTTCCATTAGTATTAAATGAAACTTGTCATTGCAGGAAAATTTGATTACCCATTAGATGTTTGCCTGCAATTGTCAAATTGTAACCTTACAAGTTCTAAAAAAAAAATGTATTTCTTCAAAAGGAACCTCAATGTACTCACACAGAGGTACATTTATGGTTGATTGCATGCAATCCTCTATCCAATAGTGCACTATACCTGCCTTTCCACCCCCTAAGAAAAAGTAATAACAGGAGATTCAGCAGAGGCAGGTTATGCTTCACTGATCTAAGTGACTTGTGATGGCATTTCCACTAAATAAATGAGGAATTTTGAAGCTGTGCTGTCACAGTGATGTTTTTACTTGCCACCTACCTTGGTGTATCAAAAGATGTATTTAAAAATGATCTAAATATGAAAAGTGAAGCACATTTTGTAAAGCATCAAATCCTGAAACGTCTATAAAGATTGTGTGTTGCTTATGATGCTTCCTTGTTTTGTATAGTCTTTGTGTTGGGATAAAGGAAGTAAAATTAAAAGCCTGCCACTGCTTGATGACAGAGTTACTTTTTAAAGGGAAGTCACAGACTTATTTTGTCTTTTTCCATACTTAATGATTGCATGACCATCTTCATCTGAAAGGTTAGTGCTCTACACATGGTCGAGCTGCGTTCTGAAGAGGCTATACAATAGGAATCTTCACTACTGCAGACAAAGTGTATGCATAGAATAGCAAGTGTCACGATTTGGGTTTTGTCTTGGTTTATGTTATCAGATTTATTAGTTAAGTTTCTGATTTTGGGGTCTTGTTTGGTTTTGATTTAGACATGTTTTTCTGTTTAGGTTACCTGTTTTCCACCTGTCACTTTATCAGCTCTGTTCGGTCTCCCCTCAGCAATCTGTCAGCTTTCTTGCCTTGATTAGATCCACCTGCTCACTTATAATTAGCCTTCACTCCTGTTCACCTGCTCACTCCCCTATATAGTCCTGCCACAAACCTCTGCTATCTGCCAGATCATTAACGAGCCACGGTGAGTTTAGTTCCAGCATTCTTTATTCTGATTGACCTGTTGACGATAACCCGAGAGCCTTTTTGATTCTGAGCCAGCCTGTTCCCTGATCTGTTTTTCCTGCCCTGTCTGACTGATTTACCGGTTTACCGACTAGTTTCTGTCCTATGGTTATCCGAGCTTGCTTTGCCCTGTCTGTACCTCTGCCTATTTTGGACTGCTTTTTGTGTACCGGATTTTGGACTGCCCTTTTGACTATTGAGCTCGCCTGTTCCTGTTTTCATTATTAAAATCCTGTTTTTTGCCTTAACCTCACTTGTTGGGTTTGAATACTGGGTTTGCCTGATTCACGATCATAACAGAATGATCTGGCCTAACTAAAACCTATCGCCCAACAAGTTTTTAGAGGTTTTTTTTTCCCCCCTCCACACGCTATGGCTTGGGAGGGTTCCAGATTGGCGTTCTGTCCCCCTGGTATCGGTCCCAGACGCCATCTCTCCAGCAGCCGCAGCAGCAGTAACCCGCTGCCTGCTCCGAGTTTACGATTGGGAGGGCTCTTTGTCACAAATTCAGATTCAACTCAGAATAGAAGGGATCACTCACCCAGCGACACCGCTGTCGGCTCTGCCCATGGGTTTTATCCAGAACCAACTTTGTTTATGGAGGTCGAAGCGGAGGTGGTGCGGGATCTTCGTCCGGATCTTTTTTTCTCTCTCCCTCCAGAGGAGGAGATGCAGGGAACGCTGTGGGCTCCACCGATCCCGGCTCTACCGACAGGATCAAACCTCCAGCAAGTCCTACCGTCCCGCCGTCGGAGGAGGGGACGGAAACCTATGGGTCGCTCCTTCACCCGTTCTGTTCGGCCGACAGGCGAGTCAGTACCGCGCCCGTCCGTTGCCACTTCCTGCCCAGTGGATCGGAGTCCGGTGCTTCCCAGAGCTGAGCAGCCCACAGCGCCTCCTGTTGGCGCCCGTGATGCTGAGGATCTGGCTCTGGAGGACCAGTTAAGAGCTTTTGCCCCTATTATTAAAGACCTTAGGGAGGCTCTTTTCTGCCAGTATTCAGAGGAGCTGGAGGCAAAATTAAAGGAGGTCGAGGGGCACTATAGAGCGGCTCTCCAAGGGTTCTATAGTGGACTCAATCCTGTCCCCAAGGGTCCAGCCGACGCCCCGGCACCTGCACCTGTCCCAGAGGACCCGCCTCCTACCTCAGCTCCAGTGCCGGCCTCCGGCAGCTATAAGGCAGCACTGTCTGCGCAGCCGGCCCAAGACGCTGCAACCCCGGAGGGTCCGCAGCCGGCCCAAGACGCTGCAACCCCGGAGGCTCCGCAGCCGGCCCAAGACGCTGCAACCCCGGAGGCTCCGCAGCCGGCCCGAGACGCTGCAACCCCGGAGGCTCCGCAGCCGGCCCGAGACGCTGCAACCCCGGAGGGTCCGCAGCCGGCCCGAGACGCTGCAACCCAGGAGGGTCCGCAGCCGGCCCGAGACGCTGCAACCCAGGAGGGTCCGCAGCCGGCCCGAGACGCTGCAACCCAGGGGGGTCCGCCGCCGGCCCGCGACGTGGGAACCCAGGAGGGTCCGCCGCCAGTCTGCGACGTGGGAACCCAGGAGGGTCCGCCGCCAGTCTGCGACGTGGGAACCCAGGAGGGTCCGCCGCCAGTCTGCGACGTGGGAACCCAGGAGGGTCCGCCGCCAGTCTGCGACGTGGGAACCCAGGAGGGTCCGCCGCCAGTCTGCGACGTGGGAACCCAGGAGGGTCCGCCGCCAGTCTGCGACGTGGGAACCCAGGAGGGTCCGCCGCCAGTCTGCGACGTGGGAACCCAGGAGGGTCCGCCGCCAGTATGCGACGTGGGAACCCAGGAGGGTCTACCACAGGGCCACGATGAGGGGGTTCAGACGAGCCCTCTTTCAGGCCGCAACTCGGGGGCTCATCGGGACACTGGGCGCCGTGGTCCTCGCCCAGACGACAAGCGGCGCCGTGGCCCTCGCCCAGACGACAAGCGGCGCCGTGGCCCTCGCCCAGACGACAAGCGGCGCCGTGGCCCTCGCCCAGACGACAAGCGGCGTCGTGGCCCTCGCCCGAACGACAAGCTCCGTCGGGGGCCTCGCCGAGAAGACAAGCACCCAGAGCCCCATGGAGACTTAGAGGCCCCTGGACCTCTTCGGAAGCTCTTACCCCCTCATCTTTGGCTTGACAGCCAATTTCCCAAGTGGCTGACCAAACTGTCTTTGTCGGAGGTTCTGGAAGGGTTATTGATGAGGTTCTGGGTGTTAAAGGGTCTGGGAGCATCTGAAGTCTGTGGTCCGGGGCCTCCTGAACCTGAAGCCTGTAGCCCGGGGTCTCCTGAACCGGAAGCCTGTAGCCAGGCCCCGTCTGAACCTGAAGCCTGTAGCCAGGCCCCGTCTGAACCTGAAGCCTGTAGCCAGGCCCCGTCTGAACCTGTAGCCTGTAGCCAGGCCCCGTCTGAACCTGTAGCCTGTAGCCAGGCCCCGTCTGAACCTGTAGCCTGTAGCCAGGCCCCGTCTGAACCTGTAGCCTGTAGCCAGGCCCCGTCTGAACCTGTAGCCTGTAGCCAGGCCCCGTCTGAACCTGTAGCCTGTAGCCAGGCCCCGTCTGAACCTGTAGCCTGTAGTCAGGGGCCGTCTGAACCTGAAGCCAGTAGCCAGGGGCCGACTGAACCTGAAGCCAGTAGCCAGGGGCCGACTGAACCTGAAGCCAGTAGCCAGGGGCCGACTGAACCTGAACTCTGTAGCCAGGCTCCTCCTGAACTCTGTAGCCAGGCTCCTCCTGAACTCTGTAGCCAGACACCTCCTGAACTCTGTAGCCAGGCTCCTCCTGAACTCTGTAGCCAGGCTCCTCCTGAACTCTGTAGCCAAGCGCCTCCTGAACTCTGTAGCCAGGCGCCTCCTGAACTCTGTAGCCAGACGCCTCCTGAACTCTTTAACCAGGCCTCTCTTCTAGCTCTTAGTCCGGCGTTGTCTCCAGCCTTTAGTCCGGCGGCAGGTTCTGTTCTTTCTCTCTCCAGACGTCGGTTCCTGAGGGTCCGGTTCTACCGACGGTCCCCGAGGTTGCTGCTCGGCCGCCGGCCTATGAGAGACCTGCTCCGCCGCCGGTCTATGAGAGACCTGCTCCGCCACCGGCCGCCGGACATCGTTGCTAACCGGGGCCGTCCTTCAGGACACCCGCCGGATTACCTGTCTCACAGAGGTCGTCCGCCGGAGAACCTGACACGCCTAGGACGTCCGCCGGAGAACCTGACACGCCTAGGACGTCCGCCGGAGAACCTGACACGCCTAGGACGTCCGCCGGAGAACCTGACACGCCTAGGACGTCCGCCGGAGAACCTGACACGCCGAGGACGTCCGCCGGAGAACCTGACACGCCGAGGACGTCCGCCGGAGAACCTGACACGCCGAGGACGTCCGCCGGAGAACCTGACACGCCGAGACCGTCCTTCGGGACGTCCGCCGGAGAACCTGACACGCCGAGGCCGTCCTTCGGGACGTCCGCCGGAGAACCTGACACACCGAGGCCGTCCTTCGGGACGTCCGCCGGACAACCTGACTCGTCGGGGCCGTCCTCCTGGACGACCGCCTGAGAACCTGACTCGTCGGGGCCGTCCTCCTGGACGACCGCCTGAGAACCTGACTCGTCGGGGCCGTCCTCCTGGACGACCGCCTGAGAACCTGACTCGTCGGGGCCGTCCTCCTGGACGACCGCCTGAGAACCTGACTCGTCGGGGCCGTCCTCCTGGACGACCGCCTGAGAACCTGACTCGTCGGGGCCGTCCTCCTGGACGCCCGCCTGAGAACTTGACTCGTCTTGTTTTGTTTGAGTTTTTATTTGGACATTTATTTGATTCTAGCCCTCCATCCTGTACCTCCCTCCACCCACCCGAGCTAGTCTGTTTTGTTTCTGAGGCCGTCTGGAATCCGGCCTTGAGGAGGGGGTTCTGTCACGATTTGGGTTTTGTCTTGGTTTATGTTATCAGATTTATTAGTTAAGTTTCTGATTTTGGGGTCTTGTTTGGTTTTGATTTAGACATGTTTTTCTGTTTAGGTTACCTGTTTTCCACCTGTCACTTTATCAGCTCTGTTCGGTCTCCCCTCAGCAATCTGTCAGCTTTCTTGCCTTGATTAGATCCACCTGCTCACTTATAATTAGCCTTCACTCCTGTTCACCTGCTCACTCCCCTATATAGTCCTGCCACAAACCTCTGCTATCTGCCAGATCATTAACGAGCCACGGTGAGTTTAGTTCCAGCATTCTTTATTCTGATTGACCTGTTGACGATAACCCGAGAGCCTTTTTGATTCTGAGCCAGCCTGTTCCCTGATCTGTTTTTCCTGCCCTGTCTGACTGATTTACCGGTTTACCGACTAGTTTCTGTCCTATGGTTATCCGAGCTTGCTTTGCCCTGTCTGTACCTCTGCCTATTTTGGACTGCTTTTTGTGTACCGGATTTTGGACTGCCCTTTTGACTATTGAGCTCGCCTGTTCCTGTTTTCATTATTAAAATCCTGTTTTTTGCCTTAACCTCACTTGTTGGGTTTGAATACTGGGTTTGCCTGATTCACGATCATAACAGCAAGAGGTTAAACAACATAATTGTCAGGGCATCCTTATGGCACTCATGCCACAGAATCTTTTGACATGTCAAATATTTCTTTTTCTTGCAGCCTGGCGTAGCTGGAGATGACATTGCATGCACCACAGTAGGTTCATAAAAAGTCAGGCTCATATCACTATCCATGTATACTCATTTCTGTGTTTTTAAGGAGGATATTACTAGAAATTACCAAACAAAAAAGAGTGGTGTTCTCTCTTTCTATAGCTGATTATTTGCAGTCTGCGAGTGTTAGTAGGGTGCTAAATGCAGAACTATATTGAAAACCCGTAGTATGACACTAAGCCCTGAATTTGATCCCCCCATTTGGCTCAGCTTCGACCTCCAACTCCGCTCCTTTTATGCAGCCTCCAAGATAATGTCAGGCTCTGCCAGTGAAGAGTCCGGGCTCAGTTCACTGTAACCACAGGTGGAGTTTGACTCCCGTTTTACTACATGAGCCCCATTTGCTTCCACAGGTTTGTTTTTTGAGGTTTTGAGAGAAACAGAAGGCGGTTTACTGCACTTGGCACTCACTTCACTTTTACTCACTTTGTAATGACACTTGACACCTCTGAAAGGAATATTTTGTACGACACTATGATATCCTTCTGATTTCTGTGGTATGACAGCTGCTAAGAAAACATTCGCCATATGGTAGCTGCTGGTCCAGACAAAAATACCTTATATTATTTGCAAATATCACTTTGGTTTATAATATTCCTCTCTTTATTTTTGATTCTAATTTTATACTTTAAAGAGAAACTGAAAAATTGCAGTGAGATATAAAGATAGAAGAACTTGGCCGAGACCAGTGTACGCCAAAAATAACATTTCTACTTTTGAAACAAAAAAAAAACACACATCTGAAAACAGGTTTTCAGACGTGTTTTCAAACTAATCAAGACGTATGGCCATAAATATAACAAGACTTGGTCAAAATGCGTTTTGGCTGCTGTTTTCTCACCGATTTCCAAACACCGTTATGGAACAATGGTTTTTTGGAGAAAAAATAAATAAAGTGTGGCTGGGAATTTTACGATGAGGGTCAGCAACTATGAACAATCTGTTAAAACCTTTTCAGCACTTTTCTCTTTTGTCTGACACTGACATAAATCAAAGTGAACTCAATATTCTGTCAGATGTTTGGTCAGACATAACAAAATGGATGCTGTGGTTTTGTGTATTCCACACTATGTTCCACATTTGGTGGCTTTTGCATTTTAGAAAGTGATGCAGCAGATAATATTTTCTTTCATTCTGAATCAGAAAGGGGCAAGCGCCAGCAGAAGTATGAAGGTTTGGCTACATGATTAGCTATGCTAGCAGGGTGGTGGGATGGAAAGCCACGTCAATCAGTTCGCTTTGTGCCAGGTTAAAATCTCTCTACAACTATCAAATGAACTGTCCAGAAATTTTCTTCAGACAGTCAGGGCTTCTCTGACAGTTTAATGGCTCGAGTAGTGGTTCAACATTTTCTGTGGCAAAGTCTTGGGGTTGACAGTTTCCTGTTTAAGAAAAATCCGGTAACAACAAATGGTGTTCATTTCTGTCACGGGATTAATCATAGATCTGCTGATCCCTAAACTTTTAATTTAACCAGAGAGGATTATGTTTTTTCATGCCTGTCATAAACTTTTTGGTTAGCTGTGCAAGATTTTTCCCAGCTGCGAGTGAAGCATAATTCACGTTAGCTTGCTAGCACGCCATAGAGAACGAAGCAACTTTTTATCAGACATTGTGATACTTATCAGTATCTTTACAAACGTCTTCCATCTGTTTCTGCTGAAAGTGTTTTCCAGTTTTTAGGCAGTATTTTCTCTCCATTGTATGGAGAGGGCTGGGGTAATGAATTGAGATGAAAACACAAAGCAGTTTGATTAGCTTCATCAGGGAGACAATGCTGTAGTTTTATGAGCCTAGATTGAATTGGTTTGAATAGCAATGTTAACTCACAAGCCCCTTTAAACAGGAACACACTTTGGCATCTAGACATGCTGAAAATGAGTTGCTGAGGATCAAACCAAGAATAGGAAGAAAGAGGATTTAAGCAAAGGTGACATTGTCTTAGTATTTCAGAAATTGCTGATCTACTTGGAATTTCACAAATGACGATTGCTCCGGTTTTCAGAGAATGGTCCAAAAAAAACAAAATATCAAGTAAGATGCTGTTGTTTGGATGAAAATGTCTTGTTAATGTAAGAAATCAAAGAGAAATGGACAGTTTTAAGATAAGAGATGTTTAAATTATCATTCATAGCAAACAGGTTTGAAAACCATTTCTGAATGCAAAGCATGCAGATGGGCTATATTACCAGAACTCTCACTCATCTAATAACAGGAAACTAAGGCTACAATCAAGACTCATCAAGTTCACTAAAACTGATTAGTCTTGATTTGGTCCGCAACTTTCAGAGAGTAGGATCCGAACTGCACCTGAACAACATGTCTTGTATCAATGGATCAGGCTGGTGGTGTTATTGTGTTGGGGATATTTTCTGGCTCACTTTGGGCAAGAAACTACCAACTTAGAAGTATTCAATGGTCTTTGCCATCCTGAGTGTTGTTGCTGACCATGTCCATCTAAGGTTGGACGATATTGCCAAAATTTATATCCCGATGTATTTCTTAATTTCGGTCGATACAATATAATTACGGTATCGATATGAACAAAATAAAAGCCTCAGAAAGACTGCCAAGAATGCCCAAAACAGATGCCTGTACAAACCTTTTATTTTGCCATGTACATAAAACTCTTCCAATGTAACATTTTAGAAATATTTGCTTTAAAAAATAAAACAATTACATAAAACCCCAAATCATCAGTCACTGACAAATAATGTTATCATAGACTATAATGTATATTGAAATATTGGAAATGTCATATCACCTTTATTGAATAAAGGTATATCGTGATATATATTTGTATTATATTATTGTCACTATTGTCCATCCTAGTTTGACCACACTACCACTTTTTGATGACTATTGTCAGGAGGATAATGCATCATATCACACAGTTAAAATCCTCTCAATCTGGTTTGTCAAACATGACTGTCCTCCACAGTGTCCTCCACTGACCTTACAGTCACTAGATCTCAATCCAATGCGGCGCTTTTGTGAACTCGTACAATGCGAGATTCACTTCATGGAAATCCATCTAACAAAATCTGTGAATGCAACACTAAACATGTCATTATGTCAATATTTATTAAAGATAAGACCAAAACTAAGTAACCCCCCCCCAATTTTTTTTTTATCAGATTAATGTATAATACTTTTGAAACTCTAGTGTACTTTCTTTTAAACCATGATGCACCTCTCTACTTCACATGTGCTAAATCACTACATAACCCTGAAAAACTGTTCAGACATAGTAAACAATATCCAGTCCCCTTTTTCACACTTTTGTGATAATCTGAATATTTTATGTGAAAGGTACTCAAGGAGAAGCATCAAACCTTTAGAACAACAAAAGAAAATTATAAAATGTAACCTTTCTTTGCCTTTCAAGAATCGCCACGCATTTGAAACACCACACTGCTTCTGCTGCACTATACTAGAAGTCATATGAAATCTATTTAGCGCTAAGCAGTTGGAAGCTCTAATCCCTTTTTTTTTTTTTTAAACTTACTGCAAATATTGTGCATTACAACATTATTTTAAAGTTATAGATTGTTTGACATGATAAACGTCCCGCTTATACATCGAGCAACTGAGACACAACTGCCTTTTAGCACTGCCCATCATCCGTGAAGTATTGATTGGCCCTGAGCAGTGGCCCTCTTTTCGCTTCTCTTTTTCCTCCAAATCAATCAGTCTGAAGCAAGCCAGCACTGGGTGGAGCTATTTACACTACCAGCCATGTCTCGGAGCGCAATGTACATAATCAGACCGCTTAAAACCCTCTCTCACGATGTAACAGAGCCATTCTTCAGAATGAAAGTCAAACTTTTGCCAAAAACAGCAAACAGTGTACCAGCTCTAACCTCCGAAGCAAATCAGGTTTACAGAGAATTGGCTTCAGATCTCTCTGTAAGCTCACATGCACTTCTCTGCAGCATGTGGTCTACTTCAGTTTATATCAGACGATGTTTTAGTCACCATCCATGAACCCTAAAATTTATAATTTAAATATGTCACACATTGGGTTGATGCAATCTAACAAAAAAATATATATATATAGTTTTCTCAGACATGTCATGATTTTAAAGCAGAAAAAACTAAATCTCACCTATTTGAAGGGAATAGATTTACATGCTGCGGGTACAGCAAAAATAAATATGTCGAGATGAAGGACTGATTTGTTTTATGTTCAGACAGATTTTATAATGTCTGTTGACATAAAAACAATGGGCTCCATAAATCTTGCCATTTACCCCTTTCTACGTTAGGGATATTCATGCCGAGGTGTATGAGATTTCCCGTTTGGTTTCAAGATTAGCAATATTTTACCATTCAAATTTACATTTTTCTGGGGGGAACGGGTCAAATGAAAGGCTATGATCTGACCGAGAATCTAGTTATTTTCTGCACCCACTTAACATTGTTAAGAGTTCAGGAAGGGTTAGAGTCTGTCCCAGCAGTCAGTGAGCGAGAGGCAGGGTACACACAGCACAAGGCAGGCCAAAAGTCCAATCGCTGATGCAACCATCCACCGCCAAACTCACGTCTGAGGTCAGTTTACGCCAGCTAACTGACATTAAAGATGTTTTGTTGCGCTATCCATCATTATCGTTTGAAATGCGCAGAAAAATCGACAGGTGAGCAAGATCACCACCCGGTCGGCGGTAATGACAACATTCTTTAAATTGGAAGAGATCCCACGGGAAGAAGAGTTGGCTATTTTCAGTATTAGTAAGGTTTTTAAAATGAAGTACGGCAAAGCGTAGACATATAACAAGGCTTAAATCGGAGGCAGTTCTGGTGTCTAGCCACCAGAACTGACAAAGACTCCTGGATAGGTGTTGAAATGTTTTCAGAAAGAACTGAACGAAAGCCTGGTTGCCTCCGATTTAAGCCTGTTTGCTGTTGCAATGACCCGGATTAGTGAGAATTTGCACAAGCATATAACAAGACATTTAAAAATGTTTCTTTCAAGACATATGTTGGCGGTTCCTTTAGACTGTGAGAGTGAGAGAGAGTAAGACCAAAAGCGAATAACAGGAAGGCCAAATAAAGTACAACAAAGTTGTACAAAGTTCATCCATTTTAGCTTTTAGTCTATCATGGAAATAGCTGGAATTAGAAAGTCTGGTGTCTTTGTAAAAATCTTAGAATTAGGAAGGATCTCTAATATAGTAGGAGAAAGACACAAACTGTTTTATAATGCTAGCTGCACAAACTGGGCTAACTGTATCAAGTGCTAACATAAGATGCCAAAACCGATTTAAAATGTCAAACAATCCTCTTTTCTGTTTTGAAATAGTATACCTCTGCTTAACAGCGAATGCTCTGTCATGTATTCTTTCTTCCTAATGCAATTAATTGTCAACCACATAAAGCAGGAATACTAAAACTAATTGCATTGTTTTTCTCGTATGTTCTTGTATAGATCTTAAAGAGAAGTCGGGTAAAATGAAGTATTGGTAGGTCAAAGCTGTTCATAAATTAGAGATCTAAATCAATTATCCAAATTTGGCCCAAAAAATTGGATTATTGTATCTTTAACCATATAATGGCAGTATTTTGTTGTTTTGTGGTGTTTTATTTTTTAGCGTCATGGCCGCTTCTCATTGCCAAGAATAAAACAAGCTCCCTTTGCAGTTCATATGTCTTTGAAGCTAAATAACTGGTAAGGAAATCCACAGTTTGCCTTTGATTTAATAAAAAGCTCAAATAGTTCCGAAAAGCCAAACTTATTGTGTAATATTCTGCCTTGCAAGTATGCTTTTATGCTGTTATTTAAATGTAGCAAATCAAGAGTGTTTCCAAACTGGAACCATGCTAGTTCAAACATTGTTCAAAAATGTTCTTTACATATCACAGGAGACTTTTCTAACTTTATACAGTATTCAAAGTCCATTAAAAGCATGTTACATCTCTTATATGTATTTATTAACAAACTGGGAGTTTTTAAACGATTGTCCCGTCTTGTGGTGGAATATTTTAACCGCTATTCCTCGTGAGTGAGAGCCAAAAGGACATTCAAACCCCAGTGGTGGGGGTAAAGTAGGAAATGGGATTCAGCCTTCACACAATGTTTAATGTAACTTTCGGTACAAATATTTGGCAAAATGTCACTTGGTTAATATACTTTTAAAGACAATGGTCTTAAACAAGCATAAAGCTGCTTTGCATCATTCGGTCTAGTTTAACTAAATCACGACATAATCAGCTTTGACAGTGTCGAGGTGGCTCCAATGACCCTCAGAAGTCGGATCTCAGCGTTTACTTGAAATGTTGAGAACATGTAAGAAGAAGAAGAAAAAACTTCTGCCGATGAACGTCTTTTCAAGCATTCCTGGTACTTATGAAGATATAGTCAAAACAGACTTTAATATACCTCATTTAATACCGCAACAAGGATGGATGAGTTTATTAAACCTCAAAAAACTTGGGTATCCAGGTCAACGGAACTAAAACTGCACAAAAGCTCGCTGTCTTCTGTTCAGTACAATCATTTGTTACTTTATAAGTACATATTTGTGGAAATGTCTGGCATAAAGGCACCCTTTAGGTCCAGCATCATTATTCTTTGCATGACAACGAATAAATCAATAGATGAAATGCTAATTCATGGGCCGCTGAGTCCAGCGTCTGAAGGAAACTATGGAAAAGTAACAATATTTTAGAATAAGTCTGGTCTGTGAAGGTCACTGCTTTCTTCATCTACTGATGAATGTAAGCTGTTGTCAGGAATAGAAACTGCAGACTCTAAGAGCAAGTAAAGAATGCCTAACCAGCAGATTAATTATGTAATAAGTGCATTTTCTGGAAAAGAGCCACCAGAGCTTGTGGATACAGCCTTATAAGCAGGTTCAGTATAAAAACCTGACAGACAAGTGTGCGGATGATGTATTTGCCTATGAGATTACACAGATGTGGAGTTCTGTCTGAAGATATCCATCTTTTTTTTTTGACAAACATCCAGTTCTTTCTTACGGAAGTCAATACAACCAGATGAAAACCTGGACTGTGTCTCCATCACTTTCAGACTGTCCATGTGGTCATCAGTCAATGGTATTGTTGAATGAAACGTTAAAAGTCTCATTACTCTTGCGGCCTACTAAACTGGATCCGGAAAAAGGGCACTTGTACTCTCGCTGACCCAGACTACTTGTGCTAATCCCTCAACTTCCTCAACCACTTTTGGAGAGACTATGAGCCAGAAGCACAACGCTTTTCCATTTAAAAGTAAAAATATCTATGTATCTATTTTTTTTATAAGATCAGTTAAGTTTGCTTTTATGAGGAAAAAAATAGACTTTGGTGAACAAAGGTCAGACTTCAAATTACCGCAGCCTGATAGTAGAAGCAAAATGAAGTTGCTTCAAAGAACAACGCCATTACAAGCCTTGTGCGCCAGCAGTGGTGCCATAGAAAAATTATTCCTAAATCTGGAAATCTTTTCAAATTGTTAGATTACATTTACAAACTCACAATGTCTGATTAAAGATGGGCACTGCGTGTCACTCAATGCACTGTAAAACATGTGGGTCGTAGTATCATGTTATGAGGATCCTGTTCTCATGCAGGGACAGGGAAGGTGGTCAGATTAGACAAAAAGATTGAAACAGGGCAATACTAGATAAAAAACTTTTAAAGGTTGAATGAGACTTTCCGGAAGTGCGGCAACCCCAACTATACACCCAGAGCTACATTAGAATAGTTTAAATCAAGGCAAACACAAATCTTTGTGTTAGAATGGCCTAGTCAAAGTCCAGATATATATCAAACTGAGAACCTGTGGTAAGTTGTTCTCATTCCTGTCTTGATTGAGTTTGGGCTATTTAGCAAAGAGGATCTGAAAATAACCCAGATGAGCAAAGCTCATGGACACATAACGTAAAAGACTTGAAGGTGCAAATTCAGCAAAAGGTGGTTCTTCAAAACAGCCACCCAGGTGGCTAAAAAAAAACATTTCCTAGATTTCTATTTATATAATAATTGAAAACTGTGGATCCTTTAGCTCCCACTTCACACATTCTGTATGTGCTACTTGGTTTTGATGCGTCTCATTAAATCCTAATAAAACACAGAGGTTTGTGATGTAATGTAAAAAAATATGTGGCTACTATGGCAAGGAATTCTATAATGTCTTTCAAAATGAGCAACCCTGTTGTCAGCCTTGTTTTAACGGTAGTGGTGCTCAGGCAAGAATAGACAGAAACACAAACAGGTAGGAATTTTATGTAGCGCTTGGCTAATAGCAAGAACAGAAACTCTTTTATCCTTTGTTTAAACAGATTGTAAAGATCTGTTTGGCAATGTAATATAAACAGAAACTTCAAGAAAAATTTGAAGCCCTACTTAAATTATCCCCAAGACCCACATTTGAATCCCAACCTGACCTAGAAAAACAATAGACCAGAAGGATATTTAACATCACCCTCCAGTTCTGCGGCATGCGTCTTCATTATCCCCATTTTTGACAATACTTAACTCCAACGCAACAATTTCCTGAGTAAATGAAAAGATTAGACTCATTTCCTAAATTCGTATTTGCAATTATATTTACTTTGCTCCCCAGAAAAGAGGCCATTGTGTCTGATTTTTGCATTTACTAATTGTGCTTTTCTTGGTGTGCTCATGTGAATTCTTTATGGCGCACATAAGTCCAGTTTGAAAGCAACTTTCATTTCCAATCAACACATTTATTCTCTGTTATAAACATGTTATAAACCACCTGATTTGTGTTTACATAGCTACTTCAGAAATATTCGTTTTTGGGGGAATTTACAGTAAACCAAGACATCTCCCCGATCTCCCTGTAATTTAAATCTGCCGAACACTTACTGGGCGTAACGAACGCCTGCTTTGCTCAGTTCTATTGTTTTCTATTGCAAGACATCTAGAAGAAAATAGTGATCTTTCCCAGAGCTGTGATTGTGTCAATAACATTAAAACTCACTCCCCCAACCAACAGGACTTTTTTTATGTGTGGAAGTCCCAAGATATCTCCCAACAGGAATCTGAAAGTAATTAAACAAGCTAAAGATCATTGCGACTGGCGAAAACAGAAGCCAATTTCTGCTTTAAGTAAATGATGCTTTATTTTCCCCCATGCGGGCGTCTCTGTGTGAACGATTGGGAGTGGTCAGTAAACTTGAGCTTTAAACAAATTCATTTCTCAATCCATCCCCGAGGATTATAGCAATTTTGTCTCTGTGCAAGCGTGCGTTTGCCTACGTGAGTTGGTTGGTTTGTCCACGTGCCAGTTATGAGTTCATTAAGCAGCGAGTCGATCCATTAAGATGTGAGGACTTGTGTGTCGCCGCAGGCTTTGATTGAAGTCAGTATTAAAAATGCATCTATCTCTTGCTGCACCACATGAATTAGTCATCTTCAACACTTAGTTTATCCTTACAGAGTAATTACCGGCAAACTGTTTTCACACTCGCAATTAAGACTTTTTTTTTTTTTTTTTTTTGCTTAACCTTTTGAGGGACTCAAACAAGCAGCTCCATCCCCAAAAAACGAAATTCGTTCTCAGGGAAGAGAAATGACATGAATTCGAGCATGCCTGGAAGGGATGCATGGATCATCTCCGTTTTTGCTCCGGTTCAGTGTTCAGGCTGGAAGACTCCAGGAGGACCCAGGGCCCTTTAAGGGAGCCTTTTCATCACCTTTGGAGATCAATGTGTTTTCCTCTGGCAAGAGGCTGAGTGCGAGGATACTTGAAACCTACCCCGTTAGCTGCACACTGCAATTATTCTTCCCGCAGCGCTGACTGCGGTCGTGATGGAGGCAGAACACACTCCCTGATGAGGAGAGGTCGTAATAAGCCGATCGATCAGCCAAGTCGCGTCGCTTTATTCTGGGAGTTAAACTGGCAGAGGCGGCCATCCCGACAGCTCTGTCGGAAACCTCTGCGGTGTCCTCGGGACATCCAACCGCACAAAACACATTTGCATGAGATGGAGTGCGACTTTTCGGGGGGAGGCTTAAAATCATCAGCTGTTGAGTTTCACAATGCAACGTCCTGAAAATTAAATGAGGGAAAGACGGAGATGAGCCCAGCTAAGGTGTAATACACAATGCAAATTCAGGGTTTCTTTTGAGTGTTAACCGGGTTATGTCTTGGCCTACCTGCACAATGGATTCAAGAGACTTTTAGGAAGTCACTAAACTGACAAAACTTAAAGCACCTGCCATTATGTAGTAATCTAAGGTCTGGTCTTCACTAGCAAAATGTATCATCTTCCACCCATGCCTTTCAACCATTTATTAGAGTCAAAAATCATGGCAAACAACCAACCTTAAGATCAAAGGTCATAAATATGATTTTGTGATTTGCCTAGCCACTACAAGATGCATTTATAAATGAACAACACTTAGGAAGAGGTAGTTCATCAACTCTTTGAACAAAAGAGCAAGCCTTATAGTCTTCCCTCACGAGCATTGATTTCCCAGACATAATCAATGGTTTATGCTTCTGATTTTAGGACTTTATTCCTGCTGCAGTGCGCTTTTATAATGAACACTTTGTATGATCTTATTCGTGATAATGATATTGCCACTAATGTTGTTATATTATAATGATGTGGCATTGTTGTTGCGGTCTATAGCAGAGTCCAGGGTGAGTGTTTTTTTGCCTGTATATATGTGTTTTGACATGTCAATGGCAACTCATTTTCCCCCTTAGGGATCAATAAAGTAATCCTTAACCTTATAGAAATCCTCAGTAGGCTGCAGAGTGTTCATAAATGTCATAGCTACTACATGGTAAAGTTAAACATTTTGGGGGGAAAACAAGCACACAGACACTCACATGATACGTACAATGCATTAGAGATGTACTTAATTGAGATATTTTTCTTGTTCTTATTTTACATTTTTACAATTAAATATCTGAAAAGTGTGGCATGCATTAATATTCTGCTCACCCGAGTCAATACTGAAGCACCTTTTGCTGCAGTTTCAGCTGGGTTATGTCACTTACAGCTTTGCATGTGTGAGACCTACATTTTTTTTTGTCTATTATTCTTTGCAAAATAACTCAAGTTAAAGGTAAAGTCAGCGATTTTTCCTGTAGTCTCCCCGAGTCCCTTTTTTAATAACTGCACATGCACAAGACTGTCTTACCTGCTCCTCCGCTCCTCAGAACGTTCGCATGAGAAAAAAAACAACCCAAAAATCTCTCAAATCCACTCTGGTCTTATTTATTTCTGAGGCCTTCCTCATCTTCTCATAAGCTTGTACATGTTTTGCTTCTTGCGACTCTCAGTCATGTTCAAAGCATACAGTGAGAGCAGAGGAGCTACAATTAACGGCTAACCCCCAAGCTAACCGCTAAGCTAACCGGATACATGAACATTAATAGTAATATATATAGTAATATCATCTTTATTGTCATTGAAACATACATTACAACGAAATTTATTCTCTGCTTTTAACCCATCACCCTTGGGGAGCAGTGGGCTGCCATGTGCGGCACCCGGGGAGCAATCAGGGGTTAAGGGTCTTGCTCAGGGACCCAGAGTGCAGGCGCTGGGGATCGAACCGGGTACTTGCATCCTTCTCTGAGTGCAAGCGCACTGCTCTAACCACTAGGCCACCACCCCCACTTAACATGTGCATGCGCAGCCACCAAGAGGAAGCTAACAATGAACGTGCACGCACACAGGTGTTAGGTGAGCACGTCAGTATGATTGGCATGTGGGACGACCAATAGATAAGGAGATTCCCCCAGAAGTTGAGGGACAGAGGGAGGACAAATCCCTGCCTTTCAGGCCAAACAGCTGAGATTGGTCAGGGTTTTTACAGGCCTGCAGCTTTCACAGACATCACATTTTTATCTTCTTTTTGTCAATACATAATGTATTGACTACTTTCAGGATGGAAGGATGATTTTACCCAGTATAACAAAAAGTGTTTCTGAACAGGATTACCAGCCATAGCTTTAAGTAGGATTGGACGGAGTCCGTCTATGAACACCAATTTTAGTCTTGCCACAAACTCTCAATTGGATTCATGTTTGCACTCTGACTGGGTCACAGTTACACAAATACATTTGATCTAAACTTTTCCATTGTATCCCCAGTTGTTTGTTTGGGCCCATTGTCCTGCTGGAAGGTAAAGCTCTAATTCACTTGCTCTAGTCTTTTGTAAACCACAGTATAACGCTGACAGCTCCATGTTTTATGTGTTCAAACTGGACTAGTTGTGGCATTCTTTCAACAAATGCTTTCTTCTTGCCACTGTTCCATAAAGGCCAGATTTGTGGAGCACACAACAAATAGTTGTTGTGTCAAAAGATTTGTCCATGGGAGGTGTGACTCTCTGCAGCTCCTCCAAAGTTGCCATGAGTCTTTTGCCTGCTTCTCTGATTCCAGCTGTTCTTGCTTGGACCATCGACAAGACGGCCCATACAAAAGCTGTAGAGGAGTAAAAGGTGTTGGTGTAAAATGCTCAGAAAACTGATTAGCGTCTGAAACACGACCGCAACTCCGAGGTCCGACAATGCTGCTTGTGTTAACACACCCGCGTGTTAAGAGAGAGGCGAAGTCTACACTGGCGCAAACAAGGCAGTTTGTAGATGGTTACGCAGATAGTGGTGTCCAGATGAAGACGCTACAGAGTGCGGATTGAATCCCACAGTGGGAGCCAGTTTCAAATGTTGCCGGGTTTACGGTCGCTTTGTCTGGAGAGGAGGTTTATGGCATACAAAGCTAAGTCTGAGTCCTTCAGAGAACATCTGGATTTATACTGAGATTACACTACACACAGGTTTTTATGATTAGATTATCTCTGGTGGTAGTAAGCACATGTTTGTAAAAGAAAAAAGTGGCAAACATGTATAACTTTCCTAAGTTTGTGTTGGTCTATCACATTAAATCCCAATAAAAGACAAATGTGTGGCAACAAAGTGATAAAATGTTAAAAATGTTGGAGGCATGTGAATGCTTTTGCAAGGGATTGTAAAATACAAGACTAGCATCAAATGATCCGGTTATATTCATACTGTATGTTTCAACTACCTATGGGGGATGTGCTTCTATGGGCTTAGGCTACTGGAGGACATCAGGGTCTATTTTTCTCACTCTATCGAGTTCTACTGTTCTTCAATTATGCATTGCTTGTCATAATTTCTGCTTATAACTTTTTGTTCTCTCTCTTTTTTTTCTTCATAGTAAAAAAACACCTGGTCTGGCGTTCTGTTATCTGAGACATCATCCACATAAGACAGATCACCCGCTATTACCATCTAATGTAGAACAGATTACTAGATCAATGTGTGCTTCTGTGCTTTTTTGTCTTGTTGTGTCTCTGCTCTGTCTTCTCTAACCCCCAGTCGGTCGAGGCAGATGACCGTTCATACTGAGCCTGGTTCTGCTGGAGGTTTTTCCTTCCCGCTAATGGGTGGGTTTTTTTCTCCACTGTCGCTTCATGCTTGCTCACTATGAGGGATTGCAGCAAAGCCATGTACAATGCAGACGACTCTCCCTGTAGCTCTATGCTTCTCCAGGAGTGAATGCTGCTTGTCGGGACTTTGATGCAATCAACTGGTTCCCTTATATAGGAAATTTTTGACCAATCTGTATAATATGATTGATTTTGACTTTGTAATGTACCTCGAGATGACATGTTTCATGAATTGGCGCTATATAAATAAAATTGAATTGAATTGAATTGAATCTGAGTTTTTTAGTTTTGCTGGATTTCACTATGTTGGTGAAGATTCTCAGTCATCCAGGTCATGATCAATCCAAAAAAAAGGTTAAAAAATATGACATTTTGAATTGAGAAAGCTTCCTGGATGGGAAGCAAAACGTATTCAGCTTCTGAATAGAAGTCCAGTTGTTTTATTTTCTAACCTTTTTTGGACTGGATTTCACGTCAGAATCCCAACGCAGCCCTATACCTACTGACATGACTGCTGGCTGACCCCATCAACACCAGGAATGTTTCAGCCAATATGCAAAACATGCACACTGGCTCAAACTTTCTGCGGTGCGAGAGCCGGCGGATTTAAAGATGCAGAGCTGCTTAATATGGACCACAGGGCCCCAAACTGCTCAAGGACAGTCGTTGCAGTTCTTCAACACAGATGAAAATCACTACAAAAAAAACCCCCGACTGCAGTCAAGTGAAACACGTTAACAGAATTCTAACCTATGTTACTGGACTTGCATCTGGTATTTTCCATTTAAACAACCACCCACTTTTAACACATTAAGTGCAACAAAATTAAACACAGCCGTCGCATTTTCATTTCTAGTCATACATCTGGTACTTCTTGGGGGTAAAAAATGTTGTGTTTTTATATTTGGTGAAGACTAGGCTTTGAAACATCCAAAACCATTTTTTTAAAAAAGGAAACGCGTCTATATTTTCAAAATGTATCTCAACATATGGGTAATTTCAGGCAATTATGAGTTGGCAGAAGATCACTTGTTGTGTTTAAAAGGTAGCATATATTTGCCGTAGTTTTGAATGGGATTTTTATTTGGTGTGGTTCTGTAGATTCTTTATTATGTAATCTGGAGTAAGCAGCAGTCAGGGTGATGCGAGTTTGGAGAATCAGGGAATCATCCTCATCAAACAGTTATGCTTACAACTAATCAGTTATTTCTGATTGAATTTGATCCACCTCAGACTTAAAAAAAACACAAGTTTAATCATGATAAAACACTGTTTTGTTACGAGATGCATTGTGCTGCTTTTACATTTACAGGCATTTTTAACATAGAGGATATTTACAGTGACAAGGAATGCATTGCAACACGATCCACATAAATAAATATCTTGCAAAAGTCTTATTTAAGCATACCCAATCTGTTACTACATGATGCAGATGTAATTTTGCGTACAATTGAATTAATAACTTTTCTAATTAATTCATAAAAGTGGTCAAATCTAAAATATATTATATATTTAGAGGATCTTTTGCATTTTCTAAATATTTAATGAAGACTGATTCAAAAAGTGAATATGGAAGGATCCTTATTATGGGTTAAAAGTTAGTAAAACAGAATCTATTTTCAAAAAACATTTAACATCTCAGTCATTTATGGGCTATAAGGTATAATGAAAAACATTTGTAAAGATCTGGAAATTAGAGAAACTATGTTGCTGTTTTCTGATGTGTACTGGGCTGAAAATGGCAGGAAAATCTCAAACTTCTACAATCGCCTCCATGAACGTCAACCCTATTGAGAAGTTGTGGAAAACAATCTCAGAAGTAATCAATGCTTTCAAATGAAAAAGAAGTTTAACATACATAGCTTTTTTTTTCAATGGGTCAAACAGAAACAAATCGCATATGAAAACATCGACGGTCACCAGGTGTGCAGTTTAAACTTCAGATTGCAGAGTTTTCATGTTAACCTTCATAAAAGCCAGTCCAGTTTCCGCCCACACGGCCAGAAGCAGAACTGGTAGGGGTAACTCTGATCGGTACAGCTTCTGTACGAGCCATAAAGTCTATCAACTCCTGTCCTGCCCTGAGGAAATCATGAACCCACAACCACTTAGCTGCTGCTCATCTGCTGCTTCCCATCAGTAAGAGTAATGTCAGAGCATTTCCTGACAGCTTGATAGATACGTCCTGCATCCATTGCTGCACCTGGAACAACCACCAAACAGTGTGTGTGTGTGTGCGTGTGTGTGTGTGTGTGTGTGTGTCCTGCTCCAGTGGCCCTACCATGGCAAACGTAGCCCCTACCAATACTAATGCAAATGAAGTCTAGCCTTACGCAGTTTCACTTCAGTGCATCTCCTTTAGGTTGTCCTTACCTCTGCTATGCTTCACCTATCAGTCAGCCTGACAGAAATGTTTATATTTAAATTGAAACGATTGTGGATTTTATCCCCATTAACACAGGGTCAGAATGAACAAAAGTTTACATAAATCCTCAGTAATTTTAAGTTAAATCTCCCTTAGCAAGTCGCAACTCGGACACAGGCTTTCGGAAGCCAGTGATAAGCTCGTGGCATAATTATGGATATCTAAAATCCCATATATGTAGAGTTTACAAAGCTGATTTAAAATTGATCGTTTGCGTGCACAGAGCTGGCTTTTAAAGCTATAGTTGGTAATCCTGTCCAGAAACACTTTTTGTTATACTGGGTAAAATGGTCCTTCCGTCCTGACAGTAGTCAATACATTATGTATTCAGAAAAAGGAGGTTAAAAAATTGTTCTGACGGTGTGAACAGCCACACAAAAAACATTTTATGCCAAAGAAACATGGCTTGCCAACAGAAAATGAAAAGATATGGTTGACAGAAGGGTCAACAGTAAAACATTTAATGTTGAAATCTGAAGTCTAAACTTTAGAGCATATTGTTAATTACTGAAACTCAAAAAAAATGTATAAAAAGAGGATGTGATCATGCCTTAAAAGCTCTGCGTGCTTAGAAAATGCACTCACTAAAGATGGGAGTCAATTGAGCTCTCTGCTAGTCTCTGGCTGCAAAACAGCTCAATTTAAAAATTTCCATTAAAATATTCACTGAATCATAAAATCACGGCACAGGGTGTCATTTGGGCAGCGTTTAAACTCTCAAAAGACTGGCTTGTTCTGGTGGGGTTGTGTGAAGCTAAAAGTAGCAGCATTTAAACGTCAAAGGATTTAATCATACCTCTTACAAAACTTTAACCTGCAACCCCTTGTTCACATGTTGTCACTTAAAAAACACTCCAATGTGACAATTTCGGGATTTTATGTGACAAGCCATTGCACACTAGCAAATAGTTGAGAAGCTGAAGGAAAATGATGGAAGTAATCCAATCTCAGCTGTTCTCTGAAGCCCTCAGAGATTTGTTAGAGAATATTGCTATTCGAGGAGCCATCATGAACACCAAGGACAGGGTTAAAGTTGCAGGCAAATTTAAAGTCCAGCTATGAAACAACCTTGCTCTACTTTGTGTCGCTCTCTCCAAAAAAGTTAATACTCTTTCGCAGCACTAAAAAAGGGATACTTCAGACCTTTGAATCATTAAGTCGGAAATAGCTTGTGGAGACTAATGAAAACAAACAAAATACAGAACGTCAAGGCTGTCCCGACCGCTGTGAACAAAAACAGCATGGTCAAGCTCTGGGAGGATACTGAAAGCCGTAAGTGTGTCCGAGGTTCCAGTGGGTCCTCGGTGGAAACAAAAATATAGTGTCATCATCAAGACGTCGACCAAAGACTCACTGAGAGTCGGCCAACCCGGAGTTTATTTTCTCAAGCCCAGGAATTCCCTTCTCTGTGCGCAGCAATGACCAGCAATCCTTCAGAAGACATCCCCAGATCAATAAAAGTGTTCATTTCAGGCACAAATTCAGCAAGCCTCTCAGACATGGACTACAATCAGTGCCCGGTCAATAAGGGCAGATACGGTACGTCCAGAACTAAAGGCAGAAAGCTCGAACAGTGAAGGCAAAAAAAGCTGGCCTTTTTACCAACCCTCCGTCAATGTTTTCTATTTGAAAACAAGCCAGAAACCATTGTACCTTCAGCTAATGTGGTTAGACGCTAGTTTCCTCAATGAAGGCAAGGCTTTTGTAAACAGGCTGTTTATATTTGCTAATCGGGCCCGAGAGCAAATTATGTTTCGGCTCCAAAAAGGTCAAAACACTATCAAGATGGAGGCTTGGTGTATATAATCTTATTGCATCGTGATAAAACGGTTATTCGTCTTTTTTATAAGCATATTACGTGGTTATATACCTTTAAAGAATAACCAACAAACTTAAGACCAATAAAATCATGTGCACAGTCTATAATATAGTTTTGTGAGCTGTGCATATGAAAATAGGCTGAATGGCTCATTTGCTATCAATGCATCTGACTAAAATGACAGATGAACAGCATGTATCGGGAGTTGAGTTTAATCTGGGAATCTGATAAAAGTAATTAGTGAATTATTAGATTGGGACATTTTTTTTTATTTATAACCAATAAAAAAAAAATATCCACATAGGGTCATTTAAGATTCTGTCGGACCTTAGTTTCACTTCATACTTCAATGTGGCTGTCAAAAACATTTGCAATGAAACCATAAATGAGATACTTCAGAAACATGTCAAACAAGCCATGTAAATTCTCACTATTAACCTTTTAGTGCTGGAAATGAAAACACAATAGCAAAATTCTACAAAACAATTATAGTTTCTGGGAAAAAAAAAACACAAAATAAGGGTTTCCTCCTTGCCATTTGTGAGACTGACATCACCGCAGGACCAAAGGCCTTTAAGTGCAGTCGGTAAAACTAATGGCACAGACCATGAACCGTGCCGTCCGCCGTTTCACGCTCCGAGGAACATCAGACGTACGGCACACGCCAGCATGCAAATATAATAAAAAACACTTTGTGCCCAACAGGACTGTTAGAGACCAAAGGGACTCCCTCGTTTTCTACGGGTGGAGGAAAAGTAAAATGTGTTACACCTGTGGGCATGCGGGAGGAATTTACAACGACTGAAAAAGAAACACTAGACACCTCAACAAAATGCCACAGCAGGAAAATAACAGATTTTTTTCATTATCCCTCTGAGGTTTCACAGAAAAAAAGGCGACAAAGAGTGTTTTGAGAGCGTGAAGGCAGCGTTCCCCTCTGCATCGTGTTTCCTCCGCATGTGTCAGTCAAACTGACCAAGTCAAAGGTTGTAGGAGGAGACGGAGGGGAGCTCATCCTCTGGGGATGATTTGTTACACCGACCTGTAGTTTCAGGTGGTCAGAGGGCCAGAGGTAAAGCAGGCAGAGGGGCCCCAGCTCTTCATTAGAGCACACTGTTTGTATTAGACATTTAATCCTAAAGGCAAAAGGTTTTTGGACAAAGTCACCTTCCTCCTTTTTTTAAATTTGCATTAATGCAACATATACATGTTAAATGGAGTACTTAGCAACCAGATTGTAGAAACATCCCCATGATTATTACAGAACATTTGCAGAAAAAGCGATAAAATCCAAGCTTGTGACCAGAAGGCTAAGAGTGTAAATCCCCTGATAGTCTGTGAAAATAAACCCTGTGCTGAGAAAGTTAAACGCACCAAACTATTACCCCACCTCCTGTTTCTCCAAATAATTTCAAAGTTCCCCTGAGCGACCAACTTAACCCCCAACTGCGCCGCTGAAGCTTGCAAGCAGCTGAATGAAGAGCTGCGGTTTACTGGGACAGCTTCTGGGTGAGACTACAAAGCAGGCCTCTGCTAACAAAGAGTCGGGGATGATTTCCCTTTCTGAAACTATGTAAGTGACTCAAAGCAATCAAAGCGGTGTCCCCTATACCTTCAAAGTGCAGCTCTTAAGCTACGTTAAGATACTAGGGCCATTTGTAGCTCAAATACCTCAGCAAAAACACGGATAAGCCCCAGAACGGCAAACTACTGCTTTTTAAAATCTTATATTAAAGCTTAACAAATGTCTGGAGGCAAATATTTTACAGCACAGATGGGAGAGCTGTCAATCTTCTCACCTAAGTCTTGGCGAGAAAAGCAAAACACATTTCCAAAAAACACAAAGCTACTAGGAATACAGATGTGTTATAAGCATATTTTGGACTCCGAGCGCTCCTGTGTTTGTGGAGGGAAAACAAAAAATGTTGAAGAGGACAGAAAAGGACATTTACAAATATTGAAGTTCCATACTGACACAGTTCCACTAATACAGGATGTTTAAACAGCATATAACATTAGCGGGGAAGTTGGGCCAAAGCTTGGTAAACAGGGAAACTGACTCAGAGGTGTGTGTTTTTCCTGCGCTGCCGTCTCCTCTTCCCCCCCCCGCCCCCCCTACCTCTCGTTCAACCGATTCTCTCCAGGCGGAGCTGATCACACGTTTGTTTCTAATCATCTCATCAGGCCGCATCTCTAAAGGACCAGCAGAACCTAATAGCACTGCCAGATTGTTCAACACGGCTGCAATAATCATGCCTATGTACCTGCTATGCCCAGAGATTTCCTGAACTTATCTCGCATCTCTACATTTCCAAGAACAACCGACTAGGAAATGACTCTTAACGTCTACTGGAATCTTCTTTATGTCCTCAAATCCTTACCCGGTTCATACCATAAGGAGCAATACCTACCTGGTGTATCAATATACACCAAAGAACATCAACAAGCACCCAAGATTGGCTACTCAGCAGAAGATTGTACAGCCGCCAGATTGACGTAATCAATCTGTCCTACTTACCATGCGCCGGTTTCCTCTTCTTACCTTTTATCCGTTGTGTTCTGAAGCACCCAACTTAACTCAAGCCTCCTCCGGGTGTCATCTTTGCTACCTGCCTCATATCACAAAAAGCAAAACCTACCCGGTAACACACTTTTGTCACAGTACAGGAACTGTACTGTGGTTTTTAGAGGAGACACAAGATTGCATACGTAAGGCACAGTTCACCTCAGCCTCAATGCCTCACCCTCCAAATCACCCCAACAAGTCACATCTCCAAAGGACCAGAAAGACTCCTTGCCTTCTAAACATATTTCATGTTCATTTTTGTCTTAGAACTACTTTGAACTTTATATGGAGCCTTCAGGGGAATCAATCTAAGATCCTAAAGTTGCTTCCTGATTGATACGACAAGCAAAATATATACTTTATAACGTGGTGTAGTTTAGTGGAGTCCACGGCTGGTTCTATTGCTTTATTTGACTTTTCTTTCATTTAGCAGCCCGGTCAAGGGAGACGTGATCAGACGCTAAACATTACCCCCTCCATCACCACCTGCCTCAGTCACCTTCGGAGCCGCTGCCCTTCCTCTGCACCAGCAAACATTATGCCGCTAGTAAAGCCCCACTCCTAATTCAAACACCAAACTCACTGACCTGCTCTTACCCAATTCTCTTCATTGGATTAGTTCCTGGTGCGTTGTGAAAAACACAAGAGCCTATTCATTTCAACTGTGTACTAAACTTTAGCTATATTCAAACGGTTTTCTGTCGTGGTGAGTTTGAGTCACAGAACAAGTCTCGCACCATGACAATCAAAGTTAACGGAAACAACTGGAGCAGTTCGGAGGCATTCATACTCTGAGAAGTTGTGTAAGCTTCAGAATAAGGACAAAAATATGACTGAATATTCTTCAGTCGTTTTTTTCCCCCCACGCTGCTAAGTTGTACCGTTTTAATAAGCTCGTGAACGAAGCGGATATAAAGTTCAGGGTGTAAGCACCTTTTTTGTTACTGGCAACGACAACTGGGCTATTTGAAAATTTAGAGCCAGCAAAAGGAGGTTATGAGAAATTTGCAGCTGTTTTTAATCAAGCTGGACAATAATACACTCTTACGTCGCTCGTAATTTAATGAGCGAGATTACAGGAGATGGAGCCTCTGAATCCATTCAAAGTCTCCCATTATCATAAGAAGACACGCAAGATTCGATTAGTGCCGCTCCCCTAACCGTTCTAACATGGAAACTGCACACGAGACGAGGAAAGCCAGAAGAATTATTTACTAAAAGACATTCAAGAAAGCAGGCAATGCCGGTCAACGGCAAACAAACTGATACTCATGTCTAAGAAAGAAAGGGATGGAGAATGGCTTTAGATAAACACAGACGAGCAGTGCAGAAGTGGTGGTGTTTAATTAAATGCTGTTGTTTCCAGGCCACCACTTTGTTTGAGTGCAAGGTAAGTTGATGCAACGTGACAGGTGTGTTCCTGGATGATTAAAGTGATTAAAAAAAAGCTTGTGCATTCATACCAAACAGACTGAGAACGAGAAAGAGGAAAAAGCTGCAGATACAATTCTAGTGCTCCATTTCAGTATTTTTCCTCTACACAAGTCTTTCATGTCTACAAACCATTGGATGTTTGTTGCTGTCGCTTGTCGAAAATCTCCCGTTTAATCAAACTACAAAGCTTTTCGTTGCTTCATTAAAAAGGGGAAAAAAAAAAAAGCTGAGCCAAACTGAGGAAACATTTTTTTTTTTGTTCGTTGTTCATATTCGTTCCTATGACCAAAGACTGTAAATAGCCTCCTGTTCTTCCACTTTGCGAATGCTAATGAAAATTGGACGAGACGTTTCATAGCATGTCTCCTTATTTTACAGTAGGAGACCACTGGAGCTTGAGCCAGGCCGCATTCAGGACACGAAAGCTTTCTGCCCACGGAAAGCAAAAAGGGCTGTTTGTGGTGGGTTAATGTAAGAGATAATAATAGAAAGTGCTACTCTTTGAGTGAATGTATTTTTATGCATGGTTTGACGGGTTTAATTATCTGCCTACAGATACAGTGAAGTTTGACTGAAAGCAAATTGTACCACCTTTATGGCGGTTTCATGTCTTCAGACAAGCCAAACGTCCTCCCCGTATTGAACCCCGTTCTGGGAATGGGGTGAACCCAGCCTCCCCGACAGGACACTGATTGCAGCTCTGCCGAGGTCGATTACTCGTATGAGTGGCAGCATACTGTTCGCATTACAATCTCCATGTTGCGCTGTTTATTGCCGCTTAAATTCCATGAGAACTCGCGCCTTTTTGGACGCGGATGAAAGGCATTCCGGCGAATTACTGCACTCCTAAAGAGGAGCGCAATTACTTGCATTTGAAGCCTGCGTGTGAAGACGCTCCGTTGCAAATTCAGCAGAGAGCCATCTCTGACAATTTTCCGCGAAATATATCAAGCCTCTGAAACCACGTGAGGCCGCGTCGCTCTGGCGTGCAGCGCATTGTCGTGTGCATGTGCTGCTTGGTTAGCTCTCTGTGATGTTGTACATGTAACACCTACTCTGGCAGCCTGTGTTTTTCCACAGGCTCCACTTTATCAATCATTGCCGAGAGGGGAAAAAAGTCGCCGAGCAGAGGCCCCTGAGCTGCGTTTTAAAGGATGCATGCTAAAGTGGTTGTGATTTACGTAAACACTGACCATTTGCAGATGTGCATTATTGAAAGCAGGCCACAAAGATTTTAATCTTCCATAGTGTTTCTGCCATACATAATCATCTATATATATCCTATTTAATGATAGAATAAAATTGACTTATCAGATATTATTTCAGTAAGTTCTGAACTCAACTGTGAGATGATGACAAATGGTTTATTTTTTTTTACTACTAGTTGAATAATGAGATTAAGAGGAAATATGTATGTTATTTGTTGGGAACGGGGCCTCTGTGGGGTTAGAAGCCAAATGTTTTTCCATAACTACAGCTATTCAGACAAACAAATCTAAACTAAGAATCACGAGGTGGCTTATGTTTACTCTGGTTTAAGTTTCATTGTTTGCTTGTTTCCTTTGTTTATGGACATAATTGTTGAATCATTCCTCATTTCTTCGTATTTTTCTTTCAAGGACCCATACAATTTTGTAATATTTAAAGTAGTTCTGTTCTACAAAGCATTCAGGCCCAAAAGCTATGTGTCTACACATCCCTGACAACTTGGCAAAACACCTATTCTGATTTAGATCTTTAGGCACTTTGCTAGAAGCTGCTCACAAAGATAATTTTATGAATTGAAGATGAACCAATGGCATACGCTAGAATGGCACAAAAAAAGCAACATGACATTTTTATTTGACTAGGGAGAAAATCAATAATACCTAATACCCTAACATCTTTATTTTGGACATTGTGGCTTGCTTTGTTGGCAAATGACAACCGGAGTGTTATTTTTCCCCATCGCTAGCTTGACTGATCAAATGGAAGTGTTATTGCAACTGCAAATGAGCCACATTTTAAATTAATTGTTGGGTTCATTTATTTTATTCCATCAAATGACAAAAATGCAAATAGTGCAACAATTTTACCAGCTCTTGTTTAAAATGAAGTCAGAGGAAGCCAAAATGTGTACGAAGCTTTGAAAGAAAAGGCATATCAGCTGTTCATGCAGTCTGGGCCAGTAGACGGTGAGCTTTTGCTAGGTGATGGTCATTTCATTCATTCGCCATTGCCTACTTTTGCGGTTTTAGTGTATTTGCACCAGACTTTATCAGCGATAAAAGGGAGCCATCTGCCAATGGGAGGCCATTTTTACCCAGTTTGTTGACATTTCAGTGGTCTGGTGAAAGGACCAATTGAATCAGAGCCAATTTCAGCAGATACCAGGAAAAGTTACATGTAGTTAAGCAATGTTGCTGTATCAAATCCTACAGAGGTTTTAGTCTCTGCTGACTCCTGGATCTGGACACGTTGACAGTCTGCAATCTCAAAATTGAGATAAAGGATTTACATTTTCTAGGAAAACCACAAGGAGACTCCAGCTTTAATAATGCTAGCTATACAAGCCAGGCTTATTGTTAATGTAAGATGCTAAAGTGAGTTCAAAGTGTTAACTCATGTAATCATTTCACCCTAAAACGGTAAAACTCAGCTTTACAGAGACGTTTCTTACACACATTGTATTCTTAACAACTAACAACTGCTAAAAACCAGAAGGCAACAACATGTTTAAGGGGAAGGGGAATTGAAATTACTTGAAACCTTTAATGTATAGTTTAAGGATTTATAGAAACTGGAGAATAGAAATAAGCCACAATTATCTGATGGGTCCATCTCTAGAAAAATACAAAACATAACTGTTTTATGGTCTTTAAAAAAGAAAATGAAAGACAATTTTGCATGTAATGAACATAAAACAAAAGAATAAATAGATTATGCAAAAAAAAGGCCAATATCACTTCATTTTGCCATTTCTAAAAACAAACTCCAGCACAAGTCTGAAAATGCAAATGATTCTGCATTTCTGAAAAGTGGTTGTGGACCGTCACGAGTATCAGGACCCGCTGACTAACAGGAAACATGGCCCAGATAAAGGAGCTGTCAACTTAAAACAGTTAAAAAAGAATTATGAAACTCTGCCCAGAAGGTAAATAAAGTGAAAAGAAAAGGTACAACAAAGGTGGAAGAAATTAGACTAACAAAGACAGGAAAGCATCAAAAACACAAATGGAAAATTAATTAACAACCAAATGGTCAAACCAGTGATCAATGTTGGTAAGAAAACTGTAAGTAAATGCCTGATGATACATAGATTTCCTTTATACCGAAAAGTTGAAGGTAAGAAGTTCAACCATCATAGGGGGGTACATTTAAAAAGACAAATTTCCAGCAGATTTACAAGAGGCCTGGAGTGTAGATGATTGAATGAAAGTAATACTCAGGCATATAAAGAGATGCAGTTGGAACCACTGTTTAGTGCCGTTCCAATGAAAATATACAGAGATGAGCCTGGAAAAGATAAATACATTTCCACAGATACTGATGACATGGGTTTTTATATCAGGTAACAGACCAGTGGGAATAGAAGTCATCACCTCTACAGTCTACACACAGGTGGGCATTGAAATGTTAGACAGTAAATCCAGTCTTGATAAAAATATTCATTCTCCCTCTGAAAGTTTCAGGAGAAAGCTTTGGCACATTCCTATTCTCACTAACTATGTTGTTTTTTCTGGCTCGACTGACTCTACCTCTCTACTCTTTCCTGAAGTTAGCAGAGTTCAGCCGTCATCCACAGCAATTGTTGCAGCCGCAACAGTTAGGAAGCCCGGAAAAGCGGCAGCACTTCAAAATGCATTGACGTTAATGCGAGAAAACATGTGGAAGTTAACAAAATATTCCATAAAATGACCAAAAAAAGAAATCTATCTGAAGAAAAGTAACCTTTTAGGTTGTCTTTACCTCTAAGGATGTGTCTGTGCTGCTGTCTTTCTACAGGGGTTTAAAGTTAGCCAAGCTCTACTGGCATAAATAGCAATCTTCATAAACGTGAGAGCTTTAAAGGCTGGACTATATGTGCAACTTAACACGAACTGATATAAGTATGAAAAGAAACGTGTAAAGGTACGAAAATATCCCATTAAATTCCAGTAACCTTTCTGGAATAGCCTAACTTTGGCTTAGATCTGAACCTTCTCTCACCTTCTGGTGGTTTGGGTTATAGGCCATTTTGTTGTCAAGTTCTCAGAACTTGGATGATATAATAAACGGCAATTACTGATTAAAAATCTAAATTAATCTGCCTCCTGCTAAGAAAAAAATGCAAAATAGATTAATTCTTAAGGAAAATGGTTGCATTGGATTTTTAGCAGTATCAGTTTATCCTTTTCCTTCTGCTTCACAAATAAATTCATTAATCGCACAAAAACATTTATTGTTTGATGGTATCATAAGAAACTAAATGTTCAAGTGGTATGAATACCTTTGCAAGGCACAGCCAAATGCTGTCCAGACGTATGGTTTTACATTTATTTCATGACTGTTTCTAAACTAATCATTAACTGTAATACTTGACCTAAATGTATAATTTTGTCTTAGGATGTGCCAAAAAGCTGTTTTTGTACTCCTAAGAACTAGATTCAAAGCTGTGAGGTTTTTTTTTTTACTTTCAGTATTTTATCCAAGTATCAGCAAGGAAATAGTAGTGTGAGTGTATTTTCCCAGAACGTAGACTAAGAATTTCCTCTCTGAATCACTGGCTCAGTTCCAGTAAGCCTGATGGATAATACAGACAGCAGCACAGCTCGAAGGTCCAGACAACCTAGAACCTCCTGATCGCTGGTCCGTCGCTGCCTGGGACTGTAAAAAGCTGCCTCTGATCAGGCACAATAGGCCAATTGTTCCATTTCTGTGCGATCTGTACACAGCTCAGGCTTTACCCTGTCAAACAGGATGAATGACACGAGAGTGACCGGGCATGTGAAACTTTACCACAGAGGCCAACGGTCGTCGTGTCCCCGACCCCGTCTCGACCGTCGCTTTGTGTGACTTGTCTAGCCAGAAGCCGGAGTTACTTCCCGGGCCGTGCTGAGTTTGTGAAGCTGCCAACCAGATGATGCAAAGGAAAAAAAAAAAAAAAAAGAGGCACGGGCAGAAGATGGGTGTGGGAATTCGAAGCTGCACAGGAGCCTCAGCAACCTGTCTTTACTCAACGTGCGCCCCGGTGACACAGACAGGGGCTCTGAGAGATGGAAGGGGAGGGAAGTGGATCTGTCTTTTATCACTGCACAGTGGCAGTCTCTTGGGAAGATCTCCTTATACAGCAGTCTAAAACGCACAGACAATAACCTTTAGCTCTCCAACATGATTCTACTAATAGATTTATTTCCACTGTTGCCCATTTTACTTTAAAGCAGGAATCGACATCAAGAGATGCCTTATTATTTTTTTAATCCTTATAATTGTGTGAAATCTGTAGAGAATCCACTTTATCTTTATCACCTGAAGTTCTTGTCCTCTAACTACTTTATTATATTATGTGCAATAGGGCTGCAAAATACATCAAATAGCAGTTGGCAATGCAATTTCATTGTGTGCAGGTTTGATGGATGTAAAGTGTATTGTCTATAATATTTTTGATGTGTCAGATATTCAAACTGTTTGCCAGTGAGATATATATATATATATGTATATATATATATATATATATATATATATATATATATATATATATATATATATATATATATATATATATATATATATTGGTATTTGGATGAAGTGGGGGGCACTGGAAGTGTAGAAACCATTCAGGTTTCTGTTATTGTTAATTTATGGACTATTACTTAATATTAGCCAATATGGGCATTTTAGCGTTAGCTCCTCTTAGCTAAGATGTTACCACCACATCGATTCCATTTTAAGTGCACTCCATCATTAAACTTTGAGGCCTCCCACTCCAGTGCCCACTGCAATTCTTCTACTACATCTAACACTTTCAGGTTCTAACACTACGTTTCTGGTGTACCTTCCCCACCTCTTCTAAAATTTCTTTCAAATAAGTGTTAAAATGCTTGATTTAATTTTTTTTTATTTTTTAAAAAAGTCTGACAAATCAGTACTGCATGCCACATTACCGCTAAATGTTTGGAGCAAAGGCAATTCTTCAGGTTCTCCTTCATAGTGCTTCATGCCTACAAATTCAGCAAAAAAAAACACACAAAGACTTCTGACATTCCCAGATACAATTGTTTTTGTACATTCTTAATGTCTGCCCTTAAAAAAATCTTTTCGCTCGTGTCTTTTTACCTGACAGCTCGGTAATGCAGAACTTAACTACAAGCTCTCAGCTTCCGGGCTGCTTGAAAGGCTCCTTTATAAGGGCAAGAGAACAGTGATGGGTGACATCCTGAGTGTATTTAGAGGAAGCCAAAAAGACAGGTGCTTCCCATGTTAGAGAGAAAAAAACCGGACACTAGAGACCCGAGAGGGGTTAGATGCTCCAGACGAGGTCGCAAGCTGTTTTGACTTCACCACTCGGCGTTTCTGAATGCTTTGGCAGGTGGCGACAGCTGCTTGTGTAAGGGGGGTTTCTGTTTAGTTTTGAGCCTTCAAGTGGCTGATTATGAATAAAGACTAGTTGTGCATTCTATTTTTACACCTTTGTAGGTCTACTACTACACGCAAGTTCTTCTCAAACATCAAAGTTTAATCAAGGATTGTATTTACTGTAGCAACGTTAATAGTTCTGCTTACCAATAATTTAATTGATCAAGAAGAGACACACAAACAGATTACAATAAATATACCAAATATAACTCCCCTAAAAACTACTACTACAGCTAATAAGGCAAGTTTTATGAATAAGTAATTCAAGTTAAGTTGATGATTTTTTTTTAAAGGGGCTTTGAGCCTTAAGGTAGATTTCAACAAGTTAAAGGACAATTTAGCACCTTTGCAACATCGCTTTGTTTCAGTACATATGCAAAACATCATGGACCTGTCCCAGAAGAATAAGAATTGCTGGAGCTCATAGTTTGCAAACACCACAACAAGAGCAGGTATTGAGCAATGGCAGTTTACAGCTTTCTACAAAAAATTTACAAAATAAAACGCATTTCTTTCCAAAATGACAAGATAAAATAAACAAGAGCACAATTGAATTAGCTTAAAGGGCCTTTGTCTGGCAAAATCAACTGTTTTGAGCTTTTAACTATGTTAAGATGCTATTCTTTCATCAAAATCATGCCAAAAGTGGTATTTTGCTTGATTCATGCATGTCAGAGTAATCCTCCTGCTCTCTGAGCAGCAGCCCATCCCTGTCCTGGAAATCAAGTGGCCATGACCGGGTATACTTAGGCCGTTGATTACCCACCCCCTCCAGGTTCCTACCTTGACCACGCCGCCCCTGTCCAGTAAAAAAACCCATCCAGTGAGGTGAGGAGAGGAAGAGCGCAATCATTTTTTAAAATTCTTATTGATGAATGTAATTTCTGCTCAGTGTTCAGACAAAGTGGCTCTTTTAGCACCTAATCTGCACAGCAACAGCAAGTTTCTTCTTCTTTTTTTTAATACTGTGCTACAGCTGCTCTAGGGCGCCCCACATGGAGAGAGGTGGCATCGCAGTGATGGCAATCGTCTTTTCTTCCAAGTTTACAAAATAGCACCAGAAAACAAATAATGTTTCATAACAAATGAACACTCAGTGTTATATCATACATATGTTATATCATACATATGCCTATAGGTGACTTTGGAAGGCTTAAAAAAGCATGATATTGAACCTTTAACAACCAAGTTGAGTCTAGTATAAATCCAGTATAAATCTCCTTGCCATGACTCACTGGGTCTCTGGTACCCAGTGGTCAGTCATTTTCATGTAGGCAGTCAATCCAACCCAACTTCATTTATAAAGTCAGCTAGACCAAAGTGCTGAACAGATTAAGAGCCGATAGACATAAAATGAATAAAATACAAATAAATCAAATTTGTCTAACCCAACTTAAAACCCACACTCTATAAAGTATTATAAGATTGTAAAAAGGGTTCTTTTTAAGATCAACGGATCTCAGAATGACATGGTACATATAGCACATGTGGATGTAAAAGCCCAGAAATGTAGGGACGACCAAGACCATTCAAGGATTCATCCTAAATCAACAGGCAACCATTGAGGTGCTTTAAATCCATTAAATGTTTGCAGATTTGAGGATGATTGTTAGAAGAACTGCAGCAGACTTTTGTACCAACTGCACACCTACTGACTCCAAAGTACAGAGTGTTATAGCAATCCAGCTGTGTGGTGACAAACAGATGGGTCTTTGCAGTAAGCATTGGCTTTGCTTTAGCCAGCCGTCAAAGCTGAAAAAGGTTGCATTTGACAACTGCCTTAATGAAGCCATCAAAAGTAAAGTTATTCTCCATTTTAAAACCAAGGTTAGTTGTTGTTGGCTTCACATACTGGCTAAGGCAAGCCAGACCTAAACGCAAACTCTCTTATGTGCCACCAAAGATCACTTCAGACTCAGTTCTTATTAAAAGCTAAAATGTTTAATGGCATCCATGCCTTCAATTTCTTAAGAACCGAAGAAGCTACTCAGCATTATTAGTATGTCTCTTGAGTGCCACATTGATCTACTCATTGCTCCAAATGAGATAAAATTATTTTCTGGTCCACTTTGTCAAATTCTGCAGTTAAAGCCAAAAGCACAAGAGCAATACAGTCACCAGAATCAGTAGCTGAAAAATATATAATTAAAACTTGTTAAAAGTGCAGACTCAGTGCAGTGATTTAAAACAAGATCGACACATTTCAAGAACACCATTCCCCAACAGAAAAATTTACACAATCTTCTCCAGCAGCTTCACAGTAAGAGGCAATTTGGAAATAGGCAGCATCAAAACAGGTTTTTTTAGGCAGAGGCTGAACACATGCATCTTTCAACACTGCTGAGACCACTCCTAAAGACACATTACTGGTAATAATTGTGAGAAATGAAGAACCCAGAGTTTGTATCAGCTCCTTCCATAGATCCTTCACTTAAAAACAACAACAACTGAGTGGGGGTACTTTCTGACAAGTCACATGTTTCAAATAAACATCCGTTTATCTTATTTGAAAGCATGCATTCAGAGCAGAGTGAAGTCATACTGTGACCGACTGTGGCCAAAAGGCTCAAAGATGAAGAAAGAAACGCACAAGTTCCATAGGAGATGAATGGAGAGGGAGGGACGTCACGCCCCGTTTGTTGAGCCCATTAGGCTCCGTTCACACTTTATGACTTCATGCTAAAGTCAGATATAGGTCACATATGGGCAAAGAGATCAGATTTGGGTTGCATTTGCCTGCAGCGTGAACGTAGCCTTATATATTGAAGGAAGTGACTTACATCATAAATACATCTACATGACGTGGAGGATCCGACTCAGCGAACACACGAGATGACCAACGGAAAAGTGGTCGGCAAGAGGTGAAACAGGACCGGGAAACAGGGTATGACAGCAGTCACTGAACCAAAGGATCTGATGAAGATTAACCAAACTGAAAGGCTTATAAATGAAGGTGATTAGTGGAACCAGGAGCAGGTGGGTTTCACCAACGGAATAAACTGCAGCTGTAAGTGAAGTATTACTGTCTAGTGACAGAACAATTAAAACTATACAAGCAGGCCCAAGAAATAAGCTGATAAATATAAGACGATTAGAACTAAAGTCAAACAGAAATGGTCAAAGACAACAGCTCAATATTAAAAGCTAAGAAATAACTTTCAACACAAGACCCAAGGCTTCAAACTGTTTTTTTTTATGATCAATTAATACAAGTTACATTCAGAGTTTAACAAATTAAGCAGTTATGACATCAAGTTATGACTAGTCATTTGCTATAAAGACTTACCGAATTTCTAAATAACAGAAAATAGTCGCTCATATATGAGAAACTCACTCAGACAAGCCTATTTTGAGCATTGAACATAGGCTCAGCGACACCATGAAGTTATGGATATTTCCAAAAATCCAGCAATTGTATTTTTAAGGATGTGGAGAGAGAACAGTTCGATGAGTTGTGAGCTTAAAACCGACGAGTTCCCGTTCAGTATAAAGCTATAAGCAATAGGTCTGCTTTTGATGTCTTTTAGCTTTTGTTCTCAACTCAGTTGTTCAAGCATGACAGAAGAAAATGCAATCGCTTGTCTCTGTTATTACGGTAATCACAGTTAGAAATGTTCGCTGAAGCAAAATCCCTTACAAATTAAGCTCTATTCATCTGGTCCCTTTCACTCCTCTAACTGCAGGCCAACTGTGATTGATAAGGAATTTTACTCATTTAGAAGCACAAATCATAACCAGCAGTAAGTCAAATAAGCTGTAGGAAATAAAGCTTCACATCGAGCATCGAAAGAAACTCAATTCTTCTTGAATGAGCAATTTCCAGACTTGCAGAGAGGGTCACATCCTACACACATCCTGGAGAATACAGACTTCAGTTCCATCCCATATCAAAGTTTGTTGATAAGTGTGTCTGAAATCCCATTTCCATCGCTGGAAACACTAAACCTTCCCTGACAATTCAATTCTTCACAGTAATTACTTCTATTGGCTCATGCTTTTGCAGAGATAAGTGAGGTCGGTTCCTGGCCGATAATGCTAACAACAGACCAATTCATCTGTCCTTTCCAATCCTGTCTAATAATCAGAACGAGAATGTGAAATGACATTATACCAAGGCTTTACACGGAGATTGTAACAATGAATATTAAAGGGAAGACACTGCGAAAGCCTCCTCTAGAAGTACAAGAAGCGAGAGAACATTTTACTCGTTAAATTGTCAGGACAAAACATAAAATGGTCGGCTCGCGCAGATTACCTTAAACTTGCTTTCTCAATAAGCTGAGGAAGCACAGAGGTAATCCTTCAAGTACAGGCCATGACCTCTGCTGTCGTTTTTGATAAAGAGGAAAAAGAAAAATATAGAAGACTAATTATGTTGGCATAAATAACATATTTTTGTATCATGAGCAGGGAAATATATAGAATTACAGAATGTTGAAGACAAAAAAAAGCATGGAACAACTCTATGATGCGGATTTCTAAAACAGATACCTGGACAAGCCTAATTATACAAAGGAGAGAGGTTCAAGGAGAGTGCCTATTGACTTTGCAAATTCATTGCATATGTTTAATTGACAGGAAACATGACCCAGACAAGAGAGCTTTCCGATGAAGCAATGGAACAGATTATAAAACTCTAAAGAAGGTAAAAGAGGATTGCTTGAAATCAGACTTGTGCGAAGTTTTTAGCAAGTAACAAAATCAAACACCCAAGTAGACCAAGGAAAGCATCCACTGTCCCACAGTCACAGTAGAAAACCAATGCAATACCCCTTGAAAAAAAGAGAATTAATAAGGCTGAAACAGGGGTAAACATTTGTGACCAGTCTTTAAGACACCAGCCAAAGGACATTGGGTTCATATAAAGAAAAGCCAAACCTAAGCCATCGATACTTAAAGAAAAGGAAATGAGACTTAACTGGGCTAAAGAGAAGCAGTCATGGATGCCATGGATTGATTGGGTGAAAGTTGTTTTCATTGACAAAGCCCAAATCTCCTCTGGCCAGAGAGATGACGCTTGAATTATTTTTTTGGGACCATTCCAATGAAAAAAATATAAACCATTGTCTAAAGGAACCAAATTTCCACAGTCATTAATGACTCCATCAACGCTGCCGTGTGCTGTCTCCAAGCACACGGTTTGCTTGGTGACGGAGGCTGATTTAGAGCTGACCAGCATGAAACAACCACATCCCTACTTTACCTTGCTAAAGTTCCTCCCTTGGATGAAAGCGTGCATTATCTAGAGATGTAACATAGAATCTACGGACATCTGCAAGTGAGAGGCTGCTTTCTTTGGGCTTTTGAACCACTAGACTTGACGTACAAGGGGGATTAATGGCATCCTTCAGTCCAGACAACAAAGTGGTGGGTCTGCTCTGAAGCCTATAAGCAGATGCTATGATGAATGTCAGACTAAAACCCAAAGCAATAATGGAAGTAGTAGAGAATAACACACACTGACCAGAACAAGTTAGTTGGATACCAATTGCAATTTAGTGGTGAAACATTTATATATAAGGAGCAATGTCCATTTTTAGAGCACGTTTTATTTAACTTCAGTCATAATGTTTAAACTGAAATGTATGTTTTTTTTTGTTTTCGGCATCTGTACTAATTTTAGATTTAGTTTAATTTTAGTTGACCAAATCTTACCACATTAACGTCGACTAGATGCACTGTTACGTCAATCAACAAAAATATCAAATTAGAGTGGAATGCCTACTTAGGTCCCTCTTACAACAACGATTTTACCACAAGGAGTTAGTCATGCCTTTTCACGCGACTAGCTCTAGATGTGATTTGATTTAATCTCCCTGTTTTTTCTCTGTTTTGTATTTGTTGACAAAAATCATTTACTTAATCGTTGTGAATCTAATTGACTCTTTCTTCAGTGGTAATCTAGTTTTTGTGTGTTTTTGTGTGAAATGAATGAAATATTTTCGTCCTGGTATTAGGAAACAAAATTAGCACATCCCAAAGAACTACACAGATGCTTGATCAGCTCTCCTTAATGTTTGGACCTAAAGAGAAATGCAGTTTATTTTTGTAATCTATTTTTAATAAGTGTGAAATGACAAATAAATGACTTGTTTCTCGTTGAACAGAGCAATTTCCACAGTTAACAGGGACGGAAGTGTTTAGAAAAAAACAAAAGCGGAAACTTTCATGAACACAGCATCTCCATTTTCCTCCAGTTCTCTCCTCAAAGAAACACCAGAGGGGTTAGAATGGAGGAAACTGTCTTAAAAGGGCAAGTGAAGGTCAGCAGGGTTGTAAATAGTTTGCAGAGCAGCCAGCTTTGGAAATGTGAAAGTCTCATTAGCAGAACACTTTGAAGAAAAGGACTCATTACCAGGAACAGACATGACAAAATGAAAAGAAAACACACAGTTATGTCATTACAAAAAACAACATGTATCATCAAACTCAAGCATGGACAATTTTACCAATTAAAATAAAAGAACTGCATTGACACCTTTAGGTATCCAAGAGGGGAAGAAGTATTTCACTTCAGCAATAAAAACAACAATCAGATTGTCTTGAACAAGCCTACAAAATAAAGCAGAGTAGAAAACTGGTCTGACAGGGTTGTTAGTTGATATTAAGCGAAACTTTATATCAGGAATCACGTCAATAACTTTTGGCAGAAGTGCGATTGCCGGTAAAGATTATGACTGTGCCTTTTTGTACAGGAAGCCAATCAGAGTTACTGTTTTAACGCCAATATCACGGGCTTGATTAAATCCAGGAACGTGGCTCAATTACCAAGACAGGGAAAAACCACCAAAGACGTTTTCTCACATTTGGAGGAGCAGCTCCTGCCTTTCATCAAGACTGGAGTGCCCCTTAGCAGTGATGATTGGGAAGTCATTGCAGCTGAAGAGAACAAGGTTGTCTTTGTTCATGGCTGTGCATATGTTTCAAATTACCACTAATATTTTTCAAGTCACAACTGTTACTTCTGGATGATAAAATATATTGTGTGCAGAAGCTGTTCTCTCTTTTTGCATCATAAACCACAAGCTTTAAACACACAAGCAAACAAAAAAATAGGACTTGCTGACTGTGATGAAATCCCTTAAACTGTTAAACAAATCCTCATTGGTGCCGTAATCGTTTGTTTACATGATAAAAGGGCCTCTGCACTCTCCGAGTCTGCAGCCCATAGCAAATAGGACGCAGGGAATTTATACGTGGAAGTCGGGTAAGGGAGGGGGGAAACAAAATCATTACGACCCTACGCCAGCCGCTAAAAAGGGCTGGGACTGTAAACAAGAGGGTGCGAGCAGAGATGCTGAGAGGCAAGAAGGGGTACAGTGCCTTGCAAAGGTATCCAAACCCCTGGAACCTTTTCACATTTTGTCCCTTCTTTGTGTTTTGATCAGATTTTATGTGACAGGCCAACACAGATCTGTGCATATCTAGTCAAGAAGAGGGAGAAAATAATAAACACCCAAAAGTTTTTTTTTAGCAATATAGCTCAAACTTAATTAGATTGGATGGAAAGCATTATTGATTATCGATATTTAAGTTTTGCCACAGAATCATAATCAAAATTAGGTCTGCACTTTGACAAGACCACTTTAACACATGGATTTTCTTTTGTCTAAACCCCTCCATCGCAGCTCTGCCAGTGTGCAGAATTGCTGCTCCGCTGCCAGGGGGACCTCTACCCCCATCTCACATCTTTTGGAGCCTATGACAGGTTTGCCTGCAGGATTGCCATGCATTAAGCTCTATTCATCTTTCCATAAAATCTGACCAGCTTCTCTGTCCTTTCTGAAGAAAAGCATCTCTTCAGCACCACCATGTTGCACGGTGGGGATAGTGTGCTCTGGGTGACATGCAGTTGCTTCTTTTTGTACAGTGGATTTTGCATTTAGACCAAAAAAAACATGTTTTTTTTTTTTTACTTCTTGTGTCTTTCTTTCACCAAGAACTTTCTTCGCACCACACTTCCATAAAGGTCAAATTTGTGGCGGGCACAACTAATAGTTCTGTCAATGAAATCTCCCGCCTCAGCTGTAGCTCTCTGCAGCTCCTCTGGAGTTATGCTCTGGGGGCTAACCTAACCCTGCGTCAAACTTCTCCAGAACTTTAACCCCGACATGTCCGCAGTGTTCCTCGCTTTGCATGACGCCGTTTGCTCCCTAATGTTCTTTAACAAACCTCTGAGGCTTTCGCAGAGGGGCTGGATTTATAGAGACACAAAAACCTCCAGACAGGTGGACTCACTTTAAAATGCAATGCTTCGTGTCGGTGTTTAAATATAGATCAGCTACAATCCCATCCAAGGACGGCTCAAAGCTTTAATAGACCCGGCTTAATTTTCCACTATTTTGATCATCTGCAGGAACAAGATGAGCCGCTGAATGCGCACCATGGTGATGGTGCAAGCAGGACAGTAATGAGGCTGGCTTTTCTGCTCCTGTCTCTGTAAGAGGGGAAGGGGGAGGGCGAAAAACAAACAGCAAAGCCATAAATTTGTCCTGAGCAAAGTGTAGAGGAAGCAGCTCTGATAAAGCGCCGCATTAATGACCGCTTCCTTATGAAATGTTAACTAATTTGTTAATCACAACCTCCTGCTGCCGACTGCTTTTCCTGCAGTGCTATTTCAGCGATTTCCCTTTCAACCCCCCTTAAACCCGGCGCCGTCTATTTCACAGAAAGCACAGAAAAACCACGACACACCACTTTTGGAGCGTCGCATGTTAAAATTTGATTGCAAGCTGGTGTTTTAAAGCATCGAGAAACGACAACACGGCACAAAGTAAACAGAAATACCTTTGAAAGCGCACAATGCAACCAAAGCCTTTTTAAACCTCCAGCAAGGAAAAACAAGGGGGTCCGAGTTTGCCTACTGCACCGACGTGATAATTACAGCAAAGAAAAATGTTATTGTACTGTGATCAGACAGGAGGGAGCGCTGAATAATCGTCGGCCCTGCTCCCTCACTCACTCACTCAATCACACACCAATAACGCTCAAAGGAAGTGTAGTGGTTAATTGGAGAACAGACGTGTGTTTACTCTGCAAAGTGAGAAGGAGGTTGGGGAAATTATCGACAGAGAGGTCTGCTGGAGTGCAGTCTGCCCTCAAGCACCCAGCTGCTGGCCCAGGGACTTACACGGGCGTCTACTTTAAATTCAGAGTAGTTTGCACATAATTAGGGTGGTCGTTGAGCAACCATTAATCATACTGAGAGCGGGGAGGAAGCAGGAATATAACTAAATGTTCAAGAAAAAAAACAAAAACTTTTTAAATATTTAATTTTGAGGCCAATCAATCAGCAGAGATATGCATATAAAAATACATGAACACATAATGTGAATGGCAGGGGCAAGATCTGCCACGCAGTCTAGCTCTTCATACCCCCCCTCCCAAGGAGTTTGATTTTTTTCTAGTTTAGAAATCCATCAAAGATCTGACCCAGGACCTGACAGATGCATCTTTTAGCCGATCATCTACTGCATGCAAGACGTCTCTTTGTGGAGAACCGTTTAACAACCACCAACGAAGATGCAATCCAGTGTTGAAACACGAAATAATGTTTCTGAAACTTTAACAATGAAAGAAAAAGTCAAAAGAAAAGCCGTGCCCTCAAGTCGGTAATTCAGTAATGCGAGTTCACATGAATGGGGAGTGTTGTATGCACCCAACAAACAAAACGAGAAGGATAGAGCTTCCCCAAAACCAAGGAGAGGTGAGGTTTTTACGACCCGGAGAAACAGGTGTGAAGGTGTCCCAGTCAGCTGAGACATGCAAGTAATTCAGCAGCATAGATCTAGATCAAACAGAGGCTGACTGTCTCACTGCTGGTAACTTCAGGACCCTATCCTAATTAAAATGTTGCTCAGTTACTCATTAGTCACCTAAATTCGGGTATCTGTTAAACCTAAACAATATATAGCTTAGATTTACGTTGGAAAACCAAAAAAAAGAAACCAAATAAATATGTAAAAATGGTCAGGTACTGTACAGATAATTAGAGGGGCACAGAGAAATCAACAAATTGTCAGCTTGATCCGATCTAACTGGTGACCAAGAGAAATCGGAAACTCAAAGAAAATCCTCTCTCTTTCTGATCAATGACAGCATCCCGAGTGTTACCACATTGACAACACTCTTCAGTGTGGATGTTCCTACGGTGGGAAGACGATTCAAAGTTAACAATTTTCAATGACCGTTTGGTATTTAAGATCTTTGTAGTGGATTCAGAACATCTCAGAAGTTATTTTAAATCATAGTGTATCTTTTATGACATCTTGAGACATATCTGGGGTCCCTTAAGGCTGTGAAAGAGAGCAAGAACAGAGAATAACAAAAACCCCGGACAAAGTACAGCAACATTGCTCTTTTTTTTTTTCTTTTTAAGCTTTCCGGGTCTGTTTGTTAAGGAACACGCTGCCTTTTGAAAATCCCAAAGTTAAGGAAAGGATGCTAAAATAGTAAAACTATGTTCCACAGCCACTGCTTACTCACACAGTGTAGAATATAGTCAGTGACTTTAAAAATGGCCACAAAAGAGGAGTCAACCTTCATGGTTCTAAAAGTGCCTCAGTTCAAAGTGTCTACAAGTACCTACATTTACCACATAAGTGGGCCATTGTTAGCCTGATTGACACGAACAGCAGGGAGCCAAAGTGGGTTTGTGACCTTCAGAAAGCTCTGCTGTGATCCTTTTGACCCCCAGAAAGGCTGCAACAGCACGTGCAACATTCAGCCATTTATACAACAGCCAAACCAGAGAGACACGCAGGCAGTGCATCAAAGGATGCCTCCTGCCTTTGGGGAGTGGTGGTGGAGTAGTTTTAAGAGAAGAGCGCTTGTGTCGAGGAAAGGCTGCGAGTTCCCTAGTTTGAATCCCACAGACTCCCACAATGGGTCCCTGAGCAAAACCAGAATGCTCACCGGGTGCCGTACAGTGGCAGCCCACTGCTCTCTAAAGGCCGGATTAAATGCAGAATATACGTTTCATTGGAATGTACAAAACTTGCAATGAAAAAAAAAGATGATTATTGTAATTTTTTTCATTGTAGAATCCATACGTGACTCTAAATGATAGGAACCAAGTTTCCATCCTGCATTAGAGTCCAAACGCTTGATGTAGGGTTGAACAACAATGAAAAGAGTCAGAAAAGGAGGAAATGCTGAGCTGTATAATGTGCAGCAGAGATCAGACAGCTAAGCAGGGTTGGGAAAATGTGTTTGACACAGGAGGCGAGTAAGCTCTGACCCTTTTTAAATCAGGCTACTGATGCATGAAAAGACATCCACTGAGAGGTGGCGGCGCACTGGCGAATTCTAACTCTGGACCTCTACTGTACGGTTTGCAACACCGGCTCCTGTCTCTGGTGAAGGCGTAGACTTGATTTGCATGCACTTCGACGGTAGCAGGTAAACAAACTTTCCCCTGGTGAATGAAAAGTCCCACAAGTTGAAAAGGCTTTTAGATGATGTGCTGATGAGAATAAAACGATAGATGGTAGACAGAGTAAAACCAACAGGCACTGTTTAGTGTCTTTTATTAAGGGCAAGATGTTGCTTTTGAAAGGAGACCTCCAAATAAATGAAGTAGCATAATTTAAGATAATCTTACTAATACAGACCTACAGTTTTACAACAGTAAACGTATGACTCATCTGAGAAAAATGTATAAATCAACATTGAATTGTTATACCCGCTGAGTTGTGTGACTCAGACCAAACGTATTAGGTTTTTTGCAAGAAAAAGAAAGAAGTAGCTCCAAGTTTCCATCGCCAACATGACAGCACTGCTTAAGCTTTCTGGATCTCGCAGCGACTTCACTTTAGCGGTTGTCTTTTTTTTTTTAAATCTGCAGAATTTTAATTGGCACCTTTGAACCTGCTTGCTCGAATGTTCGGACAGCTTTTTGAATCAGCTGCCGGTGCAAATCATTAAAAGCATCTGTAAAAAGTCCGCAGCAATACGGCTTTATTTTTCTCTGTCGGGTTTGCGACCAAATTCATTTTGAGATGAGTAATTGCTTTATGACTGTTGATGGTGGCCCGAGAAAGGGTATTTTCGTGACGTGCCAAAAGTTCCTAGCACAGGGGCCTCCACTTCTCCTGGCAACCCTGGTAAAAACATGTTGGAGGCCTTGAAATAAAACTTTCTTGTATAACAGTGGCAAGAACTCAAACTCAAAAGAGTAGGAAAAAAAAACTTCCATGTCAAGAAACAGTTGCTTTTACCAAAATCACCAATCCAGAAACATTTGACATCATTAACAATTTCAACATATTAACCTACCTGGAGCATTGAGTCCTACTTTACTTTACTTTACTGAGTACATACATGATGTAACGCAAATGGCCAATTCCTAAGGTCACTTTTTAACAGAGCTGGGTAGTAACTAGTTACATTTACTCAGTTACATTTACCTGAGTATCTTTCTGGACAAAATGTACTTTTAGGAGCAGTTTTACTGCCCTGTACTTTTAACTTTTGCTTGAGTCAAATTACTGCTCAAATATCGCTACTCTTACCCGAGTTAAATTCTTGGCTACTCTACCTACAGCGAGTAACTTGATGAATAAAGAACATACTTGTTTTAACCAGAAATGGACCAGAGAGCTAGAGTTTATGTTAAAGTGAGACTTCTTAATTGTACATGAGCTTTATTATTTTAATGTTATTTTCTACCTGCTGAATGGCATTTGGAGGTCAAATGAATGCAAGCTGTCGATATTATCATTGGAAGTACTTCGCACTGTTCTAATATACTGTATATACATTAACTGCTGTAAGTGTTGCTGTCATCTCTAATGTTGAAAAAATAATATTTAGAAAAGTTTCTTGAAGTTTCCTCAAGAATGTTATTTCGCAATTGTTATTCTTTTAATAATTTTTAATTTTTTGTCTTTAAAATGGCAACATTTGCACATAACCTTATATTTTTGTCTGATTACATAATTCTTGATTAGTTACTCAGTACTTGAGTAACCTTCTTACCGAATACTTTACTCTTACTTGAGTAATTTTTTGGCGGACTAATTTTTACTTTTACTTGAGTAAACTTATGTTTAAGTAGTGCTACTCTTACTTGAGTACAATTTTTGGCTACTCTACCCACCTCTGCTTTTCAAAATGGGAAAGACAGGAGAACATGGCATTCAAACAATGTGGTTGGCCTTCATAAGCTACAGAACAGCTGCAAGAAAGTTAATTTTCCAACATCTACAGAAAGGGCAGTAACCGAATGGTTTTAAACATTTCAAATTAGGAGGCATGCTGGGAAAAGGCTTTTTCTGCCCTACCATAACAAAGAGAGATGCGTGGAGTTTGCCTAGCTATGCTGGAACTTTGTGCTTTACTCATATGAGACAAAAAAATTTAGCTTTTGGCAACAAACACCACATATGGGCTTTGAGTAAAGCAAAGAAAAAACCTGATACAAGCCCTTTATGTCCACAGTTACATAGGGTGGAGGATGTGTGATGCTGTGGTCGTTTGCTCCAGTGTACAAATAACTGTATGGCAAGAAGCACTGATAACCAGCCCCCGTGATATAGATAAACAAACCGAACAAGAATACAAAAGTCCAATCTGGTGTCCCTATTTTTAAACCCAGATGCTTTGTGGCCAGAAAAACCCAAGCCTTTAATGAGACTTAATGACAAGAGTTGGAAAACGGTCAATTTGTTTCTGCAGAGCCTCGGCTCTTTCTGCGGTTGCACACAGGAACAAAAATGGGGACGAGTCGAAGTTAACAAACTTTCTGGGTCTCCTCAAGAAGCATGGGTCTAATTTTCCACATAAAGGCCCTTCTTCCAAAGCCCACATTTATGTTAAGTCAGAGAGATTTGATATCAACTTTTAACCTAAGCAGCTCAAGCCCAAAATGTCACAGATACACCATGGGTTTAAAGTGAGGCGACTGTCTTGTATCGAGTCAAAGTTGTGGCCAAAGCCAAGAAATTCTTTATTTTCTGCAATTTTCCAAGAGAAAATTTTGATATTTTTTTTAAAAGGCTCAATCACTCAGACATGCTCAACCATGGCTACCCATGGAGAAACATCAATCATTAAAGGGATTTATCTCTGTGCTTATCACAAATTTGATTTTACACTGCATGTTTTGTAACAACCCAATCAACTCGGTGAGTTTTTTTTTTTTCGATTCTCTCGGATGCATTTGGAGAAAATTATCGTGCACTCCACTAAAACCTAAAGCAGCTAAAACCTGAACATCTGTTCAAAATCAGAGTTTGGAGTGCTCACTTTCTTCATTTCTTTTCCCATCATTATTCCATTATGGAAGAGATGAAGGACCCTTATCCTCCTGAAGACGCTGTAATTACAGCTGATGAAAATGAAAAGCTTTCCTTTCACATGCCTCTTACATCTCTGACATGTTTTGGCATTTGGAAAAAAACTGGCAGAGTCTCTGCAGGGATACCCGCAAATCTCACAGGAAAGTGCGAATAACGGGAACAAAAGGACTTGTTTGCGGGGAATGAGGCAACAAGAACCGGTCTAGAGAACCCGAGCCGTCAGAGCTGTGAAACGAAGGCGACGGCTTTAGATTTTCTGGGATGGAGCGGATGCAGCGGAGCTGAAGGACTCCTTCGAGGCTAATGGTTTAGGCCAGGCAGAATGCACAAGACAGCAGATTATGGAGCTGACACTGAGCACATGTGATGCCGATCGTGAGTGCCAAAGCATGCAGGCGCTGCGATGCCGGCAGAAGAATGAACAGGCAGCCTCAAGCTCCTCTCCAACAAACCCATGTTATTTGGCTGTTAACAGGTCCCCAGCTGGTGTCTGCAGCGTGCTGTATGTGCCGGCATGCCAATGGTTTGGTCTGCGGATGTTCACAGCCATGTGTGAAGCATGGATGTTGGCTTAAAAGCACCCAGAGGCCCCCTGAGTGCAGGCTGCCACCAGAGGAAAAGAGGCAACAGAAAGCATTTATTTAGACAGCTTGTGTCTGCGACAGGAGGAATGCAGACCACAAGCTCCAGGCCTGAAGTGACTGAGGGCTCGTTTGGACACAAAAGGCACCGGGCAGGGATTGGGTTACGACCAGATTAGAGTCTGGGACTGGTTGCGGCATTGCTACTTGGCTGGTGGGATTTTTAATAGGAGTTCTCTTCTGGGGGTAGAAGAAAAATACAAACTGATCCCTGAGAAAGGAGCAAAAGGATAACTTACACAAGCTTATTAGCAGCACGAAAGAGGAATCCATTGCTTTACAGGCTCGAGTCTGAAGTCTTTAGTCATTGCTGATTGAGTCATACTTTGCTCTTTGCATTTGTTGTTTAAAGTAGGAGACCCTACTGATCTAAATAGCTAAAGGCCCATTTCCAAACTTTCTTTAGTCAAAGTTTTGTAAACTTCTGTCTTTTGTAAACTTCAAGGACTTGTGCAACAGGTTTTATTGACTGATGAGAAGCATTTACTGTAAATCGCAAATTGTTGGAACAAACACATACCCGCATAGGTCTGCCTGATCAGATTGTTTGCTGGGATAATAACTATCTTTCTCACAGAACACAGTGTACAGTCAGACGGCTTCGCTTTCAATGCACACATAGCAGCTAATGGTGTCCCTCAGGAGTCTGCCCTAGGACCCCAACTATTCATGCTCCATATGAATATTGTTGACAGCAAACTGAGGACTGCCAAATAACTTTTTACGCTGATTATGTATAAATGTATAGTTAAGCACCACACCACACCTGGCTGTCACTCAACTGCAGTCGGCTATTAGTAACAACCAAATAAATGTCCATGACTTAAAGCTTGTTTTGACCCAGAAGGAACAAAATTCAAGATGTTTCAGGTTCTAAATCCAAATCTTTATGCCATCAATCAGGAGTATTTGTGATGATTCTGGCACTGGAGCTGATCCTGCTCTTAATCAGTCACACCTGTTCAGTCTCCACCTATCTGCAATCAACCTCTACTGGCTCCACCTGTCTCCAGCTGCATAAAAACCCTGTTCTTGTCAGTCTCCAGTGCCAGATCGTCTTCGAGCCAACCGGTGAGAACTTTCCAGCACTATCCCAGAAAACCTGCCTGTCTGTTGCCCGACCTGTTTTGCCCTCTGTTTTTTGAGCCTGCCTGATCCTGTTCTGGTTTTCCTGCCCGCCTGAGTTCTGCCTTGCAGCCTCTGGATTCTGGACTGATTCCCCGTGTTTCTGATCTCGGTCTGCCTGTGAGTTTGAGACCTGCCTGCCCCCTGTAAGCCTGTTCTGTCGGATTTCGGACCTGGATCTGGACCCGGACCCTCTTTGGATTTCCCCTCTGTACCTCTGCTGGAGTTGTGAACTACCGTTACCGGACCTGGACTGTCTCTGGATTTACGCCCCTGGAAAACCCCTCGTCGTCTGCCTGCTGCCGACCGCTCAACGGTCCGTTCCCATCTCCCAGCGGACGGATTCTGCCCCAAACACTTCCAGCTGTCTCTCCATGCCCTGGCTGCTCCCGTTATCAGGTTAGTCAGTTTGTTTCTTTGCTAACCTGCCTCAGTAGTCTCTGACCTGTCCCTCTGCTTCCAGGGAAGCTCCACCCGTTACGAGAGCAGCACACCCGAGAGCCGAAGCTGGTTTTACCCTGCTTATCAATAAACTGTCTGTAGAGTCACTGACCTGTCATGGTTGAATCTTGGGTCCGATTCTGATTCATTACATTACGATCTGGCCAAAAGATGGATCCTTCACCTGACGGTCAGTGGCGAGCAGGGGTCGATAAATCCATTACTTCGTTAGGAGCCGGAGTCGCCGAGATTTTAAATCATCTCCGCGGCCAGGCTGTTCCAGCACTTCCGCATACGTCACCGCCTGCTGCCACGTCACGCCCTGGGAGGCAGACGCTCCCTGAGCCGCGTCTCACTCCGCCCGAGCCCTTTCTAGGTGATCCAGATCAATGTAGGGCTTTTCTCACTCAATGTGAGATACATTTTGAGTTACAACCGTCCTCATTCCCTACTGACAGAGCTAAGATAGCCTATGTTATCTCCTTACTGGCCGGTAAGGCTAAGCTCTGGGGCACTTCCGAGTGGCAGAGCGGCTCCCACATCTGCCACTCCTATCATGGTTTCTCCCGAGAGCTTATCAGAGTGTTCAGCCCCATTTTACCCTGTCGTGAGTCCACCAGGGGGCTCTTATCCCTTAGGCAAGGGGATAGAACAGTCTCCGAGTATATCATAGACTTTCATTTGTTGGCTGCAGAAAGTCTTTGGAACGAACACGCTCTTTTGGATGTGTTTTTAACGGGGTTAAACGACCGAATTAAAGACGAGCTCGCCACTCGAGATTTTCCCAGGTCTCTTAAGCAATTAGAGGATTTAGCCTCTCGTATTGACCTCCGCCTAATGGAGCGGCGTAAGGACCGCCACGCTACCCGTACCACTCCTCCCCGACTACCTGCAGCCGTTTCCGCCGCACCCTCACCTTCCAGGGTTCCAGCTGATCCAGAGCCTATACAATTGGGAAGGACCGCTCTTACCAAGGAGCAGCGACAACGCAGGCAGCAGTTTGGTCTCTGCCTGTACTGCGGAGGAGAAGGTCATCTCGTTCGGACCTGTCCACTAAAAGACTCAGACTCAGTAGGGGAGGGGAGATCCTTCCTAAGCCGAACTAAATTATCTTCCTCTCCGGATCTGCTACTGCCTGCTACTCTTTATGTCTCAGCCAAGTCTCACTCGGTCTCTGTGTTTGTGGATTCAGGTGCCGACACAGAGTTTATGGATCAGTCTTTTGCTCGTAAGCTTAACATTAAATTGTCTCCCGGCCCATCTCCACGCAGCGTCCTCGCCTTAGATGGTCACCAACTTAACCGCTCCCGCCTTGTCACTGAACCTGTGGAGCTCCAGATGGGAGGTAACCACTCTGAAAAACTGTCATTCATGATCATTGACACACCGCAGGTTCCAATCATCTTGGGGGCTACGTGGCTTAGAAAGCATAACCCCCAGATTGACTGGAGAAGAGGAGAAGTTACGGGCTGGGCCTCTTCTTGTTCTGAATCCTGTCTGAAATCTGCTCAGTCACCTCACTCGTCCGAAGGTAAGGAGGAGGAGATTTATCCTAACCTGTCAAGAGTACCACCAGAGTACCATGATTTAAAGGAGGTGTTTAATAAAGCCAAAGCTACGAACCTCCCTCCTCACCGTCCATATGATTGTGCAATTGACCTGTTATCTGGAACCACTCCACCTAGGGGTCGTCTCTATTCCTTGTCTGCCCCTGAGTCCCAAGCTATGCAGGAGTATATTAACGAGGCCCTAAGAGCAGGCATTATTCGTCCCTCTTCTTCACCCGCAGGCGCAGGCTTCTTTTTTGTGGGTAAAAAGGATGGCTCCCTCCGTCCCTGCATAGATTATAGAGGACTCAACGACATTTCAATCAAAAACCGATACCCAATTCCCCTCATGAATTCGGCCTTCGATCAGGTCCAGCAGGCAAAGGTCTTTTCTAAGCTGGATTTAAGAAATGCTTATCTGGTCCGCATAAGGGAGGGTGATGAATGGAAGACCGCTTTTAACACCCCGACAGGGCACTATGAATATCTTGTCATGCCTTTTGGCCTCACCAATGCCCCAGCAGTCTTCCAAAACCTAGTCAATGAGGTTCTCAGAGACATGATTGGCCATTATGTTTTTGTTTATCTCGATGACATCCTCATTTACTCTGAGAACCTCAGCCTCCATAGGCAACACGTCCGTTCCGTCCTGCTCCGCCTGCTACAAAACCAACTTTATGTCAAGGCCGAGAAATGCGAATTTCACACCACCTCCACTTCTTTTCTCGGTTTTGTCCTGTCCCCTGGTCACATGTCTATGGACCCGGCCAAAGTCCGGGCAGTGACCGAATGGCCCGTCCCAACAGACAGAAGGCAGCTACAAAGATTCTTGGGCTTCGCCAATTTTTATAGACGGTTTATCCGTAATTACAGCCAGGTAGCTGCCCCGCTGCATGCTCTTACCTCCAGCAAGATCAAGTTTGCCTGGAACGAACAGGCTGAGAAAGCTTTTAAATGTCTGAAGGGCCTATTCACCTCTGCTCCGATCCTTGTTTCCCCCGACCCCGAAAGGCAGTTTATTGTGGAGGTGGATGCCTCCAGCTCTGGGGTTGGGGCAATCCTCAGTCAAAGGGCCATGGATGGCCGCATTCACCCATGTGCCTTCTTTTCCAGAAAATTGTCCTCTGCAGAACAAAACTATGATGTCGGTAACCGGGAGCTTTTGGCTGTGAAGTTGGCATTAGAAGAATGGAGACACTGGCTGGAGGGCGCCAAACTCCCCTTCTTGGTTTGGACGGACCATAAGAATTTGGAGTATCTCAAGACCGCCAAGAGGCTCAACCCCAGGCAGGCCAGGTGGGCTCTGTTCTTTGACCGTTTCAATTTCTCTCTCTCCTACAGACCTGGGTCCAAGAACATTAAGCCTGATGCCCTCTCCAGGATGTTTGAATCCGAGGAGGAGAATCGCAACCAAGCCTCAGAGTTTATCCTCCCTGATTCGGTCCGTTGTGCAGTCACCAGGCTCGATTTGGAGAGGGAGGTCAGAGACACCCTGGAGAATGAACACGTTCCCAGGGCCTGCCCAAGGAACAGGCTTTTTGTCCCAGACTCCCTCAGGCAGAAGGTCTTGGACTTCTGTCACAGTTCTCGCCTGTTTGGTCACCCCGGCATCACTAAGACCCTTCGTCTGGTTCGTACTCAGTTCTGGTGGCCCACCTTGCTAACTGATGTTAAGGATTTTGTGTCTGCCTGTCCCCTTTGCACCCAGGCTAAGGCTTCCCGCCGACCTCCCTCTGGTCTGCTTCGCCCGTTACCCGTTCCTTCCCGGCCTTGGTCCTGTCTGTCAATGGACTTCGTCACTGGCCTTCCTTCCTCTGAGGGCCACACTGTTATCCTCACCATCGTTGACCGTTTTTCTAAAATGGTCCACCTAGTCCCGTTGCCCAAACTTCCTTCTGCCAAGGAGATGGGGTTAATCCTGGCAAAGGAGGTGTTTAGGTTACATGGTCTACCATCCGACATTGTTTCTGACAGGGGCCCTCAATTTGTTGCCCGTTACTGGCGGGAGTTCTGTGCCATGCTGGGCATTTCAGTTAGCCTGTCCTCCGGTTTCCATCCCCAGACAGATGGTCAAACCGAGAGAATTAACCAAGAGGTCGAGACCAAGCTCCGCCTCTTCTGTCAGTCCGACCCCTCCAAGTGGGTTCAGAACTTGCCCTGGGTGGAGCATGCAATAAATGCCACACCCTCCAGTTCCACTGGTCTCTCCCCTTTCTATGTGGTTTACGGGTTCCAGCCGTCGGTGTTCACCATAGAGGATGTGGAGTCCAGGGTCCCTTCTGCCCGTCTGTCTGCCCTGAGGTGCCAGCGTGCCTGGAGGAGGGCCAGGAAGGCCATTCTCTCTGCCTCCCAAAACCAGGCCCGGGCTGCCAACCGCCGGCGGGTCCCTGCCCCGCAGTACCAGGTGGGAGACAGGGTTTGGCTTTCCACTAAGGACCTTCCCCTGAAGGTCGAAAATAAGAAGCTGGCACCTCGGTTTATTGGGCCGTTCCCCATCTCCAGAGTGGTGAACCCGGTGGCGGTCCGTCTCCGCCTGCCCGCTGCCATGAAAGTCCATCCCACTTTCCATGTTTCCCGTGTCAAGCCTGTCAAGACCTCTAGTCTGCTTCCCGCCTCCACGTCCCCACCACCCACCCGTCTTGTTGATGGCTCCCCTGCATACACGGTCAAGAGGATCCTGAAGTCCCGTAAGTGGGGCCGAGGCACCCAGTACCTCATCGATTGGGAAGGTTATGGCCCGGAGGAACGCCAGTGGGTTCCTTCTCGTCACATTTTGGATAAGTCCCTCATTAAGGAGTTTCACAGAGCCCATCCAGACCAGCCAAGGGCGTCTGGAATCCGCCCTTGAGAAGGGGGCTCTGTGATGATTCTGGCACTGGAGCTGATCCTGCTCTTAATCAGTCACACCTGTTCAGTCTCCACCTATCTGCAATCAACCTCTACTGGCTCCACCTGTCTCCAGCTGCATAAAAACCCTGTTCTTGTCAGTCTCCAGTGCCAGATCGTCTTCGAGCCAACCGGTGAGAACTTTCCAGCACTATCCCAGAAAACCTGCCTGTCTGTTGCCCGACCTGTTTTGCCCTCTGTTTTTTGAGCCTGCCTGATCCTGTTCTGGTTTTCCTGCCCGCCTGAGTTCTGCCTTGCAGCCTCTGGATTCTGGACTGATTCCCCGTGTTTCTGATCTCGGTCTGCCTGTGAGTTTGAGACCTGCCTGCCCCCTGTAAGCCTGTTCTGTCGGATTTCGGACCTGGATCTGGACCCGGACCCTCTTTGGATTTCCCCTCTGTACCTCTGCTGGAGTTGTGAACTACCGTTACCGGACCTGGACTGTCTCTGGATTTACGCCCCTGGAAAACCCCTCGTCGTCTGCCTGCTGCCGACCGCTCAACGGTCCGTTCCCATCTCCCAGCGGACGGATTCTGCCCCAAACACTTCCAGCTGTCTCTCCATGCCCTGGCTGCTCCCGTTATCAGGTTAGTCAGTTTGTTTCTTTGCTAACCTGCCTCAGTAGTCTCTGACCTGTCCCTCTGCTTCCAGGGAAGCTCCACCCGTTACGAGAGCAGCACACCCGAGAGCCGAAGCTGGTTTTACCCTGCTTATCAATAAACTGTCTGTAGAGTCACTGACCTGTCATGGTTGAATCTTGGGTCCGATTCTGATTCATTACAGTATTGTACATAAGGCAGGCATCAATCCCTGACCATTTTCAAATTTCTTTCAAAAACACCCCTTCTCTCTGGATTTTAATGCTTTGTCTTAAGAGTTGACAAGTCCAAATTGGTTCAGAACCAGAAATGGTCAAACTATGGAAAAATAATTGTAATAAAATAGAAATACACACAAGATTTCCGCTTTTATAAAATAATTAAGTTATCATAGTTTGTCAAAAATACTTAACTACCAAACGAATCAAAGTGGGTTACGGGTATTAAATAGAAAAAATAGCAGCATATAGCTACAAATGGTTGAAGAGGTTTATCCACCCATGATCAATTTATTTTGAGACTGTTTGTTTATCAAGGTTCTTTACTGTGACCTAAGCCATTTAGGCATTAAAAGATTCCTGCACTGGTATTTTGTATCGACGCTGTCACAAAGTCAGGATTTTCTTCCACTTCAGAGCTTGAATCCTTACAAATACCACCCAACACAATCTGAAAACTTTTAAATCATATTATAGCACCAACAAGGTAGTGCCTACAGAGAAGGCTAAAAAGATTGCATATAATTGATTTTCCACTGAAAGATGAAGCATGTAGCATCACTCTGAAATAAGGAATTTTGATGAAAAAGCAACCAAGGTCTAAAATTCAAAAATATCTTCAAAAAGCCTTTAAACTCCTATTTTTTTGTTTTTAAGCCTTTAACATGGCCTCACCCAGCTCTATATCTCTAGGGCGTCATTTATACAACTTGCGTAGGCACAAAACGGGGACTAAACCTTGCGTACGTAACTAATGTGGACAACAAATGGGCTTTTACCTCTGATTTACACATTTTATAAAGGCCTCGCTTTGACATTGTTTTACAGTTTCTTTGCTGTTTTCTCTGTGTTTGCCATTATTAACCATGAAACAACAGAAAACCCATTGCCATTCTTGAGGTGCTTTGCTTTGACTGTTCATGGTTGAATATGGGCGTGTAGGGGGCAGAGCATGAGGTGGAACTGGTACGCAAACGTTCAGATGCTGCTGGGGTCTATAAAGGAAAATAGCGTGCTGGGGTGCTCATCTGTGGCCACGTCCCAAAAAGATGTCGCTGTGGAGCTCTATGTTCATAATAATCAGTGGGACAGGATCATTCCTCATAGAGTAATGTAAAAAAAAGGCTGAATCCCTTACCAACAAAATTCTTTTATAAACATTTGTGTCTATATTTCTAAGTCTGGCAGAATACTGCAAGCTCAGTAGGTTAAATCCTTTTATTAGTATTGTTGGTGTCATGTTATTTTTCTTTTATCTGTAATGCACCATGATCTCTATTTGTTTTTACTGCTTTACAATTAGAGGTGGATTGAATTGGTTTACATTATCAAAGTTTACCTGCTTGGAACGCAACTTACAAATAAATTAGAGCTAGCTTGAAACTTTTAGCATAGCGTTGTTTGTTTTTGGGAAGTTGCATCATTTCACAATGCATAGGCGTACAGTTTCAGGACATGGAAAGAAAGTAAATTAGGAAAAGCCAGTATAGCGTGTCACCAAAGCAAGATGACTTTCTCATGTCTCAGGAGGAATGGGTGGTGGGAATGCCTGTGGCTTTGGCTTCCTTAGCTAAAACTTTATTAGGTCACGAGTATCATCCAGTGAATCCCTTTGGGTTGTGTCAAAAAAAAAGAGCAGATGAGCCCTTGATGGCACCCCACAGAAGTGGTTCCCCACCGCTGATCATACACCACGCTGCAGTCATGAACCCCAAATGAGAGGCTGTCAGTTCTTCCCAATTCTTCCCATAACCGCTGAACAACCTCTATCTGTCCTGTTATCTTCTCTCAAGCCCCGTTACAAAACATGAACACAGGAGTAATGCACGCTGCAGTGCCTTGCAAAATTATTCACACACATTCAACCTCTCCATACTTTGTCACGTTAATGACGAATAGTCGAAGGAGTTTCTTGGGGTACGCATGTATGTATGTATGTATGGAGCAGCTTTGCACATCCACAGAACAGATGGAGAGCCTCTATAAACAACAACTTTCAAGTCCTTACGTAAACCTAAAGACACAAAAGATAAAACAGAAGGGAATAAAAGTCAAGATAAAATGTTAAAGCACAAAAAGCAAGAACTTATATAATACTGTCAAATTCTAGTCAAAAGTAGCCTATGTCTACATAAATGAGTCCTCAGCTGCTTTTTAAAAGAAACAAGACATCATAAAGATTGATCTGACAAGAAGATCTGAGAATGTGGGAAGTGTTGTGGAGGGGTGTAAAAAGGTCAGAGATACGGACTGGAGCAATGGGGCTCTGAATGTCAGAACTAAGACTTTAAGCTGAATAATAAAACATACATGGAGACAAGTACAAAGACTGTAACAGCAGTAATGCTCGGCCCATTAGGTGTGTTGGTTAAAAACTTTGAATGACCATTCTGTAATAACAAGAGAGGGTCAAGCCTCTTCTCCTTTAGTCGTAAAAAACTGTTTCTGGTTACTCCTAGAGAATGACGGTCCAAGGACATGTTAGAGTGAACGAGAGCACGGGGGCTTCTGCAGCTTGACCGGGCAGAAGAGACAAATAGACCAAGATGTGGCGTGAAGTCAGAGATTCGCTTGTCAGGGACAATAATCTGTGCTTCTTTCTCATCCACGTCCAGCTGCAGGTAATTGTCACAATGTCAGGCTGTTGTGATGCAGGTAATTCGGTTTAGGTCTGGACCTTCATTCTAACCGAGGAATATATTGAGAGCAAGAGTCACAGAATAGCTTTTTCCCTCGGTACAGCTAAATAGGGTTTGTTTAGAGGCACAAAACAAGCATGAGCTTTAAAAAAAAAGCCAGTTTTTAAAAAGGTACATTTTTAAAGAGGTACAATTTCAAGAAGGACATCAACTTTTACCTAAAGCAAATGACCCCATTCCCTGAGTTGAGGTGACAGGCCTAAATTGTACAAAAACGAGTTGTTGATAATTCAAAGACCCAATATCTACTCTCTCATCTTTACTTCTATTAGAGCAGAATATATTTTAGTTTGTTGTGCTTAAGTTAGACATATATAATCTATTTAATTGCTTATTCCATCTGGTTGTGTTTGCTGTTCTTCTGTTTTGTTGTATTCCATATTCAACATGCCTAAGTTGCAAGTGACTTTGCAACATTTGCAGCAATTTGGTAAATTATTGTTTTAAATAGGCTATAGAAATATGCCAACATTGCATGAAATCACTGAGAAGAGTCTGAAAAGCTGAAGGTTGAAGAACCATAGTTTAGGTCATTTTCCTGCTGAAAGGTGAATCTCTGCCCCATTCTGAAGTATTTTCTGTGATGACTTGGAGTCTGTTCGCTTAAAAAGATTGTCTTCCACCATCATCCTATCAACTAACCAGCTTCCCTGTCCCTATCCCACACCATGATGCTGCCACCACCATATTGTTTTGTTCAGGTCTATGTGTCTCTCTTGAAAATTAGACCATGGATCTCAATTGGAATACCAGTATAAATTAAAGGTTAAATAACGCTGCAAAAAGGGAACTTAAAGAGTAACATTTTCTTGAAATGAGTATATTTCTTCCTTGATATGAGCAGGTAAATAAGACTATTTGCCAATGGAATGACTATTTTTACCCTTAAAATAAGATAATTAGAGATCCTGCACCTGAAATAAGATAATGGAAATGAATTGTTCCCATTCTAAGTGTAAAAAATCTTATTCCATTGGCATATAGTCTTATTTACCCGCTCAAATCAAGGAAAAATGCACTCATTTCAAGAAAGTTTTGCTGACTTAGCTCCCTTTTTGCGGCGAACAGAAAGAAAAAATGTGCTGTGGTAATGTTCTGCTACATATGGCATTTTGGATATAGGTGAAAAAAGTTTTGGTCTCAACTGACTGAACTCATGTCCACTGAGATGTTTGCTGTGTCGCTCCACACGGCTTGTAATTATGTAAATACTTGTACTCGTGGCTGTGGTCATATTGACATGAAAAATCACCAATAGGTGGATCCTATTTACAAATTAGATAGAAAATATGAATGCATTCCACACTTTTCAGATTATTATCTGGATGGATTGAAAAAAACAACACTTCTCACTTTCTATTCGCTTTACAATTATGCCCTTCTTTTTGCTATATTACATAAAATGACCGTTTTAAACAAATGCAGGTCTGGGTTGCAACGTGACAAATCTAAAAATATATTTCTTAAAGGCCACTGCAGGTCTTCTTTATTTGCTCAGTGCAAAAAAGACATTATGAGCCACCTACCATGAGATGAAAATATTGTGCTTCGTTGCACCGTTAAAAATACTGACAAGTCTGTTAGGAAGAAGTGTTCAACAGAAACCACATACAGAGGAGACAATTAATATTGAAGCATCCCACTGCTAACGGAACCGTGACAACTCCTCATAATGAGCAGTTTATTCAAAATGCAATTAACTGTGCACAAGAGGTGACAACAACTTCTATTTAATAAGAGGAGTCGCTCAACCGTGCCCTCTATGTATATATATTTTTAAAAAAACTGCTTTAGACTTTTGGGATTTGTTAAAAAAAAGAAACGGCAAACAATCTGCAAAGAGTTCAACACCAGGAAGACAAATAAACGATCCTCTGTAGTGCTACACAGAAATAAAACGATGTTAAAAATTTACGTGTTACTGTTTTGAAAGCGGCCAGCTTGCTGACAGTGAAGAATGAAACTTCCACTCTACCGGAACAATACATATATTTTTCCCCCTTCTTATTTGAAGGAGTTTGAAAGCTGCAATGCAGGGGGTACATTAGGGGTATATGGTTTGTTTGTGACAGCAATAAAACTGTACTTTAGACTTTTAGAGAGATAAATGTTCTCCCCTGTTCAACACATAGTTGCATGTGGCATGTAAAAAATACATATACATATACACACATGTATACACACACATATACACATGTATACACACACATGTACTGTATATACACACATGTATACACATACATGTACTGTATATACACACACGTATACACACATACATATATATATATATATATATACACACATACATATACACACACACACACACACACATATATACACACATACACACATATATACATAAACATATACACATATACATACACACATACACACATATTTATATATATATATATATATATATATATATATATATATATGTATATATGTATATATATATATATACCACATATACATATATATATATATATATATATATATATATATATATATATATATATATATATATATACACACACATATACACATACACATATACATATATATACATACACATATCTAAATACATACACATAAACATACCTATTTATACACACACATACCTATTTATACACACACATACACATAGCTATATATACACATATCTATATACATACGTATACTAATTGAAATTTGTTTTGACAGATTGGCTGATTTTAGAGTTTTCTTTTTTAGACAGTGAGAGCAAACAGTTCAGACAGATTATTCGGCGTGCCTTCATTGCCGTGTCAAACTGTCGACTCTCTGTGGGATGTAATTCATTAATCTTGTCGAGTCCATGCCCACGGTTGTACTTCTCCCACCCACCCTCCATGTTGCTGCCATCAGCATGTTAATAATGCACAACAGGTTTTTCTCTTTGAAGACAACTGGAACGCATCAAAAAGGACGCAGGCAGGACAATAGAAGGTTGCTTCTATCATCAGAGCGAGCATCCCGATCGTTGGGAATTTCACTGCAACCGATTCTCTCAGATCAGCCTGGTCTGGATTAATTTGAGCCGACAAAGCCCAATCAGCTTGAACCTTTGCCCGTTCGCATGACTGCCTCTGTTTGGCAAATTGTGTGGCCGCTAATGAGTCCAAGCTAAACCGAAAATGAAGATCAAAACACATCGGAGGTATTCGGAAAACAACATGCACCTGCAGTAAAAGTGGTTAAAGTAGGGTTTTATTTTTCTAAAGTAATTTGTGAGTTGAAAGCAAAACAGATGAGTCCAAACAGGAAAATTGTGGTTTATTTGAAGTTGTTTGTTCGGCTACTTAAACATAACTTCCAAATATGCAGCTCAGGCCTTGTTTTAAAAAGCCTGGCTGTTGACGCCAGAACATCTTAAAATCAGAGGCGCTTTTAAACGAAAGCTGCTAATCCATGACAAATAAGAGAAACACATGAACACATATGGCATACACCCTGGCATTTAAAATGTTTGGAATACATGAATCTCTGTCAGAAGCATCAAATTACACTGATGAAATGTACTGCATGTCCCTAAGTGAGTTTTTCTCTACCTCACTGTGCACGGTGCTAAGATAAATGGCTCCTCATCCAGTCTTTGTCATAAGTGATGTTTCCATCCAAATCGAATGCAAATTTTGAGCAAACTTAAAATGTCCCAAAAAAATGCAAATCAGACATGCTTTCGTCTACTGGTTTGTAGCGAATTAGCCAGGGGACCTAAGCGTTAGGTCGTCATATGTTGACGTTACGCTGTTATAAACAGAAAGTAGAGGTTGCCATATAACACGGACCACAGATTGGTAATGGAGCGAGGTTTTAATGAATGTGTTGCTATTTTTTTCTCAGATGAGACTTAGAAATGCTCGAGTCTTTGTCGGTCCACGCATACCTGTTGTTGCTTCCTGCCCCATTTTCGAGCGTTACAGGAGTATTCAGGGAGACGCCGGTGGCAGAAACAGCTGATCAGTCATGTGACGGAAATATTCGCTATGTTAGAACTTATTCGACAAATGTGTACTTTTTTTGTTTGAAATCTTAAAACCACTCAATTTTGACGCTTCCATCAGCCTATTCTAATACAATACGATACTTTTAAATGTGCATACAATTTTTTTATTGGAAATGCGCCTATCGTTGCAATGCTTTTTAATTTTTTCATAACTGCTCTGCCTTTAGACGGCAGAAAGGTAAGTTAACTAGCAAGCAGATTTGGTTTATATCGTATAGTCCCTTTCACAGAAACATGGTAAAACATGATAATAAAAAAGTGGGAAAAAAAACATAAATTATTGTTTAGGTAGTGAACAAATATTTATTCTATCACCATTTTCCAACTTATGAAGAACACAAATCTGCCTTTCTTAAAAAGTATGTACTTTTGTCTTTTGTTTTGAAGGGTGCTCAAGAGAAACTGACCTCTTACTAAGGTTACATTAATACTCTGAATTGTCACCAACATTTCTGCTGTTTCCCCGCACATGGCTTTTAAATATGTAAAGTTCTGAGAAGAAAAAAAGAGTCACGGATTATCAATTAAAAGTTCCTCCACTTTCTGACCAATTTAAAAAACCAACATATGAACAAAAAAAATGCCGACTGTATGAAAAGAACCTCATGCTCACTGTCAAGTACAGTGGAGGATCTGTGATGTATGGGTCCGTTTCTTAAAGACCTGGAAAACCTTGATGAAGTGCATGATAAACTCTTTGAAATGCCAGATTTCAAAAAGTACTCTAGTGGATTCCACAAGAAACCTCAAACTGGGTCTTCAGTAGATCATTCAATAAGATAATAACCCAAAGCATGTGCCCAAACCAACAAAGAACTGGTTTACCAGACACAAAATAAGGGATGAGAAAGGACCCAGGACTGGGTAACCTAGAGGGGTTGTGCCAGGAGGAATGGTCAAAGATGTCTGTATGCTTCACCCGTGTGCATCGTCAGAACAGGTGCTGTTCTAGTCAGAAAGGAGGGATGTACAAAGTCGTAATTGGAAGGGTGCTTCTTTTTTCCAACTGAATAGATGTGGTAAAGTCAATAAACGTGGAGTGTGCTATACAAAGCAAAACTATTACAGGGGGAAATGGTGTGGAAATAGTTAGACAAAAATAATTAAAGCATTTACAAGTTCATTTTCCAGCAGATTTATCATATTTAAACGTAAAGAATTGTTTCAGTACAAAGCTTGCCGTTACCTGAACGCCCCTTCTATGTCAATCGATTGGCCATTACTCAAAACAGCCGTGCTGACGTCAACACATCAGCAACACAGAGAAGTTAGACTCTAAGTGAGCATATAGGTATTAATTTCTGCACCTTGCAGTCTTTGTGTCTCAACGTGAATCCCAAATGCTCTAATTGTTGCTTTGTGTTGCCGTTAGGAGTCAGTATTTGTGAAATATTCGAGGCCAGAAGGACACCTGTAGGGCCCAAAAAAAAAAAAAGTTTTAAAAAGGATGTGTTTGCTGTTAACTCAACTTCCAGCCCTTTTTCACCTCGACTGAAGCATTTTATTTTAGACGTAAAGCGCTGCGCTCAGTTTTATATGGCATGGCAATGGCTGTTTCTACAGTGTGGCTTTTATGGACATGACTAGATTCTGGCTTGGATTTGGTTTATTCATCAAGCAACAGAAAGTTGTGGTTAATTACTGACTCTATAAATCCACAAAATTAATTTTCATATTAATTTCAACACAAAGCGCCAATAGCCTCCTGACTGCATTTTAATGAATACTTTTGATAATAGCATGCCTGTTAATGGTGACTTCTAAGACCTCAAATCATAATACCTCCAAAAGCAAAACCTCAGGTTTTTTTTTTGTTTTTTTAACGTTAGAGTTATTTTTAAGGCTTTCGAAGAATTAGCAATTGCTCGTTGCAGATTTTTTTATGCCCAGTCGATACCGCTCTTCCACAGCTTTCACTGCTTGTTACAGAGGTGCTGACAGTGCTGGAATTAATGACTCCTGCTTCCCCCACATTACCCAGTCATATGTCAGCTATAGTCACTTTCAGATGCAGAGAAACCCCGATGAGAAGTGGGGACGAGATGAGATAAACTTATGCGGCGTGTCTGGCTGCCACCTCTGTGCCTTCAGGTCTGTGCCAGACAGAGAGGCTGGAAGAAGGAGGGCAGCCATCCCTCTCTTCCTCCCGCTCCTGTCGCTTGCCCCTGTTGTCAGCGCTTTTCTAATAGAGTGGGACAGAGGCGCAACAGCCGGCGAGGCCTTGTAGATTGGTCTCCGCAAGTCATGGGGGAAATCTGAACAGCATGAGCTTCCACCAGGCAGTCACCCTCCCCAGGAATCCAATTACAAGATTACAGTGAGGGAGAGAGAAAAAAAACTCACCCCCGCTGGGTTTATAAAAGCTGTATTACTATAATCCCCAAGGTTGTGTGTGGGCAAAAATTCTACCTTATGGCATTCGATAAAAGTTTGTCAAGAACGTTGGCAACTCTTGCCTGAACACCGCCTTGATCGAGCTCCTCGTTCTGTGCTAAGAATCTGTAATCAGCGTAAAATAATTCAGCCCAGGTTTGACACTTGGCATTTCCACATAGCTGGGTTTTGTGTTTTTCCTCAATCTAAAGTGGTCTTGATGCCAAAAATGCAGAATATATATTATATATATATTAATTTAAAAAAAGAATAGAAGAATAAGGAATCTCAAACTGTGGTTTAAAGAATTGTTTCCAGTGACAGTTTGAACAGTTGATCATAGCGATCTAACAAGGGTCTACAAATAAAACCCAGTGAAACGGCGCTCTAATTAAGCACTGATTTGGAAACTTGAATCAGATACCAGCATTAGCAACCTCCTGACTTTAGAAAATTATATTTACTTCTTGTTACTTTAGTTGTCGTTTTCTTCATTTGTCAAATAAAAATTTGTACCATTTTTTCCTTAGGTTGACAATAACCTGTTTTTATCCAGTGCAAAGCACTTTGTGTTACACCCATGAGATGAATTTATTTGACTAATGGTATAATTGTATACCAATAGGTCTCATTTTGTCCATTCTTAAAAGGTTAAAGTGTAAAACAAAAACTCTCCCTACCTGACAAGAATCTAGTGAATATGAAACCTTCGAAACTGTTATGTTTGTTGTGATGTTAAAAGGCATTTACTTTTTAATTAGTTGGATTGAAAAGCCTTGCTTCTGGTTCTTAAGCTAATGCGCTAGCTTCTGATATCCAAATGTTTCTATTTTCAAAACCTTTTTTTTCTTCAGAAAACGTAAAAGAAAGTAGAGATACTTTTCTAAATTGTTAATCTCTTCAAATTAATTAGCCCAAAAGCAGATTTTTAAAAGCATTTGTCAGAGAAGAATTGATAGATTGCTCACAGAGAAACTTAACAAATACTTTTTTTTTTTTTTACTTCTAGGTAGCTTTTAGTTGCAAATCATTGAAACCCTTTTATATAAGACGAATTATGATCCAGCTTCTGCTTTTTTTTTTTTTTTTTAGCTTATTAGAAACACCACAGGGCTTTGCCCTCTGTTCAGCGGAAAGAAAACATGAAGCAGCCTGAAGGGTAAAAGCACATGAAACATTGATGGAGATAAAGGTTAAATGTTCTGCTGTGAGGGATTTTTGATGACTATTTGATTCAGAATATAGAACAGGCTGAAAAGTTGCATTGTACTTTTCAGGAAAAAAAAGAAAATGACTTTGTTACTTGTAGATGTAACACAGTAATTAACTGTAGAAAACTGCAGAAAGGGGGATATTTTTCTGTCCTTTGGAGCTGGGTGGCATTTCCTTTATGTTAGGTAGCAGGAGCTAATTAGCAAGCTGCATTTGTGCTTGTCAACAAATTCTGTCTAAATTAATGAATTTAATTTTCTTTCTGTAGCCATTGTTAAGCAAAGCAACAACGTGCTGCACAGCCAAAAAACTTGAAGCAAAAAAAAAGAAAATTACTAAAGTTATTCTGTAAAACACAATGAATGAAATCACATAATCCAACTACACACACAATGAATCCTGATGAGAAGATGTGCATCTTTATCAGTATATTAAAATGATCTAATCTCCTAGCTGTTTCTAAAGGGAAAGATAAATGATTCCCCAAACTAGGAGTCGCAGCCCAATGCCGTTAAGACGGGACAAGACAGGGCCTTTAAAACCGAGAAAATGAAATCTTACAATGAATCCTGTAAGAGATTGGAAGCCAGTAGAGTGTGACAAGCACTTGTGTTATACACTCATGTTATTTCTTGATGTTAAAATCCAAGACAGTGGTGTAAAAATGATGTAAATTAAAACTAACAAAGAAAGCTACAAAAATCTATCAGTTTAAATACAGGTATGGGAAACTTGAGTGTTTGTTTGATAAGGAACTAAGAATTTACCTTCGCTAAAAGTTGAGACTATGTTTATTAAATAAACATAAAATAATGTCAGACTCTTCAGAATCAGAATCATATGTCTCTGGCCGGGATCAGTCCATTCAACTACAGCCTTCTCATTATCAGCCTCCCCCGTCTCTACTGGTGTGCCCCAAGGTTCAGTCGTTGGGCCCCTCTTATTCATCATTTACCTTCTTCTCCTGGGTCACATCTTTTGTAAATTTGGTATCCATTTTGATTTTTACGCTGATGACACCCAGCTCTATTTGTCCACCAAACCAAACGGCACACACCCACCCTCTAAATCCAAATGATTGTCTCAGTGAACTCAATTACTCAATTGCTTATCCTTGTTGGCATAAAAAACTCTTTCAAAATCTGATTGTTTACTACTCCAGGAGTCTGGGTGGTATCCTTGACAACACACTGTCCTTCACATTGAACCTCAACAATGTCACTTGATCTGCCTATTCTCACCTTCACAATATTAAGCATCTCCTGCTCTTCCTCACCCTTTATCCCACTGCAATTCTTGTCCACAGGTTTGTGACATCCCATATTGACTACTGCCCTTCTTTTTGGTCTCTCCAATAAATCCCTTCTCAAACTCCAGAGGGTTCAGAACTCGGCCTTCACCTGGGGGTCATCATCCTACAATCACGTCACTCCTGTCCTGCAGAAGCTTCACTGGCCACCTGTCAAATCTCACATCTTCTTCAAAATTCTTGTACTCACGTTTAAAGCCATTTGCAATCTTGCCCCTCCATATTTATCTGACCTTTTATGGGTCTCCATACCCACCCGCTCCCTTAGATCAGCCTCCTCCCCTTCAATCTGCCCGGCTTACCACCATGGGGTGCAGAGTCTTCACTCGCTCTGTTCCTCAACTCAGGAATTCACTGCCTGCTAACGTGTACTAAAATTTCACATTATTACCTGTGATTTTATTAACTTTTGGCATTTCCACCATCGGTTTCAGCTCTCCAGTGAAGACTGAAACACCATGAAGATCTTCGTGAGATTACAGAGATCATATTCTCTGAAATATTTTTTGATTTGCAATGTTGTAAAATTATATCATAAATCCCAAGACCTACTACTTTGAAGTTTATATCATCATCCTCATTGCTAAATGCAATAGCAGGGGTTCTCTTTGACAGCAGGATACACTATTTACATTTGAACTGCAAGGTGAACCCTCAAGTGCCCTCGGCCTTCCTCCTCCTGTCCTATGAGTAATTTGGAGCTTTGGGCACCTCCCTCCTGCTTGCAGCTCTAGTTTAGTTGAAGCCAGAACAGCAGAAATGCATGATGGACCTAGCAGCTGCATCAGCAAAAAAAACTAGCCACAATGGTCACCACCTAACAAATTTGCTCATCCCTGAAATGTCAGGAAACCCTCGCACTCCATCATATGTAATGGCGAACTCTCTAAGAGTCTGTTAGGATCATCTGCAGTGTGGCTAATCTTCAATGTTGTGCTGTGGTCTTAGTCCAGTGTAAAGCGTGCTTTAAGGATATCATGAGGATGAAAAAAAATCAAAATAAGTCTTCAGTCCTTAGTCTTTTTTTTTTGCCATTGACAAGAAAAGTTTTGCTTGCCTTGAGTAATTTTAACTGTCTTAGGCTTCAGAGCACATAAGTTAGATTTAGATATTTATTGTACAGCAAATCAAAATACATGTTAAATTCCCATCCATTAAATAGGATTTTAATCAGGTCTGGATGAAGAAGAAAAAATCCATGTCCTGCTAAATAAAGTGAAAATATCGAATCACCACCTGCTCTCAAGCACAAAAGCCTCATGTAAGCACTGACACACAGGTTTACACACATAAGATGAGAGCTTTGTGTCAATCCATGAAACAACTCGACAGTCTTCTTTCAAAGCAGCCTTGGGGCACAAAGATCCATCCAACCAGATTCTCTTGTTTTTATGTAGTGGCAGTGAAATAAAATATCACACATCAATGTGCAAAAGTTTTAGGTATGTACGATAAGTGCTGCAAACTAAGAACACTCTTTATCAGTTCACAAAATGCAAAGACAGCAAACAAAAGAAGATTCTAAACCACGTCAATATTTGGTGTCGCTACCTTTCCCTACAAACAGCATCTATTCTTATAGGTACATTTGCAAAAGGTCAAGGATTCTGTAGGATTGTAGTGTGGTGTACGACCAACCAGCTACAGCAAACAGGTGGCAATGCTCATCAATGTCACATGTAGGTTGAAAGACAGTCATTAACAGAAACAGAAATAGCTGTGCAGGAGGCTTAAAACCGGGTGAGCAGCAGTCAAACTCTGCTACCAAGGTGAGGTTATGCAAGACAGTTTCATGTCACAGGTTATACAATATGGCAAGACTGAGTACAGCAAAAAGATACCAGGTAGTTATCAGCAAGGTCTAAGTGACTCAACTATGCACAAAAACATAGAAGCTTGGGTGAAGAAAAATGGCAGCATGCGCTCTGGACTGATGAATAACAACGTAAAAGCTTTGGCTGTAGCAGAAGGCAATTTGTTTGCTGAAGGGCTGGAGAGGGTTTTAATAATGAGTGTCTGCTGGCAACACTGAAGCATGGTGGAGGTTCTTTGCAAGCTTGAGGCTGCATTTCTGAAAATAGAGTTGGAAATTCAGGCAGGATTAATGGTGTCCTCCATGCTGAGAAATACAGGAAGATACTTATCCATCAAGCAATACCATCAGCGAGGCACATGATTGGCACCAAAACGTATTCTGCGGCCAGAACACGACCCCAAACATAGAGCCAAGGTCATTACGAACTATCTTCAGCATAAAGCAGAACAAGAAGTCCTGGAAGCGATGGCATGGCCCCCTACAGAGCTCCAAATGTAAGCACTGCTCTAACAGAAAGAATGTCCAGCGAGATGAACTGGGAACCTGTTGCCTATAAAATATGACTTGACCCACTGAACAAGTTCCTTCACAGAAAAGATGCATTTTAAACTGTGTAAAAAGTATGCTGCTTTTGTTGGGAGCAGCATTCCAACAAAGGCAGCATTCAGGTTTAAGAGCACTGAAGGAGCAGACGTTCCCAAAGTAATCCCAGTTAAAAAAAAAAAGATAATTTAAGATCTAAGATCCAAGACTGGTGTGCTCTAATGGCTATGGTTTAGCAATCTGGTATGAGTCCAGATAAGGTTAAAGTTGATATATTTTCTAAATTATCCTGAAATGATAAATTAATTATTTTATATATCTTCAAAAAGACTCTTGCTGTGGGAAAAAAAGAAACGTTTCTCCAGCACCGTAAAAAAATTTAAACAAGACATTCAAGTCTTGTTTGAGAGGATGGAAGAATTAATGTTTTTCGGAAGGTTTATATGTCGGTTTGTAGTATTGATTTAATAGAAATAACAGCAAACGTTAGGTAGTTATTAATACCATTTATTACATTAACAATTAGTTGATTATACTTCAAAAACAGCATGTGACCATCAAGTGCGCCACTCAACCCTTCCTTCATCATCTTAAAAATAACCAATCCCATGAAGACACCTGACACGACAACTGTGTCTGATGGTACGCCGTGGTATGCCGAAAGCTGCTCCAGCATTCGAGAGCAGCAAGGACCGCTTCCCATTTCAAAGCCAAGAGAGCCGATGGATAGTTGTACTCACTGGGGCTATTTGAGAGAGCTGACCCCTAACCCTATCACCCACACCCTGATCATGTCCCACTGTGCATGCTTTCAAATCCTCAACACCTCTAACTCCTCGGCTTTAAAGAGCAAAACATGTATTGATTACCCGGTTTGTCATCAGACTTTTATTGCCCTCGTTGGTGGAGGCTTCAATCTCAGAGTGGAACGGTTAGGTTCACGGGATTAAAACTCATTTAAACTGATCCCTTCATCTCTTCTGTCATCAGTGAAGCTAAAGCCTTCCATTATATGATCCGCTTTTGTGTTTCTCAATGTGAATTTGTAGCCAAAATTGCTCTTTTTACCACCGCTTATTGCTAAACTACAAAAACAGGTACTTATCACCTCCCAAAGTGAAATTATTAAAACAAAATACATTTAAGGTTTGTGGGGAATGCTGTCCAACTGAGGCTGTCTCTGCATGACATCCCAGCATTGTTTCATGAATCTGACCCCTTATATAAAACTAAAAACATTCCTGCACTGTTGGGGATGGGTTATGCACAAAGAGCGCACGGTCCGCACACTTGCACCCGCTTGTTTGCTCTTGGCTCGCAAAAGCGGGGTGCAAATTGCCTGGTTACTCAATGTGGGGAAAGCCGAAAACAAGAGAAGAGTGCTGTGAAAGCATGATGACTGAAAGAGCATAGGGATTCAACACTGACATGAGGGAAAACATCATAGGTCTGTGTGGAACTCGGAGCTCTTCCAAGCCTCATTTAACATCCTCGTTCCAAGGTATGGTGACTTTTGATCTGAATTATCTTGTTCATTTGTGTCCCAAGAAAATCTGCATAATAGAGACATTTGTTGAGGCCCATTGTAAAGACATGTAAAAAGTCTTCAAATAAAAGTAGCATAGTATCACACGATCAAAAATCTTGATTCAAGTACATTTATACACTGGGTAAAACAAAATACAGTGTTGATGAAAAATTGTATTTAACAGAACTACCAGGTACACATTTGTTGGTATCCCTGCTTTTAATCCCTTGAAACGCCCCTTTTTGGCAACAAGACAGCACTAGTCAATTGCTGACATTTTCCAAGGTTGGAGCATACAGAGAAATAAATCTTTGACCAGTCCTCTTTGCTTGTTTGGTGTCTGGTGAGTCATTTCTGTGAGTTTAGGTCATAATCTTGGGAGGGAAACGCTATATTTTCTGTTTACTGGAGTCCACTAAATGTAATTTTACAATGTTGCAGTATTTCAGGGCATTATACTTACATACAACAGTGGACATAAGGTGCGTTTCCATGTATTGTTTTAACCTAAGCCTTCCTGGAGTGTAGCAGAAAGGCTCAATCTCAGTCTAATGTTAGCACTGCACATGGTTCCAGTGAAAGGTTTAGTAGAGATTAGCAGGCCTCACATGTTTACATTTGTGATGGTAGGAGAAAAAAGGCCTTTTCTGGCATCACTTCAAAACAATCTGTTGGCATGTGGACAGTCTGCCAAGATTTCTAAGGGCACTTGGTGACCCCTAAGAAGACCCTTAAGGCAGCAGAGACTTCTTTTACCCCTTTACTACTCTGATCACTGTGTGTGGTGACAAAGTTAACTAGGTTTACCTGGGTGCTTCTCCAGCCGGTGACTAAAGGGATGTTTTGCCCTTTCTTGGATTGATTCCCCAGGAACCTGAACCACACCTTGTCTTGAGTCTGTTTCAACTGTGGATCACATATATATATATATATATATATATATATATATATATATATATATATATATATATATATATATATATATATATATATATATATATATATATATATATATAAGTTTGGGTATTGGTTTCAGGTTTATTCCCATTTGTTCCTCATTTTCCCATAGTTGACTTGTTTTCCCTATTCTTTTCATTTTCACTTAGTAGTTTGGTTGAATGTTACTACCCTAGTTAAAGGGTTTGTTCACTTGATTGAACTGGAAGTTCTTGTATTATGGCCAGAAGTTTGTGTTTATTCTGTATGTGCAGGGCTTGCCGATGAAGAAGGCTAATAATACCAGGCAGGCATTCATAAAACAATGCCCAACATTTCCTGACAATTAGGTTGAGGCCCGACTTGATGATTTTGAGTAAAATTACAAACTTTGTTAATAATTTCCTTATTCATAGCCAAACCAAAACTACCGTTGAACAACAACATGCCTGAAGTTATTGACATTAATCCGAGCAAGCGCTTGGTTTTCCAGCAGAGAAAGATGGAGGGGGGAAAAGAGCAGCGTTAGCACTTTTCACAAGCCTGAATACATTTTTATTTCATGGTAAGGCAACTCTGACATCCTATTGAAGCAGAAAAACACCTCTAACCGTTATTTGCACACGTACACAATATTTCAGCCGGAACTCATTGGTCTTCCACTGAATGATATTTGACTGGTCCAAAGACGCTTGAGTTACAGCGGCACGGTTCAGATGCATTTCCAAAGTTAATGAGAAAAACATGGCCTCATCTTTGACCGATGTTTGCTCTTGTTTCTTTGTTTCCCCTCAGTTTATTACATCGCTGACATTTTCTAAACGCTGTCGTAAGACGTAACGGCCCCGGGTCCTCCAAGTTAAATATCTGGTCCAATTATGTCAGCTGTTTACATATGCAAACAGCCTGGGGGGATGAGGGGAAGGCGGTGGGTGTCAAATTTGGGATATATTACCTGACGGAAAAAACTATCCAGATGGATTTGTTGACACTTATTTTCTCACTTGCTGGCGAAGCCCTTGCGGCTGTGCTGTTGACAGCGCACGTAAATACATGGGATATTGACCATTTACAAACAACCCAACAATCTGATTTGATGAGTGCCAGATATAAATGTTGAGGGAACACAGTGTTTCCCAGTTCAGAGAGTTCAGCACCAAGAAGTGTGCTCCTCTGGTTCTAACCTCTCATTATCAGACTGAAAACGTGAATAGTCTGCGTAATCTTTCCTGTTTAATTCTAATTATTTGGTCTTTATAGGTTTGCATTCACATGGTAAAGTCTGTGTTTATGGGTCGCTCAAACTGATAATTTTTTAAAGCAGAATAGTATCGCCAGAGGAAAGATGTTCATATAAAGGACCTTCTAACCTTACGAAACTGATATCTAAATGCCTTTAAACTGATTAAGTCTGTTCGATTTGCATTTGAAGCCCCTTCCAGAGTTTCTGGATGACATGATAAGTCTCTGCATTTCTCTCAAAGTTACTCAGCAGCTGCTGCAGAGCAGCTGTGACAGTATTTTGGAAACCCAGCTGATTGTAGTTTTAAGACTCTTGAAAATGAGGATCTCTGCCACCACTCATCACCGCTGCTTAAAATGTCCTTAACAAGTGGTAATATTTAGCAACACCAGACTTCCCAAGACGTCTGAGCAGCTCCCCTTGCCCCTGATGAAAATGGCGCGATGATGCAACCAACATGTTTCACAGAGAGGATAGAATGGTTTGTACATAAACCAAAACTTCAACTGTAATCTCCTCCAATCGAAGCACTTTCTTGGCAGCGTTCGCTTTGTCCCCTAAAGGATTTGCGGCATACCCTACATGGAACTTCTGTTAACTTTTTTTAAGGGCTTTCATTGTGCCACTCTTGAATTTGATTGTGAAGGGCATAGCTAATAGTTGTCTTTTAACCATTTTCTCCGGACTTAGCCTCGGGCTCTTGGCTTATTCTATGATTATTGCTCTTGTTTTTCTGGCTAGTCAAGACCAACGTGTCTTGGTGGGCTTGCAGCGTGGTCTTTTTAGATGATGGATTGACTCCGACCTGTTTGCTGTGTTACTTGGTCTTCATGATGCTGTTTGTTCTCTAATGTCTCTATAAACAAACCTCTGAGTCCTTCACAGGACAGCTGGATTTATACTGTGATGGAATTACAAGGTAGACTCCATCTATTAGGGACTTTCTGGAGGGTGGCCTGGATTTTGTTTGGGAGGGGTGTAATTTTCTATCCCTGCCAAACTGTTCAATATGGGAAAAGCATGTATTCTTTTACTTCTATATCACAATGAGTTACTTTGTGTTAATCTGTCAGGTCCTTATACATTGATGTTTATGGTCATTAAGTGAGAAAAGGTGGAAAAGTTCAGCACTGTAGCAGTTCTTCCCATTGCTGGAGATGACGAGCACACCGTTTAGATTTGATCATTGTTTTTTATAAATGAATAACTCTACATGAAAGCCCATTTTAAAATCTCTCAATGCCAGTCCTCTCCTTGAACATATATATTATGAAACAAAATTTAAGTGGCATGAGTCCCATCTTTGATTAACTGGCTCCATTTGCAAAGAGTTTTGTCGAGCTTTGGCGACTTAGCGGATGATTGGAAAGCCTTCTGCCTTTAAGCACAAACTGAAGGCTCCACATTTACATCCCCTAATTATGCACAGACCCTCTCTGCATTTGCGGCCACTGAAAAGTCATATAGCCAAATCAGTCGTGGAACTTGTGACAGGGGAGTATTTGAGTATTTAAGGGCAGCATAAACAGCATGATGGGCGGTGTCAAACATGTCTCCAATGCTCTGTACCGCTCTGGTGGGCCCTGTCATTTACCCTTTTGATACTTTCACGAATCAATACCAAGAAAGATGGATTGGATAGAAGGAGGGATAAGGATCAAGTCAGAGTGTTTGGGAGACCCGGGAGCAGAACAGCTGTCTTTGAGATTGCTCCAATGTGCGCGTGCATGCTGGAGAAAGAAATCTTTTGTTTCTGTGTGGTTTGCTGCTTCACCGCAGACCTTTCATCTGCCCGGCGCGCACAAAGGCCCCTTGCATCTCTGATGAGGAAGAAACCATTGGAAGCGACTGCATAATGAGTGCAGAGAGAATAAGCATAAATACATTTGAGGATTGAAACTGAGCGCGCAGAGGGGAGACTTAAGATCAGCATAGAAACAACTGGGAATCAAGCAATCAATGAAATGCGATCCATCACTAGCTCAAAACCTGGTACTTTAGGAACTTTGTGTTTGTTTACTTTGACCTTCAACACTTGTCTCATTTGTCATATGAAAGACCGATTTGTGTTCAACATCCTGGCTGAAGTCCTGAAATCTTGCTTTATGCTTTCTTTTGTATGTTTCCACATACTGTTTTTTTTTTTCGTTATGGCCAAACACCTCAATCTAGGAGTCATCTAAACACAAAATGTAGGTCTCTGTCCTTGCGTACGTTTATCAACGGTGATACAGCTTTTTACGGTGCTTTGTGAGTAATGGCTTCTTCCTCTCCGAGTGGTCTTTCAGTCTGTGTCACAGGACTCATTTCACCATGGATGATGACACTCTTATCAGCGTCAGCAAGGTATTCTGCTTTTGTTCTGCATTTCACACCAAAACTCATTCATGTCTAGAGAAGCTCATCTGCTTCCTGAACTGTGTGATAACACTCAAATGCTATTTATATTTGCATATAATTGTTTGAACAGAAGGTTGTGTCACTTTCAGGGATCTGAAAATTATATCCAGTGGCGAACCAGACTTGTCTAGGTCCACTGCTCCTTTCCTGAAGTCTCACCTGATTTCTTTAGGTTTTCCAATGATGCAACACAAGGAAGCAGCTTTTTTGCATCAAGATTCAGACAGATGCATCCATTTAACTCAAATGCAGTTAGCTAACCTATCAGAAGCTTAGAAAGAAATGACTTCATTGCCTTTACCTTCCCAACTTATTTGATCTTAATGTAAAAAAGCAATATAATTAGAAAAACTCAAAATATTCTCTCTCTCTGGTTTCCCAAGTATTTAGCAAATCTATAATCTAATCTATAATCTTTATCCTGACAGAGATAGGGCAGCACGATGGCACAATTGGTAGCACTGTTGCCTTGCAGCAAGAAAATCCCAGGTTCAAATGTTGCTCTATTTCCGCATGGAGTTTGCTTGTTCTTCCTGTACATGAGTGGGTTCTCTCGAGGTACTCTTGTTACTCCTCCCAAGTTAATCAAGGCTCAACGTCATTCTTTTGGTTTTAATAGACATTTATTGCAGACAACATGTCTTTACATGCCTTAGAAAATGCCCTCAAAATGCCGTCAGAACTCATTGGCCGCATAAACTCCAGAGGAATAAAGATTATTCATACAGCTTGTTCCCACTTTATGTTTTCGGGTGAAACTTCTTATACAACAGTCCAGTGATGCTCTTTAATTGCGTCAATCAAACTCTCCCATGGACAACACATGAAATGCAGAACAAAAGATAGGTTCCCCCTTACATTGTAATGTGCTTTTTAACCAAACTAAACAAACCTTAACAACATGAATTTGCTGACAGTCATTTATTTATGATTGAACGTTTAATTTCAAATACTATTATGGATGAACTGTCATTTTTAACTAAATATTAAAATAATCAAATATGCGTTGGCTCTGATGGCAGCTACAACTCTGGCTTTCTTCCCACAGTCCAAAAAGACGACCTTTGGGTTCATGCTTACTCTAAATAGTCCTTAGGTGTAAAGGCCCCGACATGTAGGTGGACTCTGCACAGACAGGTACGCGCTCTATTTTTGCGTATGTACGCTCGACTATGAAGGGTAAAGCGTCATTGGAGAGTGAGTGCGGCTCACAGTACGCCCGAGTATGTGGGAGCCTTTAGTGTGTCCATGTTTGTTTGTCCTGTAAAGAGCTGCCGACCAGTCCAGGGCGTACCCAGCCTCTTGCCCAATGACCACTTAAGACTGGCACCAGAGGTCCCTATTTATCACGAATGTTGATGAACGTTTAACTCAGCGTTTCATCAGAAGGAATAAAATTCTTTCCTGCAGCAACATTTTGTTTAATCACCTAAATACGTTTATGCAGAAGATGCTGAGCCATGCAACGCATATATAGCTTTTTTAGGATGAATCCTAACCACATCCTGATCTCCTGACTTAAGTGTAAGAACAACACAGAAATGCTCTCCAACCAAGATACAATGGTAAAACCAATCAACAAAGACGATGGGAGGAGTGAGCATTTAGAATTCAAAACCTTTGCCTCCTTGGAAATGTTTGCCATGAATGACTGTTGCATAACCATCTAAGGGTTTTGTTACTTAGTTCTCAGAAGAGGCTGAAGTACTTTTTTCCCTTTAAAATGCTTCTGAATTATTGGAATGCTGCTGCTGAGAGCATTAGTGCCTTCTGATTTTTTTCAAACCACACAAATGACTCAAATATAACCTTGATATGCTCGGGCTGTAGTCCGCTGAACAGAGTGCTGCAGAATAGTGTTTAACACTGTCAGAAGAAACCCTGTTGCAAGCAAATAAGCGTTTCACCTCTACCTACCAGCTCACAAATTAGCTCCTGTTAAAGAAGTGAGTCTGTTCTTAATGAGGGATTTAGCTCCGCTGTAACTATTTTAGTACAAATTACTTTTTTATTCACATTTCCCCTCATCATTCATAATTTTGTGGCATTTTAGAAGCACAGCGTCTTCTATTGAGTGTTTAAAACGTTTTAGAGACTTATGAGTTTTGGGCATAACAACACGGACATCCAAATTAGTCTCCCATTCATCATTCTGCAATCATACATCAGAAAGGAAAAAAAATAGAGCCAACCCAGACAGATGTCATCTCTAAAATACTTTATTTTGTGAAACAACAAATTCTACTCTGCACGCAGAAAGGAAACTGTTCATTCACTAATTTCTTTTGGAAAAGGTTAACTGCTGCTTGGATGGTCAGGTGATAAACTTTGTTTAAATCACAAATGATTTTTCCCCCCCATGTTTAAAATAAGAATTAGTCTGTCGGGTGTGGTTCAGTAATCTGATCTATCTGTATTTTAAATCTAAAGCAGCACAAATTATGTCATGCAAATTGATGCTTAATTCATATTTTAAATATAGGCCTATAAATGTGAGTAACCTCTAGTTTGTAGAACTAGTGTGCTTATTTCAGCTAAAAACAGCTTAAATAAGAGATGGGAAAAAAACTAACAGGGTCTCAATTACTAACATCTAAAGGTTTTATTTACAGAAAGTATTTTACACTTTTGCTACATTTTAGTGGATTCTGTGTCCGTAGTTTATAGATAAGGAGACTGCCTGAAAACCAGAAACAAAATAAATCTGCCACATATTAAAACATAAGCCTAAACGGAGTAATGCTAAGAAAGACCAAATTTTACCATGTGGAAACTAATACTACTTTTGGTGTTTTTTGTTAATCGTGGTAATTCTTTGCATTTCATTGGTGTACAAAGTAAATCACATTCCAGCATTGGCCTTGCATTCATCCAAAACTGTACCATATGTAATATGAGCCCCTGAGAAGCAACACAAAGAAAGCACATGTATGGCACATAGGTGCACACCAGTCCAAGAGTGCATCGGCGACTCATCCAGGAGGGCCTAAAAGAACCAAGGTAAACATCTAAAGCGCTGCCGACCTCATCTGCTTCCATTAAGGTCAGATTTCAGGATTCAACAGTAAGAAAGAGACCAGGGGGGAAAAAAATGACATTTATGAGAAAGCTCCCAGGTTAAAACCACCGGCTGACCAAAAAAAGAACGAGAAAAGTCCATTTCATGTTTATCAAAAAGAAAAAACTAGATAAGCCCCAAAGATCTTTGGGGGGAAATTCTGTTGACTGATGAGACAAAAGATTGACCTTTTAAAAAGTGTGCATCCTGCAACACTGGCGTGAAACTAACAGCATTTGAAAATAGGAACAGTCAAACATGGTGGTGGTAGTGTGATGGTCTGGGGCTGCTCTGCTGAAACGTCACGTTCCTTTACTGGGAAGGAATTCGGCCAAAATGATCCAAAGCGATGTGAACAAGTCATTTACAGTTTTACAGCAAGGTTTTCATCTATGTTCTCATTCTCACATATGGTCAGGTTGGTTCCTTTTTGTATTTTCTCCACTTTCATTTGTCTGATCGTACATTTTGTGTGATCATCTAAATGAATCTAACGTGACAAAAAAATATTGAATACATCACAGGTGAAATAGTCATTCTCTTCCAGAGTAGCTCCCTCATATGATGCTAAATACGAGCATACCTTTTAAAGTATTTATTCTGTGTGGTGATAAATTATCCCCTCTCTTCAATGAGCCGCAACAAGAGCATCCATTGTATTTCACTTGGGTTGTTGGCCGGTAACGTCAAGTCATCATAATTAATCGGAGGAGACGAGCTGCAACCTAGGCTTGTGGAAAAATGTAAGAACAGGGCATTCAAGGACACTGCAGACTCTGACTTCATCCTATTTTCTTTGACTTTAAATGAAGAAAGAGCATCGCATAAAGAAACTGCTTTAAAACAGGAAGGAAAAGAGACATACTGCGACGCCCTGCCAAGACGGTGGAAAGAAGCAGGAATTGTGGAGAAAGGGTAATAAACCCAGGTACATTAGGCACCCCATAAAGGGCAACGTCCGCTCAAAACGACTTTCATCGTTGTTAAGCAGCCTGGATGGCAGTGGGCTATGAATAAATGTAATTCGAGAGGAAAATTGTCACAGACCTAATGAGTTATTTATGCCCCTTAGATGAAAAGACACATACGGCATCTTTGGACTTGGCATTGGCCAATTATTTTTCCCAGGGAATAAACAAATTAAACGTGCTTGAGATGGAAAAACACAATGAAATCGGGTCATGCTGGGCTTTTTCGGGAAACTTTTGTAACAACAGAAAGGAACCACCAGTATCTCTGTGGCTACTCAAGCTGTGCAAACTGGGGGATGTTTGGGTGTGCTTAAGGAAGCATCGTCGATTTCTTCAGCAAATTTCCAGGGAAAAAAAAAAAGTTTCTTTATGCATGTCCTTTACAAAAGGGACGGAGCCGTCTGTCTAAAACGCTGAAAAGCATTGAAAAGGGATTACGTCAGTGAAAACATACCTTAGATCCTCCCGAGTACTCTACGAGTACCTTTGCAAGTCATTTTAAATGCAGCAGACGTACGCTCACAACCTTCACAAACACAAGAGGGTCGAGTCAGCTGTTGGTTTCAACATGAGAGATACTATAAAAAGAAAATACACTACATGCTCTTGTCTCTCACTGGCATCAGAGCCTTGACTAGCATCACCATCTGTCTGCTGCATGTCACTGTACACCTCCACGCCGCACACCTTTGTTCTAAAAAAGAAACATATTCGCACCTACATATGGAAGATTTCATCTTAAAAAAGGCATGGCTGGGTTTTTGGATGCCTTTCTTCTTTTTTAAATCTGTATGCGATTTGAGTTTTTCTTTGTTTCTTTCAAAACTGGTATGTGTCCTTCAGAGTACCAGCAAAATATTTACAGATTTTCTTTGGTATGTCTTTCAGTGACGGTCCACGGGAAGAAGAATTTGACATGGCGCTAAATAACAGGTGTAAATACTGGCTGACTCAGCCTCTGAAGCATCCTCCCCTATCTATTCCCGTGCTCTACCCTCTGATGTAGCTCCAGCAACAGCACTTGAAGAGTAAATACATGCTGCAAACATAGCCGGTGTAACACAATCACTTCTTCATAAATCAAACACGGTGTTCTTCTGAGGACATGCAGTCATTAGTGTCAGCAGTGGCAGTGATGAAGAACTTCAGGAGCTCTGGTGTCCTGATGCTGGGCCCAATGTCCTGCTCACTTGACACGCTTGCGGCCCGGGCCCTGGTTGGGACATTTCTGCCTTATAACCCGTTCCTGCTCGTTACCCCGCAACCGCTGTGAATCCAGGAGAAGATCGTTTCTGGTTTGGGCAACAAAAGGGGGTCAGAAAATGCGGTAAGCAACTGGCAGATGAGGTCTGACGTTGACAGCTTTGAGGGGTTTGAAACCAAAAACCTTGTCAGTCAGCCTCGCGCCTGGGCCCAGGGGACGACGACTGGACGTGGTGGAAGGTGTATTTTCTTTTCAAAATTACTCCTTTTTGTTGTTTTTGTCCTGAATGGGCTCGCTGAACAAAGGACGTCAGGGTTTTCTTTGCCTGTCGGAAGGCCGTTTTACAACATAAAACGACTCACTCCAAAGCCCCATACCCATACCAACATATGAGGAGCCTTTGGCGTTTCTCTCTGACAGACTTCAGTATCAGATGACAGCATCTTGCACTGTGGATGATATATGGAAGCCAACAAAATCTTAAGTTAAAGAGGTAGAAAGAGGGATCCAAAATCCCTTTAATGCCCAATGGGACTTGTCCACTTTTGTTTAACTTTCTTTCTTTTTTTTCTCTCCACATCTTTTGATAGTTCACCTCCGTGCAACAGCTAAAGGATATAGCAGCTTAACGCCACAGAAACTTTACACGCACAGTGTTGCCACCTTAGCAACTTTGGCACTATATTTAGTGACTTCAGATCCGTCTAGCGACTTTTGTCGAGTTATTGGGGACTTTGATGTAGAGCAATGTATTGTTCTTGTTCTTCTCAACGAGCAGCAAGTGTTGCCATGGACCCCTCTCGTCTCCAAAAGCACTCACAGGAGGTCCAGTCCTCATGCAGCGGTCCCTCCCAGGTGCATCCAGGCTGCCAATGAATTTGTCATTATCTAAAATAAATCCATGAATGTCTATGATCTGTTCATTGTCCATTTTGACTGTTAATGTTCATGTTAATGACTAAATGATTATATAATGTACTAATGTATATTAGTATGTACAATTTTAGCCAGACATCAGTGTCATTTACATGCGTTTCAGACAAAATACGCTTGTGTTTACATTGTATTAAACATTTAAATTTGCCCACAGCCTTTCTTGGACAAGTAGTACTCCTGCACGCCTGATCATAGTCCTTCTGTGTTTATAAGTGGACCTACAAGTAGTTTAGGATATGGAAAATCATGCATCAATGAAGTTTCCCAACACTGAACATTTGGTCACCCTCACATACTTTCTGTGAACTTTTTCTGACAGTCTATCAGGGAGCTGTGCAGATTAAGGAAATGGTTTAAAAGAGAAACCTGAGCACTGACCTGTGGCACTAGGAGGGCCCTGACCAGACCTTCCTTTAAGAATAAGCATCGTAAAAAGAAAAAAAAAAGAGTCTCAAGAGGAGTAACTGCACATGTTCAAACACCGCACCAGGCATCACCTCATGATCTGCGCGGTTTGCGTCAAAGAGAGTCTTGAGAAAAGTACAGCGAAGAAAAAACAGGTCCATTTCGGCTGATGTAAAATTTGTTGCCTCATTTAAAGTGCGACACAGTTCAAAGCCTTCTTCGCAGAATTGAATTTGTTTTTAAGAGCTCAGCCACACAGGAGCTTAGCGCAGACAGATGGAAAGACTCTTACGGAGCATGGAAACCCGAGTGACTGCCTGTGCTTTTGAGCAAAGGCATTTCAAATTGTACAGTAAAAACCTGTATTCGCCTACAACCCTCTATATAAAATTTACTTCCAAATTAAACTTTAGATCTACAGCAAAATGAACCAGTCTCAATGATTTGTCCAATTCATACCAAAGAATGATGGGCTACTTTCAGGGCCTTGGAAAACTATTCATACTCAAACTTTTTGGATGAAAACCTTTATATGTTGCTGAAAAGCTAACACTGCACATCACCCTGACCACACCCTCTTCATCTATTACGGTGTTACGGTGGCAGCATCATACTGCGGGAATGCTTTTCTTTAGCTTGGACAGTCAAAGTCCGGATCTAAATCCAACAGAAGTTGGATATAGATGAGAAACCTCCTAAAAAGTGATGCTCAAAAAAAAAAAAAAAGTGATGCTCACAAATGCTCAATGTTTTAAGTAATTTTCAAACACAACTGAGTAAAAAAAAATCTGTTACTAGAGATGCGAAGCTGGCTTAATGTTTTAAATTGGGGGGGGGGGGTTTAAGCACTGGCTCAGTGTGACAAATGTAACATTTATTTGTTACATGTGACACACAGCTGTAATGTTAAAAGAAATTCAAGGGCCATGAAGACTTTTGCAAGGTACTATATGTGACCCGAACATTTTATAGAAATTAGTCACTCACCAATCAGTCTCAAATGCAAAAGTTGGTAATAATGTGTTTCTTGTGCTGCCTAATGCTTGTTAATATGCCAGTGGAAATCAAAACACACCTCAGATATTGCTAAATTACATTTAAATAGACCATACAAAGATCATTCTTTTAAAGAACTTTTCGGTGTGCCAATGAAAACTCAATTTGAGGGCCAGTCTTGGCCCACAAGTCCCTCCCCTGAGCAGCCTCAGTCTCAACACAGAACGTCGCTCTGCCAAGCCAGACATCCCAAACCTCCCTCCTTAACAAGCACTGAGATGAGTGTAGTGGCCACGATGGCACATCCAGACCTGGCCTGGTTTCCCCTCCCTGGAAATGAATGGCTGGACTCCTGACTCGAGGTTTAAGCGCCAGACATTTCAAACAGAGCATGGAGTTACCAGCTGCTCTCATACTTCAGCAGCAACTCCCTCTGCAGAGACATGCACCGAATCTCAACTTCCCTATTAAATCCACCCCTTACACACACACACAGCCCTCCATCCTCTGCAAATGAAGTGGATCAGGACAGACACAAATAACTCTCTGAAAGTTTTAAAGGGATTCCTGTGGACCCCTTCTTCCACAGCGGTCACTTGTTAGCTCACAGCAGCTCCAGATGACAGGGTTTAAGGCAGGCCGTCTCAGAACGATTGTAAAGCTCTGGATCTTCTTACGATCTGACGATGTGTCTTCATCGTCGTTAATCCATGATTTAAATTTAGCCTTATCTGGATGTCGCCGTGCCCGGATTCTGTTGAACTGCAGATAAACAGGACAAAGCACTAACATACAACAGATGTAGAGCAACTTGTTGGACATTTTGGATTAAGTGTTTACACGGCCTGCTATGTTGTCTTTAAGGAGTTCAGATGTTATATGCCGGAGGGGTTTAATTCATGTCCTCAAGAGCCAGTGTCCATAGATGTGTCTCTGATCTAACAGCTCATTCAGATGAATGGTTCAATACCAGGCTTCTCCAGAACTTGGTGGATTCAACCGTTTGATTCAGCCTTGGTAAAACAGGATCTTGAGGACTGGAAGTTATGGTGTATTTTTGTGCAATGTCTGCAAAACTGCATTTCAGGCTATGTACATTAATTTGTCAACCGAATAAATCTGGGCTTTGTGTTTGCCTATGTGTCTATATGTTGTTGTTTTTTTAACCATTTGCAATGATGCTCACTTTGAGAGAGAGACTGTTTTGGCTGCTGCAGCTTCCCGTCTGACTGTGCAAGCTGTGCACAGATATCCTTGGGAAAATTTTGCAGCTTAGATTTGAGGCATTATGTAGTACGATGTTAAAAGCAGAGGGCTAAGTAAATTAATTTCCAGAACAACAATATTCTTTGCACTATGTTATGTGTTAGATTATCAACAACTTTTAGCAAAACAGAAAGGAAACATGCCAGTGGGCCATGCTAGGACTTTATCAAAATGCTGAGCTTAAAAACAATGGCTGTAGGAGCAAGACGTGAGTTTACTACAGACCATCACTGTCTTTGCTGAGTCAGTTATAGTAATTATCTTTTTGCTGAGTCAGATATAGTGATTACCTCAGGAGCAACTGATGAATCTAAGTGCATTTCAGGTGATGTGGCCTTGTTAACCCCAGTAATGGAGCAGCATATTCAGGCTCTCTGAGAACTCCTGTTGTGACCAAATATTTGTTCTTTATTTGTGAAATATCACATTAGAATAAGGTAAAATTCAAAATAACTTCCTCAATTTTGCAAATAGGTCAGTTTCAGTTGACATGACAAAACAATCACAACTTGCCTCCAATAGCAACTCATTCATAAAAACTTTTTTTTTTTTTGCCGTGTGGTCCATGCTAATTTGCATTTTCTTTTTTGCGACATTTTAAATTTTTGCTCCAATTCTCATGACAATTAGATGAAATTTAAAAAGGGTATTTAATTCACACATTTTATTAAGAAGGTTTATTTCTAAACTTGATTGAGAAAAAAAAACAAATAGTTGTTTCAAATAACGCAAGTTAATCTGTGCAATGTGTATAGCAAAATATGACTAACTACAATTCATTTTAGGATGTACATTTCACCTAGGTAAAAAACAAAATACAGGCATTCCTGTAAGATGTTATATTTTTGTAGATTCAATTTAGTCTGAAACTAAAATGACTGTAGCTGACTGAAAAAACAACGTAAAATGTGCCGTAAAGCTGAACAATAACGGCCAAATATGTCTGAGTCGACTGGGGATGGACAGATTACATCTCACAATCAAAGCATGTGTTGTTTACCTCGTGGCATACCGGAAGCATTTCAGAAGCAGAGACTTATGTCTACGTTTCGTTAAGTCCCATTAGCTGCGGCAAAATATACATCTGCTGTATCTGGTTGCAAGGTCACTCACTGTCTCTTTTGAAAAAAAAAAAAATACCTTCATTTAATCTCGGCACATTCCCCCATCTATAAAAGGATCTATAGTGCCACATGATACTTTGTGCTTTTCAGCTGTTGAACCCCCTTGTTGTTCCTGGTGGGCCACTGTCGACCAGTTAACAACTGGCCTCGTGCCACCGCTTGTGCTGAAGTGTTGATGGGATGTGACAATTGAAAGTTTGCACAGGCTGTTTTCTTTCAAAAAACTCGAAGAAGACCCGGGTGGCAAAAAAAAAAAAGGCAGTGTGCAAAAGAGCCGTGAAACAAACAAACAGGAAAAGGTCAACCCCAAATGTTGAGATAAACGTTTGAGGAGAACTGACGGCGTAATTTGCAGGAGATTAATGAGTGATCTGTGGTATTCATTTACAACTGGATACACATTTTAATATTCTCTGTGTCCCGTTTCTACAATGTGTCAGTCTTGTGATGGTTTCAATAGGGCGCCGTCGAAGGAAGAGGAGCTGGCATCGGAGCAAAGAGCCGTTTGTACTGAAAGGCTTCCCATCGTGAGTCAAACATGCTGTCTCATGAAGATGACAAGAACCCCATCAAACACATCCACAAACAAAGGGGATCTTTGGGATGCTGACAATGTTGGCCATTCACGGGGACGGACATGGGGTTCTTCAAAAGTCCACCCACTGCACAGCCCCCACCGGACCTCTCGCCTCAATGCATTCCCATGACTAAAAATAAACAAACGGAGCGATGGCCGGTGCCATCAAAAAGATCACTGACAGATCTTTTTTTTTTTTTTTTATGTACAAACTGGCTTGATTAGCTCTGATTACGTTTGGAGATGTGAGAGGTAAATGGTTACATTTGCTTCAGGGAAAAGATCTTGAAAGATCATTGTAAGACTTCGCTCGCAGTGTTGCTGTTTAATTTCAAGCTCTATTAACTACAAGATAATAGAAGACACAAACAGGAGCGGCAAAATAAAAAAAAAAAAAGCCCACAAAAGGTTTGCGTCTTGGTCTATGAAGTTTATTTTCCATCGGGTTATTTTCATGAATGCAAGGTTAACGCGGCGCTGTACGCTCGCTGGGAAACTATTACTCTCCACAAACAATAAAGCTCTGAGCCATTGCTCCGCTGCTAAGACCTAAACAGCGACGAGTCAGTGCAACAAGTCTGCACAGGGGGACCAATACGGTGCCAAACAAAAGTGTTCGCACCTGATTAAACCTTACAGTTTGTGTCACTTTACAACAAAAAAATTTATTTTATGGCTCTTTCATGTGCAAAATCAACACGAAGTAACAAATCAGTGTGAAATGGAAGGTGAGATGGTGAATGGCTTTTGAATGATGCACAGGTAGAAATCTGTAAAGTGTGGCGTGCTTTTGTATCCAGCCCCCTTTACTCTGATATATAAAATCCAGTGCAGCCCATTTCTGTCTGAAGTCTCCTTACTACCTACCAAGACGTGGCTCCACCTAAACTGACAGGCCGGGTTAGGCGAGCATTAATTAGGGAAGCAGTTAAGAGGCCCACAATTACTCTTGAGGTGCTGCAGAGCTCCACAGCTCAGGTGGGAAAATCTGTCCACAGGACAAGTGTAGCGTCCCGTTACACTGTTGTTTGTCAAAGTTACGCTGTAATTACACTATAATAAAGTCAAGCAGAGACAGAGAGAAGCCTCAGCTGTTCTCACAATTTGCTGCCCGTTCTCAGTGATGTATCCAACTAATTCATGGTTCAGATAAACTTTGGGTACACATATTTTTTTCAGTGTTTTATGGAGCATCTCTTTCCGTGGGTGGAGCACCTTCGACTAGCGGTTTCTTAAGTATCAGTGCTGAGGTCCTCTCCACACGGCTCCTGCTGCGACCGAACGCCGGGCTGTGCCAGAGACGCAGTACTCTGTAGTTTGAGCTCACTGTTGGCACGGATCGGGTTTTGGACACTTTAACCTGCCAGCGAATCTGGGTGGGCAGCTGGTAGTAACCTGAGCTCCATCGGTTCATGGCCAAGTTCTAACTCGGTGCTGTCCCTGGGGTACTTTTTCTGCCCCTTGTGCCTCGTGCCCGGCTGCACCCTGGCTGTCTTTAGCGGCCACGAAAAGCATTAAAGTAAAGTTGGAAAACCAAAAGAGTGCATCCTCAGTTTTGGTGGTCAGACATGCAAAAAAAAAAAAAAACACTGATACATGACATCTTAAGTCAAGTGTGTCCTGGATATTTCTCTGCAGTATTAGCTATGTCTCTCCACAACAGGCCTGCAAAGCACTTAAGATGTTTTATTAAGATAGACATGCTACTCTCACCATCAATCTCAAGTGATGTAACTCTTTTTTGCTTGTGCTGGATTGTCTTTCGAGGCTTGGAAGAAGAAATGGTGAGCACTGAGGCATTGCTGTTCCAGCTCCGGTGTTTTAGTCATTACCGGACCTTTCATTCATACACACTCTCTTTCAGAGGCAGAAAACGCAACAGCAACATTGGGATTCAGTTTCCCGAAATAAAATAAAAAAAATAACAAGAGTTTGATGTTCTTTACCATTTATTCCAAGGAATAGTTTGCCCAAATCCTAATACTGCCGTCCCCCTCGCTCTGCTGCCCTGTTTTGCATGTTCACATCAGGGAGGTGGTGTTCTTGTTTGAAGAATATGAAAACTGAAACTCCTTCGTACATCAGAAAACTTTTAACTCCCTTCTGAACCCTCTGCTCCTAGTTACTCTTTGTTGTAGAGATAAAAACTAAAAAACTAAACTAAGGGTCCGTGAGTTTGCTGTGTTGGATCCCAGATCGTGGAGCAGTCTTCCTTTGGATGTCAGGATGGAAAGCTCTCCTGAGTGCTTTGAATCACAGCTGAAGTCCTTCTTCTTTTCAAAATGTTTATTTGCGCTCACTGAAGCTACCCTTTTTTGTTTGTTTTTCAATATTTTATATCATTGTTTGCTTGTATTTCAGGTGCTTTTATTTTGTATAAAGCATTTCACAACATTCCTTTTAAAATGTGCTATAAAACTAAACTTTTACTTCACTTATCGAGTTTGAAGCCTGGCAGTTCAATTACGTCCGTGATCCCAATTGATATTCCAGATGCCTCATGAGAAAAACCTTTATTACTCACAAATAAACATGTTTCTACTAGGGTAGGGGTTGATTTTTTTCTTCTTTCTTTTTTTTTTTTTTAGGCATGTTAACTGATTCCCAGCTGTAGCTTTATGTTTCATGGGAAAATGTCTAAGAGGGAATTTGTAATTTGTATGTCAGCATTTTGGGCAGATAAAGAAACCAGAAGGCTGCATGTACAGCAGAGGACCAGGCCGAGTTGGCAGCCCCGTACGGTATGAGGTAGTGTTCTGGGGAAGGGTGGAGGTGTTCATCAGTGTACCAACAGTCGCCTTTTGTATATAACTTCACATCCAAGCACAACAGTGTGTCGGTTAAGGAGTCAAAACTGTAGCTTCATCCAGTCCCAGCACAGCAACATTTACAGACAGTACTGATTCAGACTCCTGGCGTCACTCTAGTGCCGTAATAACCAAAAGGCAGAGGCCCATTTTGATACTTAACTGGCCTGATTAATCCCACTGTGTTTATAATCTGCTAAATACCCATTTAGGATAAATCTTTAAACCCTTTCCTGCGAAATTATCAATATTTGCATAACGCTAGAATGTGTAGCGCAAGGATTTTACAGCAGGATTTGAAAAATGGACATCATTAAGGATGGATTGTTTTGTGTGGTTCTCCTGATTTTGTCTGGAAAATATGTTGTGGTAATATGTAGAAGGCTGCTTTTTGCTTACAGCAATTAAAGCATATATTCTGTTTATATAGAAGATAATATATATATAATTAGACATCTCCACGGCTCCCGCCAAACATCCAGGCGTAATAAAAGTGGCTGTAAAGTGATTTGGCAGTGGAGCATAGATACGTAAACCTTTCTTCATTTAAACACCGATTTTAATAAATAAATGAAAGAGGGCAGAGTGGCTGGACGGCAAATCAGGATTAAGATCAAATGTTCTAAGTGGTGCAAATGAATGCAGAAACATTCAAGACAGAAATCATTTAACCACTATGGAAGAAGCAGCAGCACAACTGAGTGAAATAAAACTAGCAAATGACGCGCTGTCACAGGATTATTGTGTACATTAGATTTATTTAGCACCCTTTGCAATTACTGTTATCTATGGTTAAGGCCTAAAACAAGTAATCAGAGATGTTTTCTACCTCAGTCTCTTACCGTCCTGCTTAATGTGTGAGGTGGCAACAGAAGAGCCGATCCTCACCCAGCCTGGTTGCTCACAGCTCCAGTTTAAACCCATTCATCTGACTATATATACTGGCAACTTTAGAAGAGCAGCTATCGGTTTTGTGGCATTTGAAAATAAACATAAATCGGCCTTACTCTGAAGGCATGTTCTCTTGTCATTCGCATTTTAAAGACCATTAAATAGAAAAAGACCTCTGCCTTGTACCCTATTTGCACCCCAGGGACACAAAATATCATGGATTGCAACTTACAAATACTGAAACACTCTGACCAACTGAAAAGAGTAAAGTATATATTTTAAAAAAGGCTAATGTCATATTCGTGTTACATAAATCTTTAAAAAAAATACAGCTACAATCCTTTTTTTTTTTTAACCAAAGATTGCCAATGAGTGTGTATGACCCACCTGTATCAGCTTCCTCGACCTCATCTACTTACATCTTACCACTGAGGAGGTGAAGCCTCTTTTATTTAAGCAGATGTGAATATTAAATATTAAATAGTCAATAAAACCAATTTAATTTCCCATCTTAGTTTCCTTTTGCATCATCCATCTAAAGAAATGGCATTACAATATATAAGGTACACACACAAGGACACAACTAAAGGCAATTTAGAGAAACAAATGAACCTAAAAGTCATATTTTTGGACTGTGGGAGGAGGGCAGAGTACCCAGAGAGAACCCACACATGCACAGGTAGAATATGCAAACACCCCAGGCTGGGATTCAAACTCACAACCTTCTTGCTACAAGGCAACAGTGTTACCAACTGTTCCACTGTGCAGCCCTAAGCTGGGCCAGGATAGGGCAAATATTAATATTATATTACATCAATTAAAAATGGGCGGTAATAAATATGTTTTACTTCAACTCACTCCTTTGTGGATATGAGTTAAAAAAAATACTCCGCTTTGCGCTGTAATGCCTCATTGTTAATCCTCATATCTTCAAACAAATTCATCAATTCATTCATCCAGTGTGTGTATTTGTGGGTGAATGTGGCCCTAGTGCTCTGACTGGTTGGTATGACTTAAAAAGCGCTACGTGGATTCAAATAACTGATAGAATGAATTTATTTGTCTTCTTACTGATTCTTCGGGCAAATATGAATACCTGCAGGAAATGAATTGGCAAACTGATCTCGGTTCAGCCGCTAGAAAATGGCAGCATTAAGCCCGAGCGGCATGGACCTTGTCGTGAGCCAAAGCAGGAACAGGTGCATGCCAAAATTTACCATGGATGACAGCAAGCTTCAGGCAAAGTACAACAAATGTACTAAGGAGACTAACTTTGAAGGAAGTGCGAGATGGTGCCTGAGATAAACAGCTACTATGCATATGTCCAACTCGTCAATCATCTCAGCTCTTCTGGGATTTGAAGGGGGGGGGAATCAGCTGCTCTGGTTAGTGTTGATCCTCAGATTCCTGAAGCAGGTGCTGCAGAATAAGCTTGTTCCCTGATTGCATCCTGGGGTTTTTGTGGGTCTTCACTACATGAGTTACATGCATATATCTCAGTACGGAAACGGGAATGTTGTAAACAGGTACAGCTGTCGCGAACGTGGACGGCTGCAGAAATACCAATGCTTTATTTAGGTTAACAAAGCAGAAAATAGCTTTTTTTTGTATTGATTTCTTCAATTATCACACCGGAAGCTTCAGCTACAAATATGCTCACTCTGTCACCCTCTTGTCATTGTAAATGTCAATATATGGGGTAGAAAACTCTTAGTTTGTTATGAAAAACACAGATTTGTTACATCACATCCACATCTTAACACAAGCCATGATGTCACATATTTTTATAGTGGATTCCTATGTCAGAAGAACCAATACAGTCTTCCTTCTCAATGATCTTTCCTCATAAATAGCAACACATCGGAGAAAAAAACAATACCCCAAAAAACATTACATTTTATTATGGGAAGCACAGTATTTTTTAGGATCACCATATCTAAATTCCATATCGTGCATTTTACAGTGGATTCTTTAATCAGAAAGAAATTAATACAGCATCCGAGTCATCTCACCAGGCAGTTTTCCAGAAGAGAAAACGTCAACTTTTTATCTACTTATGAGTATCTCTGTCATTGTTCTTTGATTATAAAAGACAAAATACATGGTTAAAAACTCTTAGTTTGTAAATAAATATCCATTAAATCACCACATCCAAATGTTAAACCGTTATGTGTTTTATTGTCAACTCACCCATTGTGCAGACCTCAAGCCATAGCGACCAAAACAGTGTCTGGGTTAGTGGGTTTTTTCTCCCTCATAAATGTCAATGTATAAGGTTAAAAAAACTGTTTGCCATAGAAAACCCAGATTCACTAGACCATAGATCTGGGCGATAAACCAAACATTTAACATTAACTGACGTCATTTTTGCCCATGTCGCCATTTTAGGTGTTTTAAAGAAATAAGAAGAAAAGTCTATTTTGTTTTCGCTGTGTATAGGTCTGCTACGCTCATGTCCCTTTAAGACACTGTTCAGTCTGCAGTCACGTGACTCCATCCAGTAACAAGAAGTGGGAGACGGTGGGGTTGGGTATTACCGTCTATTATCACTGTGAAATGCTCAATATATCGCGATATTTATTTTAGGCCATATCGCCCAGCCCTACTAGATCATGCTACATATCAAGAGATTCCATGATACTATGCATTTTGCAGCGCGTCTCTTCAACAGACTGACCAGAACCTGCAACAATAATGCAGTCTCTTTGTCCGTGCTCTTTTCTTAATAAGATAGAAACCAAATCTTAGTTTGTTAGTTTGAAGCTAATGTTTTTTGTTACATCACATCCACCCCATAATTCTCAGATAATACACATTTAACAGGGGAGTTATCCTGTAAATCTGCATTTTGTCCTTAATGGTATTTTTCTTTGATTATTTGGGGCAGACATCGAAATGGAAACACGGCCCCACCTGACACAGTTCGATATGCCCTTCATGTTGGACCTAAGAGTTAGTGCTAGTAACAGGAACCTGATTAGTGCATTCCAGTGATGCAGTCATGTCGCCAGTGCTAAGCTAGGCCCCATCAGTAAGCCCATTTACATGTTCCTAAAAAGTCCGCCATTACGCCCCACAGAGTCAGATTGAAAAAGCAGCTGCCCGTCTAAGAAACACACCACGAGCCGTTCAGCCGGGACACCAAAGATCCTGGGGTTTAGAAGTGTGGGTTCAACAAACAAAAGGAGAATTGATTACACCGCATCGGGGGCTGTTTCTCCTCGCCGGCTGCTAATAGTTCCCACATTGTAAACATTTCGCCACAAGCCTTCATTCAAGAAAATGTTTCCCAGAAGAAGGGGCAGCCACTGGCACCCAACAGTCCCCACGGTGAAGTGCGAGAGTGGGTCTTGGCCTGATGGCACCGGTAACTGTGGAGCAGGGAAGGGAAAAAATGCTGGACTGTTGACAAGGAGGAGAATCTGCGTTCTCGCAGCTCTGCAAGCTTCACGCATGAACTCGCTCCACAAGATTCACAAAATGAGCTGTTGGCCAAAGTTTTTTTTCTTTTACCACATACACAAAAGAAAGATGTGCTCAAAAGAGGAGAAACGCTTTATTTTGGTTTTGGCCAACAACAGGGAAAAAAAAATGTAATAATCATCTTCTAAATATCCAACAACAATTCTGTCTCTTGGCAGGTCATAACCTGGACATTTTGTGCAAGTCTGTTTATTGAAAGTCGTTTGGAAAAATTATATACGCGCGTACCGGGGCACAGCCGCTTCAATCAACACAGTTGTAGAGGTACAAATTTGACACTGGTGTTTAGAGAAATTGCCCGGTGTGCAGAGTTCGTTCTCTATTTCTTCATCATTCTCTGTCAGCGACTGAAGGATCCAAACCCAATGGACTGATAAATTATACCAGGCGCAGCGTCTTTCATGTGAATTACAATGCAGATGCTCAAAATAGTATTGTTAACAGCTCTTTCAGCGCCATATCTTTGGGATTTAAGGATCACAACAGATGGCATGAAATCTCAGGTTTCTCTCCACAGACTATTTCGGTCTCGGCTTGTTGTTCCCCTGCCGGCCCTTCGCCACTCTGATGAAAGCCCTCTCAGGTCAGAAGCCGCGTCCACTCTGAAGGCACCAGACCATAAACAAGCGAGTACCCATTTCCCCTTTTCCTCCCCTCTTTCTGGTTGCCAATGCTGACGTCAAAGTGCGGTATCTCTGGCATCTCCAAGCGGCCTTGAGAGCCAAGAAAGGTGCCGACTGATAGATGAGCTCGGGGAGTCATCAAACACGGGCTCAGCTGCCTGTCTAAGAGCCCCGTCTGTGCCAGACAGTAGAGCCGGTCTGTCTGCCCAGCCGCCCCGCCTGCAAAGTCCAGGATGTGGCAAAGCCCGTCAGCACTGGGAGACTGCCGCTATGTCACAGTGTTACCCACAAGGGCATGACAATTTAAAGGTCAGTGGCACTCAAGGCTAAGCCATCAGACCACAGACCTTGCAGGGTCTTGAATCTCTTCCATTGCTAAAAAAAAAAAACAACAAACAATCGATTCCATTTGCTTAACATTTTAGTTTACATACCAGCCAAACTCTCTCATTTTGTCACCTTCCACATATTTCCTTCTGTCTTATTCCAAATAAATGCCCGTGCTATTAATAAGCCTTTGCATGATTTAACAGCAGATGACACACAGAGCGAGGTAGAGCATCCAGCATGTGTCACGGAGCAGTGCCTTACTTTGTTTCAGACTTAACGCAAGCTGCCAAAACCCACAAGAAAGTCACAGCAACCTGGGCATTAATCTCCCTCGCGCCGTTTCAGGTTGGTGAAAGAAATACACCCCTGCATGTTTTGTTGCAGCCAGTGGGGTGGAAGGTTGACGGGTATGGGAGAGCGTTTTTTTTGTTCAGGCCGCAAAAATTACAAACGCGTTGGGAAAACACGGATAACAGAAAGGGCGTAGTATAATCGTATTGGAGCAACGTCGTTTGTGATGAAAAGCTGGGCTGTTTAATAGGTCCTGATTAGAAACGATAGTTTTTCTTTTTCTTTTTTTCATTTTGATCTTTTGTATTGACTAAAATTTCACAAGTCAACCACCACTGGAACATCTGGTAAAATAATAGTGCGTGTTGCTATTGTCTTATGATGGGTGAGACCAAAACACAAGCTGCACCTTCCTCAGTAAAAGCAACATAACTTGGACAACATGATAAATATGAATCGTATTACACACACATCCCCCACAGAGTTGGAGGAAAAACAGCTGATCGCTGATCTTGCCACCCCAAAGCAAAAGACCATCTTTCAAGCCAAATACAAGTTCAACGCTATTTTTTTTAAAGGACATGTGATTGTCAAGAGTCAGTGAGAACCAGGGCGTTCACACTAGAGCGTTCTGTGGAGCCGACAGCCCGTTTCAAAGATATTTTACGGAAAAGGTGATCCTCACAAGACAAAGTCACAGGATTCCTGAGGAGAGCACATACGTTTCTGTGGCCGTGGATTATGTGTGAACTATCCTATGTGACCACAACTGCATATTTTCTGAATTCTTACCATTTTTTTTTCACAAATGAGCTGTTAAAGAATTTTGCAGAGGAATGGAAGACCAGTTTTAGTTACTAATGAAGTGAGAGATCTTGGACGCATTGTTTACATTTGTATAAGGTGAGCTGTTAAGAACGGAGCGATCCAAAAGCGTGCTGGAGAATTATTTGTATGTTTTCTTTTGTCTTACCTATGTTCTATTTATTTATTTATTTATTTATTTATCTAAAGTATTCATTCTCTATTTTCTATTTATTTATTCATTTATTTATTTATCTAAAGTATTCCTTCTCTATTTTCTATTTATTTATTTATCTAAAGTATTCATTCTCTATTTTCTATTTCCTTATTTATTTATCTAAAGTATTCATTCTGTATTTTCTTGGGAACATCATTATTAGTGATTCATAAGGAGTGGAGGGGAAGACTTGGTGTGTTAGGGTGGGAGGAGGCATATAAAAAGCCGCAATAATCGATTTTTAATTAGGTTGTAGCCTGCTGAATCGAGCCTAAAGATTCTCACTCCTGCTATGATCATGCTAAATACGTAGAGTTGTTTTTATTTGAGCTGCATTTTTTTATATTTTATTATGAGATCAGGGCTTTTTTCACAAGGGTGACCTGGCCAAGAAAAGTAGCAGCATATGTCATAGTAGACAGGATAGACAACAATAACAAAGCAACCGTTAAAATATTCAAGATGTGACCAATTTGATGAATAACATGCAGAAGCTATTGTTCCAGTTACGATATAAACCAAAGCGTATTGTGGTGGCTCTTAAAAAAATAAATAAATCAGTGTCGATTTTGGAATGGTGACGTTTGTTTCATATTAACAGAAAACGGTGTATGCTAGAGCGTACGGTTCACTTATTCACAGGGATGGGCCAGACCAAACTGAGACCATGGCGCTTACTTTCACTAAACTTAATCAAAGTCACACAATGAGGGATCAGGGCTGTTCAGTGCAGGTGACGTGCCAGTTTACGTATGACGCCGTCTGGAACCTGGTGCATTAATGTGTTGAGGCGTTTCAAAGTTTTTTTTAATAAAGCGATGTTTAACAGCCACTAGGTACAGAAATACCAGGACTGTGTGTCGGCACAAACGACAGAATGCTTGAAATGTTTCACGAAGCTTCATTGGCACACTTAACATTTCCCTTTGTTTAGCACAAGCCTAAACACAGTCTCCCAATGTGGTTACATAAAGGTTCCTAATATGCACTTAATATGCACATATAAAAGTTGTTTCACTTATTTTTTTATAGATATTTCTTAAAACCCTGTAACAGTATTGTATTTCTTTTTTAAAGCTTTGGAAAACATGCCATAAGAAATACAAAGGCACATCGCCCTCCCACACTTTACCTCTGTAGCGTACACAGTCAATTACCAGATAAGCCAGGCTAACACAGACTTATTGGACATTAGGAAAATAATACAGCATCAGCACTGCTGCTCATTCACATCATTTAAATTGCATATCCATCACTGAACAGAACCAATGCCGCTGCATCCCCTACAACACGGTTAAAAACGCTTTCCTCACCTGGCCATGTTGGATCCTTAAAACTGATGGAACCTGACCAACTATTATTTTGACTAATGATTAGCTAAACACTGGGGGTTACATTGAAGCAGCGCCATTTTATTTATAGATGGACAGTTGATTCTTCAATATGAAAAAAAAAACATTTAATGAATATGACATCATAAAAAAGTAATAAACTTGGTTGAGATGCAGCTGAACACTGAGATTACGCACCATTGATCCCAGTAATACAAGCGCTTCTCGGAAAGCGAGCATACCCAAAGCGGAAACATTACTTTCATTTTCTCCTGTTTTCAGAACCATCTAACGCCCGTTTTCCATATGCTAGCACAAGTGATGAGATGGGAAACAATAAGACGGCAGCTTTGGAATTTCTCCTTTTTTTTGACTAAGTGCTTTTTTAGTAAATAGATTTTTGTATTCAATAGTTTTGGCATTTTATTAAAAGTGTAACTCATCCCGATGTAAAGGCATAATCCCACCTCCAGACACAGTTTGAAGAATGCTACCAAAGTGGGCGGTTTCAAGAGACTGGACTAAGTGTGGGGATGAGCGGTGGGGGTCGGGATGAGGGAAAGTGACGTTAAAATGAGGAGAGATCAGGGCAACATCTGGTGGTTTTGGTCTTTTGAGGTGAATTAGTTTTCAGTTTACAGTAAAATCCCTAAAATGTGCCCTGAAGCCCCGTGAAAAGTGAGTGAGCAAAGCAAAGTAATTAATATTAAAGTAGAAGATGGGCTCCATTTTCATCCCACGAGAGGCAGTAGAAACTCTTTGGAGTCTTTTACACCGTTTTCTGTGTAGTTTCAGAGGGTCAGATCAAGAAGAAGCACCGAGCTAATCTCTTCAACATGCATTTTGGAGCTACAAAGAGGCCTGTTCTGATACCAACAGGGGAATGAGTTATAATTGGATTTTACAGCATGTACACCAAGCGATACAAAGAGCAGCAGAAACGGGGCAAATGGAGGCACCATGCCACGCTGCAACATGGCTTATATCATGTGCAATATGGTAGCCGTATCCTATTGACACTCCTCAAGGGTAAACACAGACGCAGAACACAAGGGAGAGCGCAAGCCGGCCGTTCGGCCTCCCCGGCTCCCCTCCTTCTGTCATCTGTTTTCTGTTTCTCAGGCGCTGGCCTGGCTGCACAGCAGCAGTCAGAACCGGCCTTGTGGCACTGCTCCCACCACTATCACCTTCTCTAATCCACCCCCCCCTCCCCCAGCACAGCAACCCGGAGGTGCAGCAGACATCCACCTGTCTGTGGGGATTCATAAAGACTTATCCGCATGTTACACCAGACCCTGAAATGTGGATACGAAGAGATCCCTGAGCCAATCCAGTCCTGCTATGTCATAGTAGGGTTTCACGTGGCGTACATGTAATTCTGAACAGTTTATAATGTGGGGATTTTATTGTAATGGGCATGCGGTGATATAAAGGAATGTTTAGGTTTTCAGCATTTACATTTTCTATAGCTGTAAAATTTTAAGTTTAAATTGCTTTATAGAGCTAAAGAGGAAAACCTGCTGATGACAGGAATGAGAGGATTTTTCAGATCAACCTTGAGCACAGAGACGTTTTTTTTTATCAATGTTTTTGATAAAGTTCTGCTGTTCATTCGAGTTGTGTGAGAAAGAAGTGCTCTATTTAATCATTTTGAGATCTCAACCCCCATCTGTCATAAACATGCTGGACAGAAATGTTTTCAGCCTTCTGAAGATCTCAGAGTCAGGATGAGGATCCGCACGCTCCAGGAAACGACCACGGACACCGCTGTTTATAGCCATCCATGCTAGACATGCGAAACATGCTAACTTGCTTATGTAAGATCCTAACAATAACTTAAAATGTCAAGTCCACAACCCTTTTGTCCTTGGTTTAAAAAAAAATAAAAACACTGCTCTCCCCCACACACACAGTGACATCACCTCTGCTCCTAATACAAATAAACACCTAAAACAGACAGCCGTGAGGTGGAAGTCAAAAGAGCACCAGCTATCACTCTTAGCAACGCTGTTTGATGATAAGCTGCAGGCAGCATGTGTGACTGCATGCTGGGGAGATAATTTACTCGCTTATGTTACTCTTTGAAGAGCAGAACAGAAACCAGGTTTACTCACAGGGGAGAATAAATAACGATATTAATGGATTTAATCCAACTTCAAGTTCTTTTAGTAGCAGAAGGAATAATTAGTGCCTTTCTGTGTTAAATCAAAGCTATTGGATCATGTTACACATTTAAGTTTTTAATGTCTCTGTTAATACGATGACACCTCCCTTCCCTGGCTTGTCATTTTTACGTACATTTTCGAACACACAGCAGAGAGTAAGGTGTAAGGAACCTCTCATCTTTAAAGTGCCCATTCCGTGCCATGAATATTTTAAAACCGTAAAAGGTTTAATTTGCAACAATAATATATTTGATAATAATATACTTGAGAACTCTTGATATTTCTGTCCATGTGGTTTGTTTTCATTGCACAAAAGGAAGAGGATACTCTTACGCATACACACGGAGCCTGGCTCATCGGCCCTGGAAATCCATCTTTACCACCAAATAATTTTAACAGAAAGGCACAAATTCCCCCATTTTGGCAGCCGCACTGGACCTGTAATGCACTAGTTTTACTTTTTCCTCGGGGAGCTCTCAAATCCTTGTTTAAATATTAGCCCACGCTTAACCTAAGACACCCAACTTTAAATGGGACTCCACATAAATTAACTAAATGCCTATTAAGTAATCAAATTTGAGTGTCTGACAAGCTAATTCAGGAAATGATATACTCGACAGCCATTAGAAAGCTTAAGTGGGAGCGCAGCACAAAAATAAAGAATAAATAAGCTTTATGTCCTGGTAAGATTACAAAAATATTGAGATCTTACAGCCAAGGAGGTAATGCAATGCTTCAGAGTTGGAGTTACCAAAGTGGTGCAATGAAAAGATCCATGCCTGTTCCAACACTTCGGGCTCTCTAGTAAAAAATAAAAACCCAAGAACCACAGCAGGAGGTCTTGTAACCAACAGCAATGCCTACAGGGCCTGCTTCTGGCTCACTATTATTTCCAAGTGTCATTTCGCTCCTAAACAGAGCCTCTGTTGTTTTCAGTGACATTGCGCGGTGCACCATATTCACTTAATGAAGCATGCTGACTTCCTCACTCCCCGGCGTGCCAGCAAGGCCTCTCGGAAGACTGTAGAGTGTGGGGAGGAAGGAAGGAGGCTATAAACGGACACTTCAGGAGACTGCGACAGAGGAGAATTGCTTTGTTTTCCGCGGGGTCCTGCTAACGCTGAACCCTAATCATGGCCGATTTGCATCTTGTGTGTGAAAAGCAGCTTCCCGTGACATTTTAACATTTCCACATTTTATCGGGTTTTACCTGACAGACCAACTAAGTTGCATATAAATGTTAAGTGAACGTTTTCGCATTTAGTTTTTACAAACTGCATGTCTTAAAAACAGTGTGTTGTGCCTTTCTGTCCAGTGCCATTAACTCTAAATCCCATAAATAAAATTTAATACAACCAATTGCCTTCAAAAGCCACCTAATTAGTAAATAGAGTCCACCTTTGTGTAATTTAATCTCAGCATAAATGCAGCTGCTCTCTGAAGGCCTCAGATGTTGATTAGGGAACATTAGTGGAGAAAATGCATCATGGAGACCGAGGAACACAGCAGACAGGTCGAAAGTTATCGAGAAGTTTAAAGCAGGTTTAGGTTACAAAGCAATGCATTTAGGACATATAACTGAGCTCCATCCATCAAAAATTAAAAAGAGTGGGGTAGCACTGCAAACCAGGGCTGCGTAGTACATTACAGCTTTATTACCATTGCAATATCAGTGTATGCATTATTTATGTTGCAAAGAACTTTTTAGAATGGAATCATTTTTATACCACATTTCAATTACACTGAGTTCACTCCTTTAAAGGGGACATATCACACCTTTCAGTTCTTCCTTTTCACACTGAAATCATTCAGTTGTGGTCCATATAAAGTGGAACTGCAAAGCTTTGGTCTGAATTCCACGTTAATTTACCTCCATCTTACCCCTGTTCTAAGGTGCGTCTGTGAGCAACTTGTTGTGGTGCTGTCTCTTTAAATCTAAGCACTTCAGACCCCGCCCCCCTCCAGGTCACAGAGCGTTCCACTCCTCCATGTTTGTAGTATGCTGGGGGACGGTGCGATAAACAACCAAATATACTGCGGGAAAAAATGGCTGATTTGCAAAACTGGTAAGCCAGAAGTCCTTGACCTTGTTTAGCAGCTCTGCAGCAACTACTGTGACAATCAAAACAAAACGTAATAATAAAAAAAAAAAACTGAGAAAACTGAGCATTTTGAAAAACATGATCAAAACAGAATGTAAAGATATCTACGCAGCACATGGACACACTACACTACAATATTCTGCACTCCTAGAGACTCCAAGTACACAAAAAATGTACTTAAGGGCTAAAAACGTGGATTTTGTCCCCTTCAACGGCAATAAGGTATTAGATCATTGATCATGTTTTAGATTGTTCCAGACAAAGTTCAGACCTCATTTTCAATTGAGGATCTCTGCCAAGACTTAATTACTATCCATCCAGTCTAACATTCCTCTATGCAAAATAACTACCGTATTTTCCCGACTATAGAGCTCATCTCTATATAAGCCGCACCCACTAAGTTTTTTTTAAAAAAATAGAGAAGTACATATAAAAGCCGCACCGGGGTAAAAGCCGCTGATTTATTTATTTTTATTTTACAATTTTGTAAACAGCTGCCGATTAAACTCAATGTTACAACCTTGACATGATTATAGGAGTTGTTTTACCGATAAATCAATTAGAAGCGCCGTGAAAACGGCCGCAAAGCGCGCTCCCGACACAGGGGGAACAGAATTGCGCACAACACCGGATTTGCACGGTGGATACACCTCGGCCACCTGCTCTCTGAGTGTTACCCCAGTCCTCAAGAACATTTTCAAGTTCAGGCCACCTGCTTTTATGTCCTCTGAAAGCCTTTCTAGTTTTTTTTACATTGAATGAGTTCTTCCCGCTGCCGTCTCCAGCGCCGAACCATGGATTCGTTCACGTCAAGTTTACGTGCGGCAGCTCTATTTCTTTCCTGTACTGCCAGATCGATGGCCTTCAACTTAAAAGCGGGATCATACGAATTTCTTCGTGTGGTTTCCACGATGAGTGTGTATGGCTTTGAACTAAATTCTCCGTCGTGCCTGCTGCTTACAAGTGCTAAATAAAAATTAGCGCTATCTTCTTCTTTGACTTCCCACCCGTCTCGTTTTTTTTTAACTTTCTGCTGAAGCGCCCCCTGGTGGGTTACGAAAAATCCACAGAAAAGCCGCACCACATTATAAACCGCATGGTTTGAAGCATGGGGAAAAAGTAGCGGCTTATAGTCGGGAAAATACGGTAGTTATTTTGCATAGAGGAATGGGCAAAAGTTTCAGTCGCTACGTTGGCAAAGGCCTACCCCTAAATACTTACAGCTGTGTCCTCAGCAAATGGTGCTAAATTGGAGAAGGGGGCTACATACCACTGTTTTCACACTGATTCTTTTTTGACAAACAAAATAAATGTTGGAACAACATAAACGATGTCATTTGCTTCAACTTCCCAATTATGCACCACTCCGTGTTGTTTTATCACACAAACTCCTGATAAAATACTTAAAAGAAGAAAAATGTTAACGGAGAGAACCGCTTCTGTAAAATGAGGTAAACACCATCTCGACACGTGTTAAAAATTACTGGCCTCGTCATGACTCATCTAATCTTGCACACAATTGTATAATTAGCTTTTAGAGTCTGTTTACTCTTGCTACTCTATCTACGTGCCGTTTTGCTTTCCAACTGTTTTTTTCCTTCCCCATTTGTGCGTAATGCTTCCCCAACAGTGGTTCTTTGCTTGAGGCACATTACAAGTCATTTGCACCTCTTTTACTGTATTAACAGACTTTCCCCCCACCCCCCGCCCTCACTGCAACGTTTGGGCGTGCAACTTTGAAAAATAAATCCCTTTGATAAACTCAAGGCAGTGTCTCGTCATGAAGCCCCATGGGGGGATCGTTTCAGTGTGCAGACAGGAGCCGAGAACCCAGGACCACATGAGAGCCTCCGACGGAAACCCCTCTGTACACACTGCAAATCAAAGCGAAGACGTCTAAGTGTTTTTCCACACGCGCTCCACCGACAGGAAGGGACGGACTGAGACACAGGCCAAGTCTGGTCTCTCATGAGAGTTTTCAAATTAAAACACCCATAAATATCTTAGAATTGGAATTAAAAATGGAGACTCTGTGCAACTGAAGTGTAAAAAGAAAAATGTTGTCATTCTGTATTTCTAGGGTTTATTTCCTGTCCAGTTGTCTAAATGGTGCACCCATCCATCTACGTATTGTTCATCCATCCATCCATCCATCCATTCATAATCTGCCTGTCCTTTATCATCCTCACTTCCATTCGTACATCCATCAAAATAGCTTGATGGATGTACGAATGTCAACCATCAACCATCCCTGTTTTTCCATCATCCATCCATGCACTGCAGAATTTCTATTTAGAAAAGGGTGACGAGATCCTGCTTGCTATTGTGTGTTAAAGTTTTGTATAAATACCATGAATGCGTGGGATTTTCTCTCAAAAGGTGCCTTCTTGAAGGTCAAAGTAATTACAAAGGAAGAAGCTATAAGAAGAAAAAGAAAATCAACTTCAACCTCCCTTCTAGCGTTGGTTTAATATAGTTTTCCATTATAATTACCTGAGATATACAGTATAATATTATGCATGCTACCTTCTATTGTAAGAATAAACTGGCGTCCATGAAAAATGAAAACGTATTTCAGCAACAACGGGGAGCATTAAACACCACTGCGACGGCTCAACTCCGGACACATTCGGCTCTGTACAGCCTGGATTTCGATACGCTAACAGGACCTGCTTTGATACAGACGGCAAATATTGACTTCTCCAGGACGGTTCCACTGCAGAAACTCAGACCTCCCCTGCTCCTGGTCCCGTTCCCCACACCTGCTGTGGCCGAAGACTTTATTTACACCGGGACCAGTACGAAACGCACGAACGGCACCGCAGCGAAGCCAGAGATGCAAATACACACACACACACACACACACACACACACATACACACAGCAGTCCACTTTCCTCCCCGTTTCATCTCCAGCCCGAAATTTCTGGAGACTCTGACAGGGCGTCTGTTGTTGGTCTTAAAGGTACGCCAGAGGCCTGCCTAGCTTGCTAAGCATGCATCTACTCACACACAGAGCAGTCAAACAGGTACAAGACCCGAGTGACGTATTTAATATATGAAGGCATCCATAACCTGACCCGAATCATCTTTGCAACATGTTTTAGGTTTTCAACCAAAGTGTACAATACCACCGACCGTCAGAAGTCACACTTTCACGCTATATCCACTAGAGGCCACATCTGAATGGAAACAGCAAGCAGCCTTTATAGGACTCCCAACTCTGAGACGAAGCGTACTAGTTACCGAAATGAAAGCAAGCCGAGTCGTCACTCGGAGGGGTTTGCCATCTTCCTGAAGCGTTTGATGCGGCCTCTGAAGACATTTATACAATTTATCATTCGGGAGCATCACAGAAACCCCCTTTACTTTATTTCCTCTCAAACTTTGAGGCTAGAAAACAAAAATAAATCCTTACTCTGAAGCTTGTTTGAGGGCAGAGTCGGCGCCGTGAAGCTTCTCATGAGGGGAACCGTATCAGCAGTGCACACACAGACCGCTCTGAATGAAAATAAAGCCCGCTTTTTGTCCGCCACTCTGCTGTTTTTCTCTGTGTTATTTTTCCCCTTATCATCCAGTTAATAAATTCAGGGAAATGGTTTAAAAAAAAACTGCCAAACTGCTTGCCTCCATCATTAAAAACGGGTGCTTAGGGAACAACATCTAGAGGCAACAGTTGTTTGTAAAAAAAAAAAAAAATCAACTCAGATTTGCTGGTGGATTAATTATAACGACTCTTTGTTGAAATTGTGGAGAGTTGCAACGAGGGAAATGAAGGAGATAACCAGTGTTATGAGAGTTTGTGTTGTTCTGTGCCTCCACTGTACACAGGCTCGGCTGGATCGTGGGCTCATGGGTAATTCTTTTGGAAGTGGCGACTAAACATTCGTGGATTGGAGAGAGGCTTGTTGTGGCCCTTTTCTGACATCATGAGGTGGCGGTGCCTCATCAAAGCTCTGGTGCCTTTGTGAAACCTGTTTTATGAGTTTTATTGCGTTTCTTTTGCTAATATGCAGCTTTAGCAAGAAATTTAATACCCCTTACTACATTACGGGCATTCATTTCATATTGAGTTTGGTATTTTTATAAGTAAGAATGGACTAATTGGACAATAAAAACGTGTATGATTTAGAAAAAAAAAAGCTATTAGGTTTTAACATATTGTGGATTTTCTCTAATCCACACAGGATTTAAAAAAAAATGACACATACAGGCTGAAATATAAACAAACATCCCCACTGGTATTTGGATAAATATCTCTGAGCAAGTTTTCTGGCTTAATCAGGACAGATATTTGTGATTTGGATTGGAGTTCATTTAAATCCTTATAGCTGCATCAAAACAAAATCATACTCAGAACATCAAGGTCTGCAAAATCACAACTGCAACAGACTGCTTCCATACAATATTGGGTACAGTAGGCTTTTATATTTCTGGTGCCATACAATTAAATTCTGCTTAAAAATTATATATTTTTCCGCTTGAATGGCTTTCCGCTGATTTTTATGCCCCATAGGACATAGACAGCAGTGATGAAGACCATCGTTCTGATGATGGAAAATTAACAGTACCGGGGAAAATGAAGGTTAATCTCAATCTACGTTCTCCTCTCACTATTCCACAATAATATCACAATTTCCCATTTTCAAACATTCTGCAGCCCTAGATGGTCACTGATTTATTTATTTATTTGTCAAACTGAGACCTGGGCATTGAAAAGGCCCACTCCGAAAGCTCAATGTTAGCCTCCTTTATCCATTCCACAACCAGCCCTGATGAGAGATAATTTGCCCTGTTGGAACATAGGATTCAACCATCCAGCTGGTGATTTAAGTTAAATTCCAATTTTTGAGGTAATTCTCATTTATCGTTTTATCAATTTTTTTGAAATACACTCATACGATTGGACTGTGAAACAGCCCCCTCAGTATGATGCTGCCACCAACATGTTTAACAGCTTCACCATGAGTCCTCTGAACATATTTCCCGTCATTATGGCCAGATAGCTCAATCTTTGCCTGGTCTGAGCATAAGACATTTCTTCAGAAGGCATTTGGCTTGTACGCTTGGGAAGCAGCAAAATCCAATTGAGTTTAAAAGGGTTCGGCTTGGGCGGTGGGACGTTCCAGACCTCCCTTGTCTGGGGTTCTGCTGGTTGTTAGATGTTTCGCATCTTAGAAAAACACAAAATTTGACTGAATATTGTGACAAGAGAAAATATAGTGGCCTGACTCAGGCGTGGTGAAGCAAGGACTCCTCTAAAACATTCAGGACACTGGCCTTTGAGGCCCTGAACTGCCCAATTCTACAAATGAAATGACTTCATTAGTAGAATTTAGCCTGGAAAAGCCAAGAGTCATAAGTATTAAATTTAAAAACCCAATTAAAAGTCCATTTTTTGGTTGATATGAATAGATTCTTCATACTATGAAAACATAAATTTAAAGTAACCCCTTGCTAACACGAGGCTCTAAAAGGTTACGTCGGACTGTTGCCTCCCACGAAGAAACGAATGCATCTGGGCTCGTATTTGTCAAACTGACGTTTGTTTGAACACACCTTTTATTTACAAAAACCAGCTGCCAGTCTGCAGGTCTTATGAGACGATGGCGACTTTGGTGTAAATGAGAGAAGCCATTTGGCCTCTGCTAGTCCTGCTGCGTTTGGCTAGCACTCGCTAATCTGAGAACAGGCCAGAGGGGACCAGTTTAACCTGGCTGTCGGGAGACAGACAACGATAAGAGGCATTTTTTTTCCTCTCCTGTGAGCTCTCAGCATTACCAGCTCACTAAACATCTTAGCCTCTAACCTCATGCACTTCCCTCCGTGTGCTGTCCTTACAAGCCAGCGTACGACCACAAATGAGAACTTTATTCACTGTATAATAAAACAAATAAATAACCCAGTGGCTCGGGTTGTTCAGAGTTCATCAGGACTTATTTATTCAGCAAACCCAGCTACCGCAACATTGTGCCCACTGCAGCAAAGATATTTGCTGACTGAAATGTTGACCGTCAAAAACACATTTTCACCCAGAAAGCAACCTCTTGAAGGAAGCTGCGTCCTGCACCCTGCTCTGGTTTGCTGGGCCACTTTTACATAAAACACAGCCATCCACGATTTTCGATGTCTTATTTCTGTAAAAAGGCCTTTGCAGAAGTTTGCAAAACATTTTCACAATTCGTCACATCCCGACCACAAACTTCAAAATAGTAGTTGGGGTGTTCATGCGACGCTCTTGCAGAAAGTCGTGCAAAATTGGGAAGAGACGGGGAAAATGCGTCACGGTTTTCAACATTTTTCAAAAATAAAAGTTTGCGGTGCATTTCTTTTCAGCCTCTGCGAGTCACTACTTTGCTGTAATTAATTCTGCAAGTTTTTTTAGGTATATCTTTCCCTGTATTGAACATATGGGGAATAATATTGTTGCCCAATCTTCTTTGCAAAAGAGCTCGAGCTCAATTGGAGGTTTTGCCACCTATTTTCATTTGGTCTGAACCATTAAAACACGCTGATTATTGTTGTGCAGGAACAAAAACTTTATCATCTTTGCAATAAAAATGTAAATAAAAACTGATTATTATTATTAATCATCAACTTCTATGTGTTGGTTTATCCTGAAACAAAAAATCTCCCCCCAAAAATACACCAAAGCTGTGCTTGCAACGTGGCAGTATGTGTGAAGAGGTTTGTAGCGTATGAATACTTTTGTAAGGCGCTGCAAATCCTTCGAGCTTTGGATAAGTTAATGCTCATCTTTTAGCAAGCCGTCTTTAATAAAAATGTAAAAAAATAAATAAAAAATAAACAGCTGAAGTGTAATTGCCGTTATCCACATCCCCAGAGGCTGGCAAAGTTGACTTAAACTTCTACCAACGTCTTTCAACTCGGCAACATTTTCTCAAGGTGCAACTGAATCTGGGGCTGGCAAAATGTAGATTTATGGCTACGACATTCGCAAGCAAGCATGCCTGAGCTCCTTGGAGACTCACTGTTTCTTTGGTTTAAATCTTGAATTCCACCCCATTATTTTGCGTTACGCCCGCCCTCAATGTCTCAGACGAAACCCACACCCTCATGTCATTTGGGCCACGACATTTGCAGAAACCCAGATACTTTGTCTGCAGTCGACCTCCACCCCCCCCCCCCACCCCCCCCCAAAGAAAAAAGCAACTACCGGCTCGGATGAGGGACGGCCAGTGGTGACGAATCGTAATGAATAACCGTTTTTAAGAATAACAACTTCATAATCTAGTCGGGGTACCCAGGGGGGGTTTGACTGAGAAGCCACACATGTGCAAGGCTTTCCCTGCCATTTGTTACGTTACATGAAAGGGAAAAGGGGGTCGGGGGGGCTGCTGGAGCTGACAGCAAACGCACGCTGAAAATGAAATACAATAGTCAATTTGGGCGTCAGCTTGTTTATGAAACGCTCTCCGTTTCTTGAAATTGATTTTACACGTGCATTTGGCACCAGACGGAGAAGATAAACTGATCTGCCGTCACCCCCACCGTCCTAAAACTCAAACTTACTGTCACATTCAGTCAGGGCCGTCGGGTCCCGCTTCTGCCCTCTAGTCCGTCAACAGGCGACCGCTCAAAGTACTTCACACTAGAGCCACGTTCAATCAAGCAAACACCGATATGCAAATCAGCAGGCAAGTGCCTTGCCCGGGGGCTCATCGGCATATGACAGGGCGACGCTAGAGCCGAACCCACAAGACGACTACCCTTCCCACTGAGCCACAGTCGCACCCGCGGTGATGTGCTCCGACGGTCAGGGGAGCCGTTGTCTTTAAATCTTTCGGCGTTTCGCTCCGAGAAAGATTACAAGCCCGTCCAGTTAGTCATCCTGACACGCAGTAGATCGTCTTTTACTGTTGCTGCAACCTTGACGACACATTTCGCTTCGCTGAGTTACAGCTCTGTGGGGCTTTTGATTTAAGCTCGTCTATTAACCATCCCCGCTTTGGCCATCTAGTGCTGCTTTGCCTTTAAATCATAATAATAATTCCGAGTCATGAAACTGAACTTTGCAAAAACATCGCATGAGCGCAGATTGATGGCGCGCCATTATAATTAGTGAGCAGAAATGGCACTAATTAGACCAGTGATTTACTGATGCGCCCCTCCGTAGCAGGCGGCAGGTTTTCCATTGTGGCGGCGCTGAAAACTTCTGCTCCATTTGTGGCGCGTTGGCTCAGAACGCCTTTTATAGTGCAGGGTCTACCTGAACCGCCCGGCATATGCGGCAGCAGGAGGTAAATGTGATTGAAATGGCTCTTCGGTTCCAGCCAACATGCATAGCAGGACTCCGCCGGTCGGGTTCGGATTGCAGTAACAGCCGCAGGACCGGGACCACGTGAGACAGGAAGCTGCTTGAGATAGCAGCAGGGCTCGTGGGAAGTGGCTCATTAGCCTCAATTCCGACAAAGCGTTGCGGGGCACCGTGTTGATTGGTAAAAGTAGGAGAGGCGAGTCTCTGATATAAGAATAAAATGCCTAAGCATGTTATTTTTAGAAGTGATTCTGCCTGATTAGAGCCTATAGAGCGGCATTCCTGTGCAGCCTGGAAATGTGTGAATTACACTTCAGCAGTTTTGGAGCTCTGGATAAATATGAGAAAGGAAGAAAATTGCCTTCCTTCCATCTTCATGTATTTCTTTCCTTCCTTGGTCCCTTACACCTTGTGCTTCCTTCCTTCCTACCTTTCATGTTTGTGTGTTTCCTTCCTTGCTTCCTTCCATCTTCATGTGTTTCCTTCCTTCCTTCCTTACGGCCTTCCATCTCTGTGTGTTTCCTTCCTTTCCTGCTTACTACCATCTCTGCGTCTCGTCCCTTCCTTCCTTGCTCCCTTCCATCTACACGTTTCATTCCTTCCCTGCTCCCTTTCATCACTGTGTATCTCCTTCCTTCCTTCCTTCCTTCCTTCCTTCCGTCTTCATGTTTCCTTCCCTGCTCCCTTCCATTTATGTGTTTCCTTCCTTCCTTTGTGTTTCCTTACTTCTTTGCTCCCTTCCATCTTTGCGTTTCCTTCCCTGCTCCCTTCCATCTGTGTCCTTCCTTCCTTCCTTGCTCCCTTTCATCTGTGTGTCTCCTTCCTTCCTTCCTTGCTCCCTTCCATCTCCATGTTTCCTTCCCTGCTCCCTTCCATCTCTATGTGTTTCCTTCATTCCTCCCTTCCTTCCTTGCTCCCTTCCCTCTCCATGTGTTGCATTGAGTCTAGAATAGTCTGGGATTTCTGCATGGCGGATGACAGAACCATGTACAGATGCATCTTGACAGCCATTTCATAATGTTCATTAATGGTGTTACCACTGGCTCTCATGAACACTGTTTTTAATGCTTACATGTCAGCTGCATAAAATATCCATGAAGTGCTCTAATTCACAAGCTAATAACATTTCTACTCAGTGGGGTTGAGTCATTAACAAACTGCACAGCGTGAATGCAGAAAACAGCCTGAAGTGAGATTTTAAGTTCACCTCATTCTTAAACAGAGCGTTAAATAATTCATATTTTCACAACAGTTTATGTTATAAATTCAACCAGAATGACCAGCACTGCTTCCTATGATTCTTGGAAAGCTTTACTCTGCCTCAAGCTTTATGCTAATGTTGGAACTGGGCTATCAATGCACCATTTTTAAGAAATTCATCCTTTTAAGCTGTTTTGATAATTATCACTATTTCATATTCTCTCTAATTCGACATTTTTTACATAACCTTTAAGGCTACTAGATACGGATGAAATGGGACTCAAAATTACATCACTATATTTTAAGGTGTTTATCATGATAATGATACAAGTCATGATAAAAGTTATTATTGCTATATTCCACTATGTTCATTTAATTTCCCTCCAGGGTTTAATCAAGTGTTCTTTCATCCATCTGTCCATCCAGAGCAGCATGATATCAGGAAAAATATTCTGCCTTGGGTTCACTGAAAACTGCCCAGATACTGAGCAGTGCATCCTGCTAATGAAAAAATAATAATTTAAATCTCATGGTTTTATTGAGAAAGTGGATTCTGGCTGACTCCATCTATTTTGCCATCAAAACAATTGAATTGTAGTTTCTGTATGACTTGACCACTTTATCCCTTCTTACCTTCTAAAACTCATCATGCCTTTTTTTCAAAACTAAATATATTCCAGACAAAGAAACTTAATGCATGGTATTTGAATAATTATCCAACATTTATGACTGTCCAAACGGTTTGTCAGGATGTGCATACAGTCTAGACCCTTTTTGCAATAATTATAATTTCCAGTATATTGTGCAGCCCTACAACAGCCTATCCCTCAACTAAACTCAACCTGATATAATACAGAGCACAGAAAATAAAAAATTGTCCTTTTAATCTGAAAGCACTTAAAACTTAATGGTCTTCATTATCAATGAAATCCTGATCTTATTTAAACAGATCCGATCACAATTTTGAAATAATGTGCAACCAAAACTGTGTAATGGTCTCACCGCGTAGAATACACACCAGACACCTAGATCCAGATCCAAAAGAGTATCGTCTGCTATTTCAGCATGAGCTTGCACCGGTTCGTGTTTAAAAGAAAAAAAAAAAAAACTCCCGATCACTCCTAAATAAAAGAGCATTTAATGTCACTCCAGTGAGCCTTGCTTAGTTCAAGTTATGTTAAGGTCAAACGGAGAGTTATTAATTTATAATTAAAATCGTGACTAGGGCTGTACATAAAAATCGATACAAATATTAATATCGATGTTTTTAAAAACAAGTTAATATCGATACTCTGGCTTTCAATGTCGATATACCTCCCAAACCCTAGAGGGCGTTATTACAGGGCGCTATTACTGTTGACAGCGAGGAAGTGCAAGTGAGACGAATTTGCGGAATGGCCGACAGGATTTTAGAAGCGCCTTCGTCCTTAAAATCAGACGTTTGGGCACGTTTTTGGTTTCTGTGATACCTTAAATGCATTGAACCAAATGCACTTTATTATCCTGTTAATATATCAGTGTTCAATAAGTTGAACATAAGTATAATATTTGGCTGATTTTGTTGATTGAATGACTTTGAGCATTAATTTGAAAGTAATAAATATCGATATTGGAGTCAAATCAAACCAAGCTGAGATATATCGAGAATCGTATCGAATCGGCTCTTCCTAGATGATACCCAGCCCTAATCGTGACTCATGAACACATTTGTTTATTACACTGCTCATTGCTAATAACGGCGTTTACACTTCTCTAATACAACCTTGCACTGTATGCATTCATGAACAAGGCAAATTAGGAAGATGTGGGATAGTTTACAAAATAGCCATCGTTTTCTGTAAAATGAGAAAAGTGTTACCTATTAAATCTATTTTAACATTTATACACGCAGCAAGAGGAGTCACAGCATGTCAGCGATCACAGTTTTACCTCCTGTCCTCCGTGCTGGCTGGTTTGTAAGTCTAGCCAATCAGATTAAAGAGTTTGTGTTTCTTTCCAATGGATTTTCCACAGCTTACTTTAACTGCACTTTAAGCAACTGACACCATCCACCACGAGACGTGTCCATCAAAGCTAAACCCACCGAGCCATGACCAGAGAGCCACTTGCTTCGTTTTCACTGACGCCGCTTAATGAACTTTCCCATGGATTTTAGATTTGCCAAGTTGTCACTCAAGGCACCGGCGGCGTTTGGAGAAAACTCGCCTGTTGCTCATTTGAAATTGATTGCATGCAAATCAAAAAGCATTTATAAATAACGGAGCAAAGACTGCACCCCTCGTCCTGACATCACAGATTAAGAAAGCAGGCGACAAATTGCTCCAAACTGTCTTTCACTCTCGTCGGTCCCGCTTCGGAAAATTAAGGCCACAAACCGCAGTGGCCTTGAAAGCTTTTGCTCTTCGCTACAGGACGACTCAGATCTCCGCATGTTTCTGTAGCGTCGCTGTTCGAACATGTTTGAGGGTACTCCACAGGTGTGGACCTCTAGGTTGGCTGCAGCACTCGGGTTCAGATATATGCACTGTGCGTTTATTGCTCTTTCAGATCTACGGCCGGACTCACGTTTCATGTCCCATTTAGCACGGCTTTGAGAAGGAAAAGCTGGCTGGCAACGTGCAAGGTCCCCCCGGCGAGCGGTGGCGAGGAGGGACGGACGGGGGACATGCCAACAAGATCTCAAGCAGAGTTGCTTTCGCTGACGAACACCCTGGAAATCCAGCGCGCGGTCCATCGGACACCAAACGCCAATAGGAGCTCAGTTTGGACAGCGGGATTTTCATTGTGTTTAAACTCTTGGTGGCACCCCGAGGGACTAAGAGCATACATCATCTGGCGAGCTGCTGGGCAAATCCCGCTTTCCTCCATCACTTTTTCCACTGGGAGAAACAGTTTGAATCCCCGCTGTCTTCCAGTGGCCCCGAGGGACACGCTGCTTGTTTTTGCTCAGACGACTCGGTTCAAAAAAAAAAAAAAGCTTTCATAAATGTTTGCACCAGCCGTAAATAAATGTTCTCTCCACGGATTTCTGCCAATGCTGCGTTGGGTGCACACCAACTTGTCTTGGTTTCAACTCGGATAATTAAATTCCCACTCTACTCAGCACATTATTCTTCGGATGTCCAAACATTTAGGGTAAGTAAAAAAAAAAAAAATCACCAAAAAGAAACAGCTATGCTCTGAATGTGTTCAGCACCCAGATATGGATTTAATGTGGTACACATGTGGATGATCTATGGATATTTGACTGATTCAATGTCATAAGAGCTGATACGAGTATAAAAAGGCTCCTCCAGTGGTGGCATCACAAGTCAAGCATGTTGTGGCAAGAAAGCCAATATCAAAGAGGAATTTAAAAAGGTCAGTAAAGCTCCCATTTTGACCAAGGTTAGCTATGAACTGACTTCCAGAGATCCGCAACACCGACACCCTCTACCAGTTCAAGTCCAAACCCAACCCACATCTGTTCAAAAGTGTGACTGCCGGCTCATTGAAACTTTTATTGCTTGTTTTTTTCCTTTATTGGTATTATGCTGCTTGTGTCCTTACGTGCTCTGAAAGTAATATTATAAAACATACAGGATGGCCATTATCCTATTATCCCTCTTTTCAAAAGTAGATAAATTACCAGCCATGGCTAGTAATAACCTTAATAATAATAATAACAAAATGAATCTTCGTCTTTTGGCTTATCCATTTTAGGGGCTGCCATTGTATGTCTTCCGTCTCCGTCTAACGCCATCTTCTGTATCTGCTCTCACACCAGCTACCTTCATCGCCTCTTTCCCTCCATCCATAAATCACCCCTTTGATCCACCTCCAGATGTCCTGCCTGGTAGTTCAAGACTCAACCTCTTTCTTGCAATGCACTCACCATCCCTCCTCTGTACATGTCCAAACCATCTCAGTCTGGCTTCATCTCCAAAACATCTAACATGAGCATGCATTCGTTCCTGATCCTGTCCATTCATCGTCACTCTCAAAGAGAACCTCAACATCTTCATCTCTGCTTCCTCCAGCTCTGCCTCCTGTCTCTTCATCGGTGACACCGTCTCTAATCCAAGCAACATGGATGGTCTCACTACACCTTTCCTTTAATTCTGGCTAATACTCTTATCACACAACACACTTTTCTCCACCCGTTCCGACCTGCTTAGACACGTTTCATCACCTTTTTGATAATAATAATAATAATACTTAAAAGCACTGCAATGTCAGAGAGAGAGAGAGAAGAAAAATCCTTATAATACACAGAAGATACACTGTTCAGGGAGGGTGTCATTCATAAAAGTCCATTTAGATCTCTTGAAATAGTTGTGAGGCAGGGATGAGTATGTGGGAAGGGAAGCTAAGCCGTCACAAAGGAGACTCCTGTGACTGAGACTTTCAATCCCGAGCAGCCAGCATTTTGAGCATTGTAAGTCATCTTTTAGTGCAATGAGTCACCGGGCTTTGACGGAGGCCTGCTGGATGCATTGGACCTACAGCGGAGATTTTACACTGGAGGTTAAAAGGTAAAAGAAAAGGCGGAGTCATGTCTCAATCGTCGAGGGACCCATAGAAGTACCATCCAAGAACGTTAATGTGATGCCGCTTCAATGGAAAACAAGGCACTAGCAAGATCAGACGGAGCAGAAGCACCACTTTGAAGGAAGAATATGAAAATGAGAAAAAAATACATTGTATCCATAATTCGGGTGTGACTCGAAGTCACAATGATGGAAACCTTTTCATTTACCTCCAAGAAGGGAGCGCCTGAGAAGCCAAGACAGGATCTCCAGGCTTCCCACTTTATTCTGCACACACACACACACACACACACACACACACGCGCACACACACACACACACACACACACACACACACACACACACACACACACACACACACACACACACACGGCTCATCGCCAGGAAATGTTCAAGGACACACAAGACAAGCCATTAGGCTGGGGCGTTCTGATTTTCCTCCACTCCGTCTTTGGCACTTGTCCTCCCAGCCCGTGGTGCTGAAACCTGCAGTAAAGAGCCGTGCGACCTCCGTCGTATAAAAATCATGTAATCTGCTCTCCATTCACTGTGTCCCCCTCTGGTTAATGTGGAGCAGAAAAGGGAAAAGTGTGCTACTGCTGCCATTCTCTCCCGTATCTCAGAAAAACTGCTGTGTCAAGAGTACAATGCTCTGCTTTTTATTGCAACATTCTATCAATTTACTCCTAATAATCAGCGTTGACAGCAGGGCAAATGTAATACCCCCCCCCCCCCCCCGTCGTTTTGTCCTGTTACAGCCACAAGCCAAGTTATTGGGATTTTATGTGACATCATTTTCCTTTCCCTTCACAATTATGCTCGCTTTGTTTTGGTCTATCACGTAACATCCCAATAAAACACACTAAAAGTTTGTGGTTGAACGCTATGGGAACTTTTGCGAGGCTCTCAAAGTGAAACGCAATGGGCTCCAGATTTATAGGTAGATAAAGTCAGAAACCTTTGAGCAGGAAGCAAACTCTTAATTGGCTTTTCAGCGCTGGAACGCAGGTGAAGCCTCCCACGTTCCTTTTTGCCATCGACTCCTGCCTGGGTTAGCTACAAAGAACGCCAAAGCAGACTTACCTAACCAGTAGCAGCTGGCCTGTGCAGCTACCTGGAAGTCTGCTCAGCTTTACCTAGCACTTGGTAATTACACGACTATTAGGGCACCTCCTGGCTCCAAACCACACAGACGGCTTAATTCAGAAACTGTCAGTGATTAATTACAGGTTGCTTGCTAAGGTGGAGATATCAGAGGGGGGGTTGACTAAACTGTAACCGTATAATCCCGCTTGGATTACACATTTTTGTTTTGGGGAAAGGAAAAGAGTAAAGGACTTTGTCTACCAGAAGTTTAAGAAGAAAGTTCAGAGCCCTAGAGGCCTGTAATCCCAACGCAGCTGAGCGTCGTGTCTGAGTGCATGCAGTTTTTTTCTTTTTTTGAGACGTCCAATTTGGATTAGAGATGACGAACTAGCCAAAACATCGCTGCATCTGCTTCCAATTTGATTTTGAACACTGAGGTCACAACATCCAACTGATCCGAGCCCCTGCTGCCCCTTCCGATGCACTTGACAGCCAGTTCTGCGAGTGTGTGGTAAGGAGGAAACAAATCTCTGCAAACTGCAAGCTGTACGTTGCTGTACTCTCTAGTGTATTGTGACCGATGTTTGGCTGCCAAAGCCTTTGAAGCATTAACTTCTAGACATGCTGCAAGGGGGACTGGAGGGAACGTGGATGCATAGAAATGGAGGGGGGGGGGGATTTAGGCATATAAGGACCTGTGCTTGCTGACTAGACATTTTATGATGGTCCCATTAAAGAACAAGTCCTGCACTGAAAGCAGAACCCGGGAAAAAAGGACAGGGTAAATGAAAAACGAGAAGAAAAACAGCCCGCTAATCCCAAGAAATACATTTAGAACTACACCACCTTCTACAATGTTTTTTTTTATTGCAGAAGCATATTTTCTTTTAAAAAGTTCAAAACAAAAACCTTAACATGACAACAATTGTTTAAAAATAAAGCTGATGAGCTTAGCTTATCATGGCTGGAAGGAGGACCCCAGGTTGTGTTGCCACCACACAGATTGTGGAGTGGGACATAGGAAATGCAAAAATACCTTCACTGTTAGATACCTGCAGCAAAGACCTGCACCTTAGGGTGTCACCAACTCTTCATAGCAGCCATTTACGTCAAGGCATTTGAACACAATTTCACCACGGGAGCAAATACTTGTTGAGGGCAATGCTTTTCTCTTTCAGTTCTGAAAGATTTTCACAAACGGCACACAAATCCTACTTAAAGAGACTTTTTCTGGTCAGTGAACGCGTCACACCTTAGCGCTTATTAGTCTCTATAACAACAACACTCATAGTGCATAAAAACTAAGCCAACTTGAAGTTAGCAATATTCAGCATCAGTGAGGTGTTTAACGATAAGGTCAGAGGAAGCCAAGAGAAGTAAAAACGCTATTTTCTACATGTTGAGACATTTCTGGCTGCAAGAAAGCAAGAGAGAGAGAGACTTTGGCAGATAACAGGAAGGCTATACTTTTACAGCAATGTTCCTCAGTTTTATGCTTTTGGGCTTTCAACCTGTGTCTCTCATGGAACTTGCTGGGTTTGGAAATGTTAGCAGACAGCAAAAATGCTGTAGGGTGTAACAAGAGGCTGCAGTTTTAGCCCTTAAAAACAAGCCGCCAAATTATGGGAAGTGCACCCAGACTTCTGCAAGTCCTTCTAGAGTTACTGTTCTCTCATAATCACAAGTTCTTTACCTCCAACTTATTTAAAGACACGCCTAGATTCTTCATTGTCGACAGTCAAGAGCAGGGTACACCCCAGACAACGGTTGCCTGTCCATCAAAGTAAAACAGAAGCAGACAAGGTACATGACCTCAAACCCTTTGTAATCAATGTTATTCTAAAAACCAATGACTATAATTCCCTTTTATCCTTGCGTGTAATATTGCCCCACAGTTTCCTTTTCGGAAACTTCCACATACTGATACAATAACGTTCAAATAAAAAATACCCAAATTTCCCCCAATCCTAAAACCAGTTATAACCATGACACTTTACCCAAACCCTTACCTCTTTCAATGTTTATTATCCTAGACACTATCTGGACCGGAAGACGACATGGACCGGTGTTCATTTGACGATGCACAAACGTAACGTCATGATTGACCTGGAGTGGTTCAGCAATAAATGATTGGAAATTTCAAGAAATACCTTCTTCTCTTTTGAAGAACCACTTGAAAAGCTGCAGTGAAATCTGCAGACACCCGGGGAGGAACACTGCGGTGCATCGGACCAAAATACGCAATGATCACAAGAGTTTCTGAGTTGGTAAAACCTCAATAACTTGCTCTCGTGCACAAAGGGAAGCATGTTGAGGCCCTCGCCAGTCTCATTTATGTCCTTACTGAAGTGTCTCAGCTCTCATTTAGACATTGGGCCCATTTAGGTATGAGATGAAAGAGGGCCACAGGTGGGACTTTCCATGTTTCCATAATGGTCTCTGTGCTATTGTGCGTTTGATGCTAGACAACTCTGGGTGAAAAGTGGGACCCACATAGATGTAAAAAGTGTTATTTAGTATCCATTTTAGGCCAAGCCAATACCGACATGAGTTGCCACTGTCAATATGAGTTGTACTTGTCAAACGCAAGTGGAGGCCCAATTACGCACACCCAACCAGAGCACAATCAGTATTGGGCTCTCTTTGCAAGCTCAAGTGTGACTTATTTTTGTCCCAAGAGTGTGAAAATAACGTTTAAACTTTCTAATCGGCTCTAGTTTGTCAAAAACAGGTGATGAGGGTGAGACAGGAGCTTGTAATTTAATTTACCTGGTCCTAAAATCTTCACTAGGTAGGAATTATGTTGCAGCATGATGTAGGGTTGACTTTAAGTAAGACCTCATGAGCTGTATTCTCTGAGGATGGAAGTAATTCCCTTTTGTGTGGCATTTGAGAGCTGTAATTTTCCATGTAGCTATAAAACATGAAAGAGGAAGGCAGGACCCAAAAAAAAGGCATAATGGCCTGTGCAGGTAGTGGTAAAAGCACTCCCAAGTAGAACACCATGCCGCATTGACATCTGCAAACCAAAATGTACAAATGCTTTTAGTCACTTTGATGCTGACAACTACCCAGTACCACTCTGTTCCCGATAAATAACACCAGCTACGGAAAATAAAGTAACTTTTTTAACATGGGATCATGACAACATATGCAAAACACATCAAAGATCATGACTGATTTTAGAGATAAAAAACTACAGAATTTACTCTTATTCGGAAGCACAAAATACCCCCAGGCTATGGCCCATTGCACTGCCTATACAACCACTCCATCTTCTGTGACAGTAATAAAGTGAGGACGGTGAAAAGCACATTATTGTCCTCACGCAGAGGGGGGGGGGGGGGGGGGAAGAGCCACATCTGAGCCATAGGCTGTTTCTTAAACAGAGGAGAAGATGGATATTGAGTGAACCTTTTCAGAAAATCAGAGTGTAATATTATTTGCTTTTAAAAAGAAGAATAAAAAAATGCTCTGGTTGAAAAGAGCATACTTCCAGTTATGTAAGCAAAGCGATTACAGCGGTGGGATGTAAAAGTTGATAAAACAATATGGATTGGATGCTAGATGATCGATAGATTGGGGGGAAAAGAAAAGCGGCCAAAGACAGCGGATGCGTCCGACTGTTCTCGCTCAGATCCAATTTCTTCAGTACACACAGGCTCCAACTGGAGCAGATGCGTTTTACTTTGGCAACCGTGTCTCACTTCCTGTCTGACTCGTGACTTTCCCGTCAAATTGACGCCCCCTGTTCGATTCTGGTCGGACAGTCAGAGGCGCAGTCGCAGGGAACAGCAAGCGGTCTGCTTGGCCTCATTCGCTCCAACACATTCTGATTGCTGCAGACGTCATACGACCCAATTTTCTGTCGGACCGGATGCCAAATCGGATTCAGTGTCTTTTGGTCTCAACCGGCGCGTTTCCAAAATGCTACCTTGAACCTTTAGGCCATGCAGCTTGATTACCCTGAACCCTTAATATCTGCTCGACAGCCACCGAGACATCATCAAACACGTCCAAACTTGGAGAGACGTCTCTGTGACAGGTTTTGAACAAGCTACCCCGACTTCCTGTACAGCTGTCAAGAGTTTTACCTTCAAAGGGTAAAAACCTGTGATTCTTAGCAATGAAACCATAACCAACGAGTCTATCACAGTGGCCATCTTCTATAACTTATCTAAAGTCCCCCCAAAATCCAAACATGCAACTGTGATTAGTTTTAAATGCATTATATATAAAATGGGTTTCTAAAGAATAGCTCCAGAAGACGACCCTGCTTCCTGGTAAAGATCCCTGCACTGGGAGGTGCACCCCGAGATGATGCGCGACATGTCGTCCGCTGTCGACTGGCCCCGTTTTAGCGTCGTCACGCTTTATTTAAGCCCGATTTGTTGTCACGGTGTCGTTTCTGCTCTTTACGGAGATGCGCAGGGAGGAAAATAAAGAGCAGATGTATGATGAAGTGCAGAGAGTGGCGTGATTGTGATGGGTCTCGTTAACGTTAATCCTTCCAGTACTTTTGGCTCATTAATTCAGGCATGCCCACTCAGCGGATGACTCATTTGCAGTCGATGAAAACACTGGGTAAAAGCAGGAGAACTCATTCATTCAGGATTATCGCCTCGACTAGTCTTGTTTTTCTTACTTAGCCAAGATTGAAGGCGATAAATATATGCCTGATAAGATAAATGTTTGAATTTGTTCCAAAAATTTAAAAAAAAAAGGACAGGCAAGTTTCTGTGTGTAACTTCGACTTCTCGTTGGAGGGGGAAAGTCCTGCAGCACAGATGACAGCTGCTGAGCTTTGGGTTTAAAAGAAAATCCAAATCAACACTGAAGTTTATTAACAGCCTACATGTACGGTGCCCAACAAACATTTTCATAACCCCTGATCTTAAACTTCGACTTAGACAACTTTATTGTCATTTTGTATGTACAGAGCGCATACAGAACGACATTTCGTTGCATACAGCTTACGACTGTAATGGGATTGTAGGTGGAATAAGGCAACATTACAATATAAAGTGCAGCAATGATCAGATGTAACAACGCAGGAGAAAAACAGTGCGCAAGAACAGTGTGCAGAATAATGTTCAACCATTGTTTATGTGCAAACTTGGTATGTTGCAGACCGTCTTTCCCATTCTTCTTTGCAAAATAACTTAAGCTCAGTCATATGAAATCACAGTGTCTATGAGCATCGCTTTTCAAGTCTTACCACAGGATTTTATTTGGATTTTGGTCTGGACTTTGACTGGGCCATTCTAACCATTTTATGTGTTGGTCAAAAATTTAATTGAAAATGAAACTTCTTCCCAACACTCTTCCATTTAGGTCCAGATTCACCGAGTGTCCCGCTAATAGGTGCCCTGCCAACAGATTCTCCCACCCGAGCTGTGGATCCCTGCAGTTCCTCCGAAGTTTTCATGATGCCGTCACCAGCGCTCTTTGACCAAACCTGAAAAAGCCTTCACAGAACAGCTGGGTTCCTACTTAGATTAAGTCACACAAACTCTGAAATGAGATGGTTGAGCTGAGGTTTACTCAGCAGCACCAGGCTAAAGGAGACTGACGAGTAAGGCATGAAGGACTTTTCATATTTTGTTTTTATATCCCCCTAGTCTATTCATTTTCTTTAACTGCATTATCACGCACTACTTTGTTTTGAATGTCTCATAAAATCCTCACAGAACACAGAAGTGTGTGCTTGTTCTGTGACAAGATGTGGAAAAGATCAAGCGGCGTGAAGGCTTTCATTGTAACACCCATGAGGTTCTGACGCAGAGGCTGCAGGCCCCTGATCAAAATTTTCAGAATTGTGAAACTATGAAAACTACCTGCAGCACCAAGTCCAGTAAGTAGTTTAGCAGACTGGCAGGAAGGAGCACAGCGTTCCTGGGAAGCACATTAGCGCAGAGCCGTGGAGTGACACAGCTTCACAAAAGACTCGGCGGACGCTTTATTCTGACCTGCTGAACCTTTTCCCCTCCACATCTAATGGATCCCAGGATTTTATGACAAGTGTTTCATAGTACTTTCAGATAAAAACTATGCAAGTTGAAAACCAAACATTCAAACTATGCTTTTTCTACTAAATCCCCCCGAAACTAACATGCTTTTGCTCCAATGTAAAAGCCAAAGAACACCCAAACTGCTGCCTTTCTGCAGCGACACTTTCCACTTTGAAAACCTGCATTTTTTCACCATTATTTGGGTTCAAACAAGGGTAACTGATTTCACAACACATCTAATTCTTCAGTTCATTAATGAAATTACAGTAAAACCCATTAAATGATGCGTGCTTTTCATTCGCTAATAGCAAAACTCTGAGCCGTACAGACAAGAAAATAGTCCTCTCAAAAAGGTAATAAAAAAAAACGTATTGTTTTGGCCATAACAATAACTATAGGACCTTAGCTAAAATGACACTGTGTTTTCTGAGAGGGCTAATCCTGCTAGATGTGTCAATGTTTTAAGAAGAGAAGTGTTTGCACACGAGGATTCAGTAAAAAAAAAAAGTGGAGCATCTTGAGGTGAGGAACGCTGCAGAACCCCTCAGCAAAACCTCGACTTCCCCCGAAAATTGTTAGAAAGCTGAGAAGCAGGGCAGGGAAAAAAGCTGATTCCATCTGCTGGTGGATAATGTGAATTTCAAGCATGTATTTATTTACGGTTACGTCAAGTGGACAAGAGCAGACGGCGTCACAAGTCAAACAGCCACGAAGAGCCGCAACTCAGGACCGGGCAGCTCGTCTTTGGGGAGTGACCGCTCAGCTCGTTACACAATCGGACCTCCACAAGATGTCCTGTATGCGGCGTCGCGTTCTCCTTCAATCCTACAGCCAAACCAAACCGACAGGGCCTGCCAAAGGCTGCGTGAGGCCCACGTCAGGATTTACATTCAAGGGGCCAATGCAACACCCCTGACCTCCTTTGTGTTTTTTTTTTTTTCAATATTTGCATTAACACAAGGGACCAAGCATGCCTACACGACACAATGCGTTTGACTGTTACAGCAGTCGCTTCACATTATTTATTAAAGGAACAACAGCTGGGCTGAAGTGCTCAGTTAATTATCTTCAAGGTACGGCGGTCATCGTAGTTTTCCAGCTATGCAAGTTTCTCCTAATGAAGGTGCATCTCAATAAATTAAGATATGGTTAAAAAATGTGTTCATCATACTATGTCATTTTTTTATTACAGCTCATTTTACATAGATTAATTACGGTGACCTTTACAAGTTTTTTTCTGTTTTAATAGTTATGGCTCAGAGCTACACTATTTAGTATCTCAGAAAATGTTACATAAGACAATCAAAAAGGGGCTTTATAACAGGAAGATCAGCCTGCTGAAAGCTATAATAATAATAAAAATAATAATAATAATAATCTTTGTCATTGCATTGTACATTCCAATGGAATTTGTTCTGCATTTATCCCATCCCCTTAGGGAGAATTGGGCTGCCACTGTGCGGCTCCCGGGGACCAATCTGGGGTTAAGGGTCTTGCTCAGGGATCCAGAGTGGCAGTCTGTGGGAGTTGAACACAGAACCTCCGGGACACAAGCGCAACGGATGTTTATGTACTGTAAAATGTATGTACTCTCTATATTTGAATCAATTACTGCGTCAATGCGGCGCGACATGGAGGCAATAAGCCTGTGGCTCTTCTGGCTGCATTGTTGGGTCTGGCGTCTCTCGTCTTCCCCTTAACCCCCCAGAGACTCTCCGTGGGGTTGATGTCAGGTGAGTTTGCTGGCCAGTCAAGCCCAGTGGTACCAAGGCCATTGAACCAGCCTCCTGTTAAACAGATGCTCTGATTTGGGACTTGAGGAAACACAGTGAGCCAACACCAGCCGATGACATGGCTTCCCGAATCATCCCTGACTGTGAAAACTTCACACTCTACCTCAAGCAACTCGGATTCTGTGCCATTCGTCCTCGGGACTCCTGCAAAAGGGACTTTCTGTGCAGAACACTTTGGACCAGTGAGCCAAAGTCCACAACTTTCTCTCTAGAAGAGATAAAACTCTCATCTAGAGAGCCTGTGTCCCGGATAGGTCTGGACGGTTGCTCCTGGAACCTTTGCTCCGGCCGCCTTGTGAATAAAACTCTTGAATGGGCTTTGCTCCACAATCCTGTTTCTTGTGCATCTTTTTTTTTTTTCAGCGAAACGTTTTCCTTCCTCCTGACGTTCCTATAATATGCAGCAATCTTAACAGACAGCTTCTTTAGTAACAACCATTTATGGATCCCCCTCCTTAAGAGGTCTTCAACAGCCTGCCGGATAACTGTCAACTCATGAATGTGCCATAATATTTCTGTATTTAAGATAAACTTCTTTTAATTGGCCCCATGTTATATTCTCGTTATCTGAGAAACTGAACGCAGGTCTTTCATTAGCTGTAAGCCGTATCATCCAAATAAAGAGAGATAAACATAAAAAGATCACTGTGTGCACAACATGAGTGTTTCTTTTTGAAGTGAGTTGCTGAATTTACTGTCCGGGGACTAAGTTGCACCTGTTTGTGTGCAAGTTCTCTTGGAGCCCCAAGCTGTGGCAAAGTCATCTTATATCTACAGATCAGAGAAAAGTACAGTCGTCCTTACCTGGTGGGCAGTTGCAGTCAGCTGCGACTTGTCTGGCAGTCCTGATCTTGGCGAAATTCTCATAAGAGCGCTAAAATTGCAAAGGAATGTCACTTTTATTTATCTGCGCAGACGAAGTGCAGCTCAAAAGAAGTGCAAAGCACGGTTTACCTGCGAGAGCAGCTCGTCCACTCGCTGCTGCACCAGAGAATTGAAATCCTCCATGGAGTATCCGCGGACCTGGAGGAAGGTGCGCTCCGTCGTCCCGCTCTCCAAACCCACAACTCGGCTCCTGATGTCCGCCGCGCTGATGCTCAGATGGACGCAGAACGCGATGGACGCCACGGAACATAAAGACGAGATGATGTTCAGCGCTATCGTGCGATAGTGTCGCTTCGCTTCTTTCTCCATTTTCTTTGCCCTCTTTAAATGTATTCCCATGCACTAGACGATCCTCTTGCTTCCTCGGTCCCCCGCATTCAACTGCGCGCAGCCTCGAGTAAACCGCATCTGGTGCGGAGACACGAAAGAGATGGCACGCTGCTTCTGCTGCGAGTGTATGTGCGTGCGCCTGAGGGAGAGGTGGGGGGGGGGGAAGAGAGAGAAAGGCTGCAACGATGCGTTCACGTACTTTATGGTGACAGCTACGGGGAGACGCGTGGGGCTCCTGCAAACTTGTTGCACAGTAGCCTGCTGCAGAAGGGAGCTGCTGTTACGCACGGTAACGTAGAAGGAGACACAAGCTGAGGGAGGAATGGAAAGAAGTGCGCATGTTGTGGAGACAGCTCCCACTCTCAATCCGCCTCCAATCTGCCATGACTGATTAGCATAATTTATTGAACCCCCCTCTTTTTTTTCTATTGGGTTTTCCGATTTGGAATGGGGCGGTCACAGTTGCCGTAAACTGATGTGAAGCGCAGTTGCGCTGCTGGTTGTCCACTTGTGGAGCTTTTTTTAAGAGTGCTGCGCAATACTGCTTTTAAGGGATTAAACAGCTACATCACATAACGCACGCTTCACCATTAGGGCTCTCAGAATGACTTCGTTTTGGGGGGAAAAAAGGCTGAACTATGCCCGGTGCTTCTTTGCGTAAAAGCGCAAAAAAATTATCAAATGAACCATATTATGGCGGGATTTCCGGGATTAGAAACCATGTTATAAAGCACTGTTTTAATATAAACACGAGAAGCTGTCAATTAATTGTTTTCTTTGGGTTCTGATTTTATATAATAAATCTGAGCATTAAGACATCGTTCTACCAAACAATTAAATTCCACAAAAAGAATAAAACATTACCTACATCTATGTTAAAGACAATGCTAATTATTAAAAAAGAGAATGATCAACCTGGGGTCTAACCTACAAATTGGCACATTCCTCCTCCACTGATGCGTTTGTACACCACCTTCTCAGCAGCGTGTTTGGCAGAGCAGTGAAGACATATTGCTCTTTGGCGCCACCCTTCGACCAACAGCAGTCCTGGCGCGGCAACGTTAAAGATGAAGGCTGCATACTTCTATGCCGTCTGAACAGAAGCCTGTAGAAAATAAACAATGCCTTACAAAGTAATCATGCCTCTTGAATTTTGTTTTACATTTTGTCACATTAAGAAATATCTTTGTATTTTATAAAGAATATATGTATTTAAAAAATCAATACAAAGCTGTGCATAATGGGAAAGTGGAAGGCGAAATACTCGCTTTTTGAGAGCTCTAACAAGTGGCTTTCATTTGTCTTCAGCTCTCCCAAGGCAATGCATTTTAGAACACCTTTTAGGTGTAACTACAGCTGCAAGCCGTTTGGATCGTGTCCATACAGCTTTGCACATCTATAAACTTGACTTTTTTTTTTTGCAAACTCTTTTTTGGTAAATTGTCTTAAACTCAGATTAGATGACGAGTGTTAGTGAGCATCAATTTTTAATCTTTACCAAAGATAATCATTTGGTTTTTAAGTCTGGGCTTTGACTAGGACGCTGTTTCCACAGTTTCCTGTAGCTTTCTGACCCACAGGCAGAATAAAACACAGGACACCAAACTAGATGCAACAGTCTTTATTGTGGAGCGATTACTGGCACCTCTGGTACCTGGAAGGAAAGATGTCACTGTTAACAGCCGCTGGGGTTGAGGCTGTGTAACAAGAAGAGGAGAAGACAGAACACCAGAGAAGGTGCTAAATCAGAGTCCGGGGTGCCCGATACAAACCGTTGGAGGCTGGTAACGGAAACCTGGGAGCACAGAGAAGTACAAACATTGCAAAAATGGACCTCTCCCATGCAGTGTAGCGATTCAATTGGTTGGATTACCTGCAGCTGAAGACAATCTGACAGTGCAGGATCGTTCTGCAGCTCCTGAAGAAGGCCACCACCTGATGAGCGGATGGAACACAGGCGAGACTCGCTGCATCAGGTAACCACGCCCTCCAGCAGAGCTCCCCTGTGACAACAGCTCACTTCTGCGCTGAAAACAAATGCCAAAGCCCTGACACTCAGGGGTCAATGTCCTGCGTAAAGGTCAATGATTCGTATTTACATCTGTACTGAAGTACAACGCAAGCAGTAGAATAAATATGAAGAACAAACTACATCTGTGGATTGGAACCGATGGGGAAACGTCTGAAATGATGAATGAACGTTCAGCAATCTCATTCAACTATTGAACCCTATAGGTTATTGAGAACCCAACAGGTTCTCACAAACCATTCGCCGAGAAAGTCGCTTTCATCTCATTTCTGCCTCAAAGGATGAAGGAATATCCTTGGGGGGGGGGGGGGGGGGATTCAGTTCAATCGTCAACTAGCATGAATTTGTCCACTTTCACAGTAGCCCATAAGGGGTTCACCCCCACCTGGGTGGAGTGGAAACATTCGTCACTTTCACTCACTCTCTCCTTCCCTGCTAGCTTTTAGGCTTTCAAGTAATGATCGCAGACAAAAGAGGCTCCATAGCTCTGTCCGTCAAAGGAGCCCCAACACACGAAGCCTTTAGAATCGCACTCAGATCATCCTGAGGAAGGAGACGGAGGCAACAAAATAGTCTGATATAGACTTGGCTCAAGCTAAGAGAGTGTCAGTATAGCCTAGTAGCTGATAACAGAACAGGGGCTGATAGGGAGGCTGGGTGGGAGCGGACCAATCAGCAACAACAGGCGGTCTGAAGTCGGAGGGAATAGGAGAGCAGATTGCAACCAATCACAGGAAAATAGAGTAGAAAGGTCCTTAATTGAAGGATTTCAGAGGTTCCACCGATCACATTTACAACATAAGAAAAGAAAAAATACTGTTATCACAACTAGCATGCTCAAGAAATGAAATAAGGATGCAACTGGTCGATTTTAAGAAATGTGCAAAATATCTATGCATACTTATCCATGAAAAACACCTACAAACTATTTACACGAATGAAAAAGTTTGTGCAAAAAAAAAAAAAACAGGGTCATTAAAAACAAGTACAATAATTCAAAATCATTCAAGGAATGTTTGCATCAGTAAAGTATGACACATTTTAATATGTGACTTAATAGTTATGGATAATTAAAGCTGCAGCGGATCATTAAGTAATTTAAACCGTCTACAGTTCTCGGACACAGTGTGTGCAACACACAGAATCTCCGACCTTCTGCTTAGAACAGCCCAAGATTGTTCTGAGCCAAATGAAAAAAGATTGGTAGGCAATATACTGTTTCCAATTTGATTTTTAATCAGACCTTTTCTGTGAGTGTTTGGATGCCCTGCTGCCTGGAAGGCTTCTATTTCTTTCATTTTATTAAACGTTTGTGTATTAAACACTCAGGTCCTTGTTGCTCTGTGTCCTTGGAGGCCACTTAAGGTTCTGCAATGAGTTGATGGTGCAACAATTGATCATGTTCATAGTTACCTTGGTGGGTGTCAGCAAAAAAAATTAATGAATAAATAAAAAATAAGCGTAGTCAGCCTGTGGAAATTGTGCACATGATTCTTATAAGTTTGGATACATATGGTCCAGGACCAGCCTCTGGAGTTCGCTGAGGCGGTGAGGGAGAGCAGCTAATTATTTATATGCTTTATATAGACTGCTCAAAAGAAATGAAAGGAAACTTTTTTATTTAGAATATAATATCTAGTCACTGATCTGGTCAGGTCAGTAGCAAAGGGGGTGGTGCTAAAGAAATCTACAACAGGTGCACTAAAGAGACGACACCAAAAACAGGAAGGGTTTGACAGTCGGAGGCCACAGAAATGTTTCCCTTTTATAATTTCTTTGACTGCTTTTCTGTAGTTTTGCATCTGACTAGGATCAGAGTCACTCATGGTAGCACGAGGCGATGCCTGGACCCTACAGACCTTGCACAGGCAGCCCAGCTCCACCAGGACGGCTACTCAGTACGTGCCGTTTGCCAGAAGGTTTGCTGTCTCCCGGCACGGTCTGAAGAAGACGGAGGAGATTCCAGGAGACGGAAAGTTACTCCAGGAGAGATGCTTTGTGCAAGAAGGATCTGCCAGAGCCCTACGAAGGGACCAGGGGGCCACTGCCGTGAATATCTCTAACCAAACCATTAGAGTTCACGAGGGTGGGCTGATGGCCTCACCTCCTCTAGTAGACCCTGTGCTCTCTGCCCGGCACCGTGGAGCCAGACTGGCAATTATCAGAGAACACCAGAAAACAGAACATGTCTGCGGCAATCTGTTTGGGTCCATTTGACACCGCAAGGGTCCACCTGACAGACAGTCCAGGAGCTGAGTGATGCCCTGGTCTGGATCTGTGAGGAGAGACTCCAGGACACCATCTCATTAGCAGCCTGTTGCGTCAGTTTTTCAAGCTCGCTTTCTTGGTGCCTTCAGATCAAGCCCTCTGTGGGTTAATAATCTTCATTTTCACCAAATGATGTAACATCAAGCGTTCCCAACATATTAGCTATTCCACATCAGTAAATGGATATCCTGCAGGATTTTTTTTCCCGATTAAAATCTGATGCGTTTTCAAAGTTTTTTTCCCAGCGGTGTATAAATATTGTATTTTTACGTATGTGGAATCTGACTTTAAGTGCCGTCTTCAACAGGATCATATCCCCTGTCGGAGGAAAAAAGGGGACTTTATTGTATAAAAAGGTGTTGAGGCAGAACTCATCTTTTCTGGTTAGGAGGTAAAGAGGGGGGGAAACTACAGACACGGCAACTGCTCATTTTCAGGTAAAGACTCGTGCTTTACTCCATCACAGCTGCTGTCATATCCATTTCACTGGGGCAAAGACACGCTGTGTGTTCTGTGCCCAGAGTAAAGTATGCTGATCAAATTTCATCACAAAGTTAAACTGTTCAGTGCCCAATAATCCAGATTCACTTAAAAAGCTGACAGGTCAGAGTGTTAAGATGAGAAACGTATATGAGAATTCAGCTCACTGCAATTCTGTATTTAAAAAATGCGGCTATGAATATTGAGGACATTTGGAAACGTTTCCATACGCATGCCCATATTTGGAAGCTGCACAATTAGTCCAGATGTCTGTTTATATCCTATATCTTGGAATATGGTTTTATGAAAAAAATAAAAATCATGTTGGACTGATCGAGGACGAGGTTTAGATCATAAAATCTGTACGAAAGCAGTGTTGGTCCCTCCTGTGGTCATGTTCAGTCAACTAGAATCTGTGTTTAGATGAGGCTTGTTTATCAGATTAAGATTTCCTTTTCAAAATAACCTTCAAGCGGGTATTAAAAATACTTTTCATTGAGCCCACAAAAATGTGGTTTATTGGTTTCATGTAATCATAACTTAAGTGTCATACTCTAAAAGAAATAAAGACTTGAAATCATCAGTCTGTGTGTAAATGATCTATATAATGTTTCACTTTGTGTATTGAGTTACTTGTAAAAAAAATTAATTAAACATTTAAAAATCTTTCAAATTTATTGAATTTTGCTGTATTTCATGCGGTGCCGGGTTTATGTGGTAACAAAGCTAGACAATTAGGGGGAAAATTTTGTATTTAAGACCACGAGCCCCCTTTCAATGGAGCTTGAGCTCATTAGCAACAATAATGGGCTTGTAGCTGACTAACTGAGACCGAAACACTTATTATATGTCCAGAACTTCATCTGAGACTTCTCTACAAAAGTATCTACCGAATATATAATACAATTCCACATTTTCGATTTCAAGAATAAATTCCAAATTTAAAAAATTGTGCCAAAATGACAAGAAAACAGTAGGGGTTCACCTGTATTACCTGTAGAACTTCTCAATTGCTTGTTGTGTGGACACCAAACCGGCCACAGACGTAACCAAGATACTGTAGTACAATTACAATGTAATGTGTTTAATTCCTTCTTTACAGCAAAAGTACGAAGTTTTGTATGCAAACATCTGTTTTTTGTTTTGTTTTTTTAGACAAATTTTATTTTTGGGGCACTTGACTCTCATTTACTCAGGCCCAGAATAATTTACTCTCAAATTTTCACATCCACATCATCCTCCAGGACCTCTATGTTAGCCGATAACAAGATTAGCAGTTTAGGCATGGTACAAGTTGAGAAATGCCTTATAAAGTATGAGTATGCTTATTATTTTTAAAAAATAAGCATACTCATGGCGCCACAGTATAAGTTTATGTCTAAAAACATTCCTACTAATAATAAGATTTATTTCACAATATATCAATAAATACCCTCTAATTGAATTCTAATGGTTTATTAATTTATCCTGAGGTTTAATCTTTCAGGGCATCAGTACCTTGGCTGAGTTGCTGAGCGGCTTGTGGGAGTTTGGTTGTCCTCTCCGTTGGCATATTGTGGATCTGGAGAAAGCTTGAGGCTCTCTCCCAAAGGCCTTCCAGGGACAAAGTCTGGATGCTTCTCAGACTCAGCTGGACTTAGTCAGAGCTGCCTTTTTGTAGCATAGACAAGATCTAGCGGAATAATCATGCACAGGAGGGTGGCTGGTTTTCACACCTCAGGGTCTCATTTTTTGGCTTTTTGTAGATGAGGTTCTGTTTCGCGCCGTAACTGCAGCAACTTTTAGCGTGCAGGCGAACAATTCACAGCCAAGCGTGACTGAGCATCAGCAATTCCAAGTCTGAGGTCATGGTGGCCTGCTTCCTTTACCTTTATGAGGGACGTTACAGGTGGATAGACAGATTGTGGCCTCATCTGCCGTAAGAAAGAGCTGAGTTGGGCGTGATGTTGGCACAGGGGTAAACCACGCTACCCATGCACAGAGGCCTCAGTCCTCAACGGGGCCGACCAGGGTTCGAGTCCCGGCATGTGATCTTTGCCTGACGTCTTTCTGTCACATAAAGGCCACTTGTGCCAGACAAAAAAAGAAAAGCTTAGTCAATAAGCAAAGCTCTTGGTTTACCGATCTGATTATTTTCTGACCATCCCTGATCTGATCAGGAACCCTGCCAGGGGCCCAGGGGACTTACCCTGACTTGAGAGTTGCCTAGCAGACAGTCACTGACACTCGTCAAAAGGAGGGTGAATCACAACAGCTCATTGCTAAAGAAGAGTTTTAGATCCAAGTACATTAACAGAAAGTTGAGTGGATGGAAAAAAGCTGAGGGGCTCAACCTGCAGTGATAACTACGGCCTCAAGGCCCGTAAGTAGAGCATTTAAAAAGCATGATGGACTGCAGCGGAGGTCAACGCTTCAGGGGCAACCTTACACAGAGATATCCGGGAACCAAGGCTAATTAAGTCGCATTTTAACCCATGTTAAGCCGTGGGTTGAGTCAGAAGCATTATACCTGAGCTGAGGAGGAGAAGAACTGGACTGCTCCTTCATGGACCAACATTCCCCTTTTAGGTGAAAGAAAACGTTACGTTTTAGGTGGAAATCAAGGTGCCAGGTTCTTGAAGAAGACCGGAGAGGCTTGAGGTCCATTGTGAAGTTATCAGTGAGTGATGATTTTGGGAAGCCATGTTATCTGCAGATGCATAGTCCACGTGCTTCAATAAGTTCAAAGTCTGTCCGAGATATTTCAGAGAACTTTGTGCGTCCATTTGCTGATGATTTGAATTTTCCAGCATGACTTTGCATCTGCTCACTGCCAATAGCACTAATACCTGATTTACTGATCATGGTATCACTGTACTTCTTTGGCCAACAAGCTGACCTAACCTGAATCCCACAGAGAAACTATTTAGTCTTGGCAAGATTTGGTGGAAGCTGTGCTTCCTTCCCAAAGTATTGAGTGTATACTGCACAATACCTAGAGATACTTCTCAGTCGGCTGACATTTCTGTATTAACAAGCTACGGTTTTTAATGGTATGTAAAATCTTAATATTCTGAGAACTAGAGTTTTTGGCTCAGTGCAACATACCCTCATCATCCATATCATGAAAATCAACAGATATAAAGACATGACATCTTCTGCTGCATGTGATTGGGATCAGCTCCAACAGACCCCAAAGCTCAGCTCTTAAAATAAACAAATAAAGCAAGCCGCACTCCATTTGCTTAGGTGTACAGCATATTATTCTTTTCTTCCCCTGCTTTCTCTCTGTTGCGGTAATATATGGTGTCACATTATTTCCAAGCCTCTTCCTTTGACGCTGCCTCTTGCCTAGGTGTTAGTTGTATGTATGCATGTTGGTATATAAATTATACAGGACTGTCTCAGAAAATTAGAATATTGTGATAAAGTTCTTTATTTTCCGTAATGCAATTAAAAAACATGAAATGTCATACATTCTGGATTCATTACAAATCAACTGAAATATCGCAAGCCTTTTATTGTTTTAATATCGCTGATTATGGCGTACAGCTGAAGAAAACTCAAAAATCCTATCTCAAAATATTAGAATATTTCCTCAGACCAAGTAAAAAAAAAATTATAACAGCAAAACAAAATCAAACATTTGAAAATGTCCATTAATGCACTCAGTACTTGGTTGGGAATCCTTTTGCACAGATTACTGAATCAATGCGGCGTGGCATGGAGGCAATCAGCCTGTGGCATTGCTGAGGTGTTATGGATGCCCAGGATGCTTCAATAGCGGCCTTTAGCTCATTTGCATTGTTGGGTCTGGTGTCTTTCAGCTTCTTCTTCACAATACCCCACAAATTCTCGATGGGGTTCAGGTCAGGGGAATTGGTAGGCCAATCAAGGACAGTAATGCCATGGTCAGTACACCAGTTACTGGTGGTTTTGGCACTGTGGGCAGGTGCCAGATCTTGGTTGTGCAGCGTTTCCTGCCACATTTCCCCCTTCCAACACACTTTTTGTGAATGTGCTTTGAAACTGCACTCTGTGAACAGCCTGCTCTTTGAGAAATTTCTTTTTGTGTCTTACCCTCCTGATGGAGGGTGTCAATGATGGTCTTCTGGACAGCAGTCAGATCAGCAGTCTTCCCCATACCTGTGATTTAGTTTACTGAACCAAGCTGAGTGTTTTTCAAGGCTCAGGAAACCCTTGCAGGTGTTTCGAGTTAATTAGACGATTCAAGTGATTAGTTGAATAGCCTACTAGTATACTTTTTCACGATATTCTAATTTTCTGAGACAGTCCTGTATATGAATTTGTATGTTTTTTTGTTACGTTTTTGCATTCTAAATTAACTAAAATGTGTGATTACATATGTTTTGTTTATTATTGTATATGATGTGCCATGTAATATTAATGGCAGACATTAGAAGTTAAATAGGGACCCATGCCCTGCCCAATATTATAGACTTTTCCTCCTGTGTTTTGTCGCCATCTAGTGGACGCAATAAAGGATAGCTTCCACCCTCCAGATTAAATGTATTTAAACGTGTTTCCCCTAATCTAACGACTACCTACCGGAAAAAGGCGCTTTTGTTCTACTTTTAAAATCCTATTTTAGACTAAATAAACACGCTTTCCTCTAAAGAGATGTGTGCGAAACTACTAAAAAGTGACAGATGGGAGTCCTGCTGCTTGGGACAGAGTCACGCTGTACAGAGCACGACCCAAATCAAGCAGAAAGCGATGGAGAGGGGGGAAAATGCAGTGATGGTGATGTAAATACTCTAGACTAGAGCTTTTGTATTTATTTAAAAAGCCGCCCTTCCGCTGAATCGAACCCACGGCGGGAGTTTGGAATCTGAAACGCGCTCATCACCACGGGCAGCGGCCGCCGCATCACGCAGCGTCCGCCCGTGTTTATTTTTAGAAGCTCCCGTTCCGCACTCATCCCCCCCTCATGTTCCTGCAATAATACGTGTGTTTGCAGGCCGGTTTCACGGCTGGGACGCGGAGAAAGGACCGTGGCAACACGTCCGTCCTGTAACTGCAAACTAATGATGAGGTGAGCTCTTATGGTGTTTCTGTGAAAATACATTTCATTTGATTCAGGAGGACAGAGGAAATCCAGCTATTTATGACTCTGACTCGCCGTGATTTCTAGAAAACGTCTAGGTGCAGAATCAACTTGTAAAATTGACTGAATGTGTGTTGTACTCATAATGTGTTTGTTGATTTTTCCTATGCATTTACTTGATTTCGTCCAAGTCCAATGTGCTGATTGGTGTATTGGTGTCTTGATTTGCAGTTTTTACAGAGCCCAAACTGGTCCGGCCATAAACACAGAGTACCTGGCCAGTTTCCGTCCTCCCAGCTTCTACGCCGCCATCACAACCCAGGACCTTTACCACCCCCTCAGAGGAACAGGTGCACAGATCAATTCAATCAGGTACAGACGTCTTATCAAGGTCTCAAAGATGTTGGAACATTTTTAACTCGCCCTTTTGGAAGAGGTCTTTAACTCGATAGACACGGCTATGAGCAGGAAAAAAAAGACCATCACCAAGAAAAATGCTGAGTATGTGATGACAGATGGTGTTATTCAAAAATATAGGAAATGTAAAAACAAAATTCCATAAATCACCCACAGTCTGGCTTTTATGTTCTGGGAAACAGCAAATCCCATCCCTTGATCACCGATTAAAGCTATAGTTGGTAATCCTGTTCAGAAACACTTTTTGTTGTACTGGATGAAGTGGTCGTTCTATCCTGAACGTAGTCAATAAATGATGTATTCAGAAAAAGGAGGTTTAAAAAAATGAGATCTCTGTGGGAGCTGCAGGCCTGTAAAAACTGACCAATCCCTGCCATTCGGTCCGAATGGCAGGGATTGGTCAGAGTTTTGGTCCTGCTCTCACCCCCTCTGTCCCTCAATTTCCAGGTGTATCACCTTATCTATTAGTCGTCCCACATGCCAATCATTGTGATGCGCTCACGTAACACCAATGTGCGTGTACGTTCCTCGTTAGTTTCCTCTTGCTGGCTGCGCATGGACACTTCTACTGTTTATGTATCTGGTTATCTTAGCGGTTAGCTTTGGTATTAGCCGTTAATTGTAGCTCTGCTGCTCTCACTGTATACTTTAAACATGGCAGAGAGTCGCAAGAAATAAACCGTGTACAAGTTTGAGAAGAAGAGGAAGGTCTCAGTAAAAAGAAATAAGACCAGAGTGGATTTGAGAGATTTTTGGGAGATTTTTTTTCACCCGATCCCCCTTAGGAGCAGAAGAGCAGGAAAGACGGTCTTGTGCAAGCACAGTTTATCAAAAAGGGGAAACTTCCGAAAATAAAATTGCAGACTCTACCTTTAATAGTGATTAACTGCTTTTAGTGGAGAACTGGGTTCACTTTCACTAGTCAAACCCAGGTTTGATTACAGCAAGACCTGTGGGATCAATGAATCACTTAAATAAAGCCTGTCTGATAAAACAAAGAAGATAAAATAAGCTCCGAAAGCCAAACATTGCTCCTCGATCCAAAGATATTCAAGAAAAGGTCGATGTCAATATTACGTATCAGTCTGGAAAAGGGTTCCAAAGTAATTCCTAATAACTGATAATTACCCTTAATGAGTGAAACTGCTTTTTGTATATACATGGGTTATCTATTAGAATAACATTTCTTGACATGAAACAAAAGCTGTGATACTGTTACACAGCACTGTAGAGACTGTTCACTTATTTAGAAACAAGCTATTTTAAATAACCTGCTGGGGATCAAGTATTTATTTCCACCATGTCCTGGCAAAGGAAAATCAACTTTACAACGGCTCTAGACAAGACTTGTAAAACCCAAACACCATATGCAAGTCAACTTCTCTTAATTGAAGCAACAAACATTGTGATTTGTCTTTCAGAACGAGGTACGTCTCCAAACAACAAACAAGCAGTGCACCAACACCTGGAAGGCCATCCATCCCACCTAGAAAGGACATTGGCACTGCACAGAAGCTTGCACACACCCCAGTGACCCAGACGGACTACACAACTACGTACCAAAGTAAGCAACTGGTCAATCCTCATTCTCTCACATGCTGGACAGCTAACTATTCCAACTTGATTGGTGGTAAACTTATGTCCTCCAGGTGATTACAAAGCTTGGACACCAGATGAGCCGTTTCGACCAAAAGCCAATATGAGCGTTGACAAGACGGTAACCAAGACAGGCCGTCCTCCTATAGTAGGAAAGACAAACTTTGCAGGGAACAGAGAGTGGATACCCTTTGAGAGCCTCACCACCTATAGAGTGGATTACGTCCCTCACCCAGTCATGCCTGTCAATCAGAGTTGCAAAGAGCTGCCAGAGGCCAATGCTGCAGACCAAGAATATCTTGAATACTTCCAGCAATTCGAGACCTGGTCAACGGAAGCCGAAGATCTCGACCCGCCAGATGTTAGGACATTCCATGCCACAGCATACAAAGAACCAAGCTGTCAAGGTGTCCACAACGGTCTGTCCACGAGGCGAGTTAACGAGAAAGGACGGGAGTCCTTCCAGGTGTGTGACACAGCTCCAGTTAAAGACCAACACACGGAGTGCTCCTATGTTGACCCACCGTCCGACACCAAGAGGCAACACCACAAAATGATCAACAGAGTTGCCAACAGGTGCCTCTGCGGCGACATGGAGAAGAACCAAGCTCCTGCTGGGTCCCCCACCTTAGAGTGCTCATCCAGTATGTTCTGGTCCGACCAGTTAATAAGAGGAAGGAGCTGGTGGTCACTGAGCCACGGCTAACTTCTGGCACCGTCTACCTTTGGAAGAATAAAATGTGTAAAATGAGCAAGCAATTTTGGGGGTTCAACTGTTTTTTCACCTGTCGTGTCACTGACACCTTATCAACAGTGTTTTGATAAGTGTTTTTGTTGAAGTCCTAAATCACAATCAGCTTCAATCTCCAAGTGTGTGCACACAAACAAGGAATATGACTTTGGTTCCACTGTACCCTCAATGGAAACATTTTAAGCACAAATGTACAATAAAGGAAAATAGAAAGAAATACAAAAGAGGAAGTATTGATCTGGGGAGAGAAACTGACTCTTTGGATTCGACCTGAAGGTAAACATGTAAACAATTTGTGTCCAGGGTGTGTGGGGTCTGCTCTGCAGAGATGTCACGTGCACTTGTTCTAACCCTAAACCAGTACAAGTCCTGGTTGGAGGTAAGGTCACGGCCTGAATATGGACGCTGTAGAAGATGACCACCAGCTCCCGTGGAAGGCTCTACTGCTTGAGTTGCCACAGGAAGTACAGTCTCTGCTGGGTTTTCTTCTGAACAGTGTCTATGCGTGAGGACCAACTGAGGACCTGAGAAAGGGAAGGTTTTCCAGAAATACACTGTCGTCTCCAGAGTCTTGAGCATGGTGATCTCCAGGTGGTTCTGACTTCACCAGTGGACCAGCCGATCCACTTCCTGTCTGCATGCGGTGTCATCATCGTCCTGGATCCGACAAATGACGGTGGTACCATCTGCAAACTTCAGGAGTTTCACCCACAGGTCTTTTGACACAGAAGGAGCCTATTAATATCTTCCTCAGAGATCTTAAATCTGGGTCAGGGGTCAGAAGGAAGGAGGGTGGTTGGGGCAGCGCAGCTGACAAGTTTTTGTGAGAAGCTGTTATTAGCTTCTCGCTGTAGTTCCTCTTTGCCGCCTCAGTCTCCAGCTTGGTGCTGGTCAGTTTACACAGCGCCCCAGGCCCTGCTGCATTAAGCCAGTTCTTCGTTTCTACACAGCTTCCTCAGAGGTGGAATGAATCGTGGTTATTGTTGTATGTGCGAAAGGTCTCGGTCTGCATTCATGTCCCCACAAAAACTGATGTGTGATATGACTGCTTCAGCGATCTCACTTCATGGATAAAGCTTCAAAGACACTCCAATCTGTGCAGTCAAAGCAGGCCTGTAAACATCTAGTTTGACAACTCAGTTTTTTGCCCATTAAGTTGAAATGATATGAACCTGAGAGTGAACCAGGAGACCTAGAGCTGCCCAGGGAGCAGCACAGTATGCATCTTTTCATCTGTTAACCCTGGGGGGTTACTTAAAGTGCTTCCTGTATTTTGGAAAATTATTTGAGAGATTTGCGCTGGTAAAATCCCCAAGAAGAACGATGAGAGAGTCTGGGTGTTGGTTTTTTTTCTCCACATCTAATCAGCTCAGCGGGTTGTTCTTCCAGCCTCTGTCGTGAAAGCTTGTAGTGGGACGTCAACAGTGGCCAGAACAAATGAAAACCCTCCATGAATGAAAAGGCTCTACAGTCTGAATAAAACAAATGACTCCAAGGGAGGACAACATGTCTTCTATAACAATATGACATCAGCACACCAGCTTTCACTTATGTAAAAGCAGAGTCCACCTCTTAACCCCCCATCCCTTAGGAGCACCGTGCTACGCTCGAAAAGCCCAATATATGTAACGCTTATAGTTTGGGATGTCCACCAAGGCAGGTTGCGGTGAAACACAGCGTGGCAAATCCACGGACCTTAAGAGTTTTTAGACATGAGAAGCAGCGCTTCAATCATTTTACTCGCTGTTAGTCAGGTGGATTGAAGGCCAGGGTGGGCGGAGTCTCCATAGTCGACGCTTCACAAGCGCGTTTTCCCCGTTTACCTCATCTGCGTCTCCGGTAAATCCCGTATAGCACCGCCAACCAAGAACTGAGGGAAGTTGGTGTGGATGAAAAATGGGATACAAATGCCTGTAGAGGACTGTCTGATGTTCTGGAGTTCCTCTCTGGGGACAGTGGTCACCGAATGGTAGCAGAGCAGAATAAACACAATAACACGCAAAAAAAAAAAAATTACCGAAGCTGCTATCTGCAAACTTGTGACATAAATGTAGAACTGGTCATTTCAAACTTACTTAATCGTTTCTTTACCAAACCTTCATTGATTTTAAAGCTCTTTTTACTTTATTTTTCTGGAAATTCCATCTTTAAGAAGCAGCGCTGCAGAGATTGATAGTCTACAAAGTCAGAATTAATGAAACCTGTAACAGGTTTTGGGTAACGCTACAGCGCAATTACAGGTTTAGACTCACATTCTCTACACATATTAACCCAACAGTTTTAACCACTAAATTAAAATATTTTTAAGCACAACTCAAAATATACAAAACCCCGACACCGTGAAATGAGATTTTATTAAAAAGCAGGTGCTGAACCAACCATGTCTTTTACCGGAATAAATTCCTGACAAAACTATATTTACATCTATACAGGACTGCATTTTAAAAACACTGGAATAACAATACCAAAAAAAAAAAAAGTTTCAGATCATCTTTAACCCTAGCAGCATCCTGGTTTATGACAAAGGCTCCAGTGCAGCCGCAAAAATGACACAAAGAGCAGAAGTGGACTATTGTACTTCAGCCACGTATACGTCCCATTAGGGATCAGTTGGAGCGGTAAACATCGGGGAAGTCAGTCTTCCTCAAACCGGATGTGCTTGTGGGCCTCCTTGGCTCGGGCGATGATGATTTTCTCGGCTTTGGATATGAGCTGAAATGGGACAAGAGAATGAAAATCAAATGCGACATCAGATAAAGAGCTGGGAGCTGCTCTATTTCAGGGATAACTATCAGGATAAACTTTGTGAAACTTATACCCGAGAACTGGAAAATTAAATGTATGTAACGGCGGCCATAACATGGTTGTGGTCTGCTTTTGTTAGCCAGTCGGCTTTTATTATCAGAGGTACAAAAATAATGCAAACTGTGGGAGAAGATTTCATTTGGTAATTGGAGCTGGGATTTACCCAGCTCTGTGAGATGTTTAAAGCTTGTGATTTTGTTTTATGACCTAACAGAGCTTTAAACGTCTCCACAACCTTTTTCCCTGACCTGTCTGCTGTGTGACGGCTCACCTGCTATTACCATCTAATATAGAACAGATTACTGGATCAATGTGTGCTTCTGTGCTTTTTTTGTCTCTCTTGTTGTGTCTCTGCTCTGTCTTCTGTAACCCCCAGTCGGTCGAGGCAGATGACCGTTCATACTGAGCCTGGTTCTGCTGGAGGTTTTCCTTCCCGTTAATGGGGAGTTTTTCTTCCCACTGTCGCTTCATGCTTGCTCAGTATGAGGGATTGCAGCAAAGCCATGGACAATGCAGACGACTCTCCCTGTGGCTCTACACTTCTCCAGGAGTGAATGCTGCTTGTCGGGACTTTGATGCAATCAACTGGTTCCCTTATATAGGACATTTTTGACCAATCTGTATAATCTGACACAATCTGTATAATATGATTGAACTTGACTTTGGAAAGTGCCTCGAGATGACATGTTTCATGAATTGGCGCTATATAAATAAAATGGAATTGAATTGAATTGTTCCTTGGTCTTAATGATGCTGTTTGTTCACCTAATTTCACTAACAAATTTATGAGGACTTCACAGAACAGCTGGATTTATACTCAGACTAAATTATACATACGTTAACTTAACCATACCGTAATTTACTAGTTATATAACCTCTTTTTAGAGTGTCAAAGAAAAGAGAATTCAATACAAATGCACTCCATTGTTTTCAGATCTTTGTTTTCTTTGTTAGCCATTTTAAAATCATGTATAAAATCCCCCCAAACTTTAGAATTATTCAATATTCTGTGTTGGTCTAGCACATAAAATAAGTTTTTTGCGGTTGTTGACGGCTGCGCTTGTTTTAATAATCTGAATCAACCAAGAAACAGAACACACACATCATTCACTGAATTTAAATAACATTTCAATAGTTTTTGCTTCACCTTTTCTGTGCCTCGCTTCTTCTCCCTGGGACGATTCAGCTTGACCTGGCGGTCCACTAAAATCTTCTGCCAGTACCGCTGTTCATGGTCACCTTTTACACGAGATTAAACCAAGCATCCAAAATAAAAAAATAAAAAGGAACATTGTGGTTTGGGTTTCAGGACAAGATAGAACTTCATACACCGTCAGCTAAAACACCTAAAGACGAGAATAGGAAATGTGTCTCTCTGCGTCTGAGGAGGAAACTTTCCTACCTTTAAGAATCTCAATCTTCCAGCTGTGTTCTTTCAGCAGCTGCTCTTTAGCGTTGCTGATGGCTGTGGCGTCCTCCGGGGTGTGGAAACGGACGTAGCCTTCCACGTCTCCATCCAGGGTGTCAACATAGGCGACCGGAGACACTTTGGACAAAGCATCCTACGCAGACACCAAGAAAAGACGACAGATTAAGCAGCGTGACGGTACACAGGTGTGTCTCAGAAAAAAAGATGAATAAAAGGGAATTTGTTTCCATAAATTACTTCAAAATGGGGAACTGCTGTTATAAAGCTTTTTTATGCATAAAGTCATATATTTCAACTGCATACTTCTGTTACTTTTAATGATTGTGGCTTACAGCTTATATAAAGACAAGTCAAACTTCACTTTCGCACAAAATAAAAATAAAAAGGTCAAGTATATTAATGGAAAGTTGAGTGGAAGGAAAACGTGTGGTTGAAAGAAAAAAATATTTGCAGCCTTGACAGTTTTGTGAAGAAGACATTTTAACCAGAGAAACTAAGCAAACAATTTGAAAGTTTGTGAAGCTCCTCGGGGCTGATTAACTGGTAATGTCCGCTAAGATGGACCTATCTTTCAGTGTTGTAATCTGGCCGCGATCCAGAAGAGGGCGCTGTCGGTCATTCTAAAGTGGAGCCAGACTGCAGTAGTAAGAGAAAAAAAGTCATGTCGGAGGCAACATCAAGCGGTCCAAATGGAGTCCGGTGTGGGATTATTTTTGCACTGTTTATTGACGACAAGAACGCAAAATGCTCTTTACGTGTTTCTGTTTTTTAAATATAAGCACTCAACAAGCTACTTAAATTGTCTGCTCCTTAAGTTGTCCTCTAATTAGCTAGCCTGGTCAGCCAGACTGACTTTACACGGGGCCTAAATCAGTCTGGTAGGGCTCCATAAGCTCCGGCCTAAAACAGACCGGATCGATCACAGCGCGGGAGGTGGGACTTTACAATGCGTCACTCTCAGTAGCAGAATTACCCATAATGCAGCAGCGCTTTTCTGTAACACTAACAGTCAAGATACATACGGATATTTTTGTTGCATGGTTGCCTTGGAAGATTAAGAACGTACATGTGAGTACAACATTTATCTTATATTCTTTTAGACAAAAGTGGCAAAAATTGTCCACTGCAGAGCTTGCTCGACGTGTTTCACGGACTCCAAAAAAAAAAAAAAACTGAGCACGACGCTTGGATTTTTTTGCGTCACATCCATAGTTATCCGATTGTTGCTAACCTGAGAACGCTCACTCTGTTAGACCTGCTTTTGAAATCGAGCTCTACCAGCTCCTTACCAGACTGATATGCCGTGTATACGGTGTACGTCAGTCTGGCTGGCCAGGCTAGCTAATTAGCTCCCATTTAGCCGGGCTGCCTGGCAGAGCAGAGTCAACTCCTCAACCAAAACTTACTAATGCGCTCAGAAGGCAAGGGTGTCAGGACAGAAAAGCGTAGAATTATGTTTAAAAAAAATTTAACATGATAAAAAAATTACATGATACCAAAAGCACTATTGAATGCTGAAGGATTTTGTTGGAATTATTAGCGTTTCATATATTTTATTCTATTCAATTTGTTTCTGTTCAGTAACTTAATAGAATCCTGCTTTGTTATATTTTAGAAATATGTACAAGCTTAATAATGTGTCAGAAAACCACTATTAGTATTCAACACAGCCGGCACAATAAACTTAAGATATAATGAAGTGAATCTTTTAAAATTCAGCATATTGTAAAAAAATAAATTAGACCTTCATGTTATGGAAGGACCCTCTTGACACAAGAGAGAACTAGGGTTTTTAAGAAAATAGCCGCTTATCAATTAATTATTAGTCGACCGAGGAGATACACTTTAGATTACTGTTTTTGTTCGGACCATAAGGCGCACCGAATTATAAGACGCATTAAATATTCTTCCCAAGTGTGTAATTTCACTCCACGTACACACATGCTATAAGGTGAACAGATTTCTCTAATGAAAACTAGGGACATCTCTGATTTTATTGAGAATGTCTGCCTGGGGTTGGTTTGTTTTGCATGATCTGCAACACCGACGTTGCGGGGAAAGTGCATTCCACAAAGCTCTTCTACTACGTTGGGACAGTAGTACAGTTTTTTACTCCATCATGATACGCTGAAATCTGAGATATTTCCGGGGACAGCTTTTGTCGGGGACAGGACATCCAAAATGTGGGTCTGTCCCAGGAAATCGGGGACGTCTGGTCACCCACTTGAGAGGGAGAGCTATCCGTCTCTATCAGGAGGACACAATAGTTGGACGACACTGCCCTGTTTCTAACAAAAGGCCAAAATAAACGTAACTTTTATATTTAAGTAAATTACTAGGTTCATTGTTGCTAGCGCGTACTTCGGGCGCCGCCTGCGTGACATGAATGCACTTCTAGTTTAGACATTACAGTCAGGCAGTCTTGTAGACAGCTCAGGGGGTCCTGTTACGGGGCCGATTAGGTAGTGCCACAGTGTACCGTAATGCTCCGAATATCCAGTGAGCGGAGCAGCTTCGTCTGTAACCGAAGTCGTACTTACACATTTTAACAGATTTTTGAGCACATTGTACCATATAAAATCAGTCAGAAAGCACAACAAGTACGGTAATAATATATAAAGCGCACCGGATTATTAGGCGCACTCAATTTTTGAGAAAATTTAAGAATTTTAAGTGCGTCTTATAGTCCGAACAGTACGGTAACTCATTAAATCGATGCAGGCTGATTGGCTCCATAGCATGCTGTACACAAAGTAAATCTTACAAAAGAAGCCCCGCCCAAGTACTGATGGCATATATACACGGGCTATTACGTAGCCATATTCTTTAAGGAGGCCAACATTTCTGTGTTACAACTTTTATAATCTTGTGAAGTACTTTAGCTTTCTGATAAAACATTTTTCAACGCTTTCATGACAGCCATAATCATCCAAATTGACTGAAATTAACTGCTCGCAGCATGTCGCCGTGTTTTAATCTAAACATTCCATTTTATGATATATAATGCTATATAAAGGTTACATATAAAGGTTGAAATATATAATTTCCACTTTTTGAAATGAATTACTGTGGCAAAGCAATGTTTTATTGTAGTGAGGAGTATCTGGATGAAGTGTGACAAGTGATTCTAATCCAGAAAGTCAATCCTCTTCACTTTTTTTTAATCAAAATCATTAAGGTGTACTGTACTTTGATGATCTTCCGCGCTGGCAACGGCTTGCTGTCTGTAATCTTCATGATGACACCACTGACAAACTGAGGACCCTGTTTAGTTTCTTTTTCCACTTTGTTGCTCATATCAACTGGAAAACAGGAGAAAAACACAACATTTCAACAACAAAGCATATTTTGAGACATCAGCAGATCTTGTTTTTAGAGACACCGTATTTTTGACAGAAGGAGATCTAAACATTCTAGATAAAGGCCTCATTTCTGGTTGGAAATCACTTGTTTCCAGCTCATGCCAGCCTACTAACTTTATCTCCGGTGAATGTGGAAATGACCCCTGAAAGCAACACAGTGGGTATTTTAGGGGTTTTATGCACAGTAAACTGTTTCCAGTTTCAGAACCGTCTAAACTCCAAAAATCACCGTTTGCATGTTGAGTAACATCGTCCTCCTTGTGATTCATCTTGTTGATGCACTTCTTCAGGGACGCCATGCTGCGCTTCTGCAGGACCAGGTACTCCTCTTTCAGCTGAAGCCACTCTTTCCTTCAAGCAGAGGCGAACAGAGCATATATTTAAAAAAAAAACTCAATGCTGGGATGAAATTTCACCAACTATTTACTAACGAATTTGATGTAATGAGCGGAGAAGGGGATGTAGGGACCTACTTTGATAAAACACGTAATGGGATGACTTCCTCCCCAATTTTTAACTTCTCTTTGTGTTTCTTTTTTCTCTTCCTCTTTGCCTTGATGGTTGTGTCATCTCTGTTTTCTTTCCCCTTCTCAGCGTTTGCCTCTGGGTCACTTTTACTGGGCAGACCTGTGGGGGGGGGGGGGGGGGGGGGGGGTAGACCGGTTAACAATTGCAAACCTACAGTTCAGGTGAAAGGGAAGATGAGTGAGCGCTTACTCATGCTTGTTTCCTTTTTCTCCTCGTCCCCAGTTTCACTCTGACTGGTTTTCCTGATCTTCGAAGGAACGTCGCTCTCTGATCCCTCCGCAGTCTGTGACCGCCGCCGTTTTTTCTCAGACAATTTCCCCGCCGTCTTCTGCGTACCGCCGGCCTCTGGATCGCCACCTCCTGCCAGAGATTTCCTCTTCTGCTCCGACGGCGCTGCCTCCATTGCCACCTCTCGGACTTTTTCTGCCGGCGTTTTCGCCGCAGCCTCTTTCTTCTTCTTCTTCTTTCGCTTTTTCTTCTCCTCTTCCCCTACGGAGCGTGACCGCACAGAAGGGGGTCGTCAAAACTAGCTTTAGGGTTTGAAGAAACACGCAGAAAGGTAACCTTTCAACTTACGCGACTGGGGGTTGTCCGCGGGGAAAGGAATGGGCTTCCTGTTTAACGTCTTGGGGAAAATCCCCGGCTTCCTCGGTGCGTCTTCGGGAGGATTGTTCAACATCTGTTACAGAAATTAAAGTTTATCGTATGGCTTCTTCTCTCTTAGAAACAAAAATCATCACCTCCATGTCTCAACGACTGCATGTTCTGTTCAAAGGGGACGCACATTGGCTGGAAGTAGCACATTTTTAATATTTAGGCATGGGGCCGGGTTATATGGACTTCAACGTTTTATCACGATATATTGTGGTACTATAGTGACAACGATAGAAGCGATGATTAAAGACTATTTGCAGGTTGATTTTTTGTGTAGGTAGCTACATGTCGCAGCGATTATAGCCCAATAAACATAAACGCTGGTCCTAAAAAAAATATACAGGACACTAGCCACATAAAGAATCACTAGACTGCACAAAATAACTGTATTTAATTGTAGTTTTAATTTACATACATTTTTATTGATGGTCTCAAGGAACAAACGGTGGGGGGAAAAAAACGCAAAACTGTTTGGGGGGGTTTCAGACATCATCAATTGGGATTTATTGTTGTCAGGATGAATCCATGTACTTACTTTACTTCTGGGGGAAACCCTGCCTATCATAAGAAAGTTTCCACGATGTTGATAAACGATACTGTTAAAGTATAATAACTGACTCTGTTTCGAGCATGACGTGGGGGAAAAAAAAAGTGGGAAGGTAATAAAATTTAATTTGGTTAGTTTTAGATATATCAGAAGTAATTTAATTTTAGTCAGCTTGTTTGTGTGTTAATGGCCAGATCACGTCACAAATGACATAGAGGCTGGACACTACCAGTCAAAGGTTTTTTGTTTGCTACATAACTCTGCGCATGTTGCTCAATAGTTGAGATGTCTTCAGCATGTAGCTACAATGATACATAAGGAAGAGCCATTGAATAGCAAAGTTGTGTCCAAATGCTTGACTCCAAGTGTACAAACAGGCTTTTGATGGTATTAAAACATACCATCACTGTCAATGTTTGGAGCACTGAAGAAAGGGAAGATTTTCTTGAAATTAGTGTATTTGTCCTTGGTGTGAGCAGGTAAATAAGATTATGTGCATATGGAATAAGTATTTTGACCCCTAAAATAAGATAATTGTATATACTGGACTTGAAATAAGATGATGGAGATGAGTTGTTCCTATTTTAAGTACAAAAATCATATTGCGTTGGCAGATCATCTCATTTACCTGCTCAAATAACATGCAAATACACTAATTTCAAGACAATTTTACATATGTTTAGCTCCCTTTTTGCAGTGAGTAATCTGGATTGATAATCTGGGTAAATATCTTTGTATTTTAATTGTATGAAAGTTTTCATGGTGTAGTCCCCCCCCCCTGTTTTTATGTTAAATTAAGGTGTTTTTGCTTCTATTCATTAGGGATCATCAACCTCCTCAAGGGGGAAAAAAGATGAAAATTAGGATTTGGTTACAATCTTTGACTAAACTAAAAAAAAGCCACAATATTCCATATGTAAAACAATATTTAAAATCACCTCGATAGCTTTCTGGGCTTGTTCCTCGTCCTCAAACTCGACAAAGGCGAACCCTTTACAGTCTCCGGTACTCCGGTATCTGGGGATGCTGATGTACACCACATTCCCGCATTTTGTGAAAACTCTTTCGATCCAGCTGTGGGTCACGTCCTTAGGTAAAAGTTCCTGAAACGGGGAAGAGAAGTTAGAAAAAGGGACAGAAAGTGATATAAACTCAATGTAAAAAAAAACTAAAACCAAAAAAAAAAAAGACAAATATGTTAATGTTTCTGTAATCATACATTGACCTTGGTTCAAAATCTACTACTTTTATTTTCATTCTTCTTCTATATATAACAGAGATAGAAAGGAATCCTTCAGGTTGTGTGGCACATGAAGTCAAACTTTCTGCCGTTACCGTAATTCTCATAAAAGAGCCGCCACCATTATGACTGGTGAGGGGAAAAAAAGACATTGAATTCAGGGTAACGTTGTAAAACAATGCTGCTAATTGTGAAAATCTCATGCAGCTCTGTTCAATCCATCATCTGCTAATGGAAAGAACGTGGCTCCCAATGTGTAACTGGAAGCATGTCAACACGTGACCCTCCATCTATACTGAAAGGCTAGGCAAGATGAGCGCTAATCAGTAAAGCAGCCAAGAAGCCCACGGTAACTCTGGAGGAGCTGCAGAGACCCACAGCTCAGGAGAACTCTGCCACACAGGACAACTGTCAGTCATGCACTGCACATTTTTGGAAGAGCAGCAGAAAGCAAGCCGTAGTAGGAAGAAATTCTGTTTGCCACGAGCCATTTAGAAGACAGAGTAAACATGTTACCCTCCAGCAGGACAATCCCCAAAACCTACTCAAGTTCGTGGTTGCAACATGACAAAAAGTGAAATGCTCAAGGTTCATTTTGTAAGATACAATGTTAAACAGTTAGTCCAAAACCAAGAGAAAAGTATCAAGTATGCCATAAATCATTAGTAGACTGAACCAACAATTCATTACTGATTGAAGTTTGTTCTGGATGTCACCATCTGAACTTTAAAAATGATAACAACTCCATGTAAATGACTTATTTTGCTAAATTAGTAAACACTTAAACAATCTAACGCACAGGAAGAAAACTTTTTTTACCACATAGACTGTCCGGCTGTCGACGTTATTCGGCGGGCTTCCGAGCGGATGCTTGCGCCTCACCTTAGTCCCTTCAAGGTCAATCTGAAACCCAAAGAGACAAAACGTCTTTCTGAGTCCACAGGAGCTGCCGTTAGACGTCAGACAGAGCAAAGTGTGCCACAACTATGTGCAGCAGAAGCAAGGTTGGCGTGGAGCACCTGCACCACGGAGGAGTTCTTCAGGGCTCTGGCGATCAGCTTGGTGTCAGTCGTCAGCTTCTTCATGCGACTGAAGCCCGTCAGCACCGATATGTCGACATCTGCAACGACAAGCAGGTGAGCCGCAGACGCTTTAACGTGCTCCCAGCTCTGCGCTTACATTTTGGGGGTCCCCTGCTAAGAGAATCTTACAGCCGCTGTCTGACTCGTCGATGAGCTTTTTCAGGAAGCGGTCCTTGTGCAGGTTGACGTCTCCGAACCAGAACTCCACCTGCCTCCTGATGTCGCCGAGCAGCTGTTTGACGCGGGACCTCTTCTTCTTTTCTGTCTCCTTGTTCCTGTCGCTGGGTTTCGATGCTCCATCGCCCCCAGCTTCCTGCTCTGTGCCCATCCTGCAGCGCTGAGCACGAAAACAACGTTAGAAGGCAGAGGAAAAATACATACAAACACACACACATATATATATATATATACATATACATATATATATATATATATACACATACACATATTTAGTAGGACTTCCAGCACCTGTGCAAATCTTGTAAGTGGGCCAGACGACAGACAGATTTCGAGCCTGTTGTGTCAAGTTTTAACTTATGATTGACTTATTGACTGTTAGGATAATTATTTGCTAGTCTTACCAACTTTTGGGCACAATGTATGCAAATACGCGGGTATTTATAGATTCACAATAGAGCAGTCTAAAAAATGCATATCTAAACTAGCCATTCAGCATTTAAATAGCCCCTTTACCTGTAGGACTCACCCGGTTTGAGAGCGTTTTTAGGCCAGGTCGACGCTACAAACGCCAGAAATGTGTTTAAATCGCAGCTAGCTCCCTTAGCACAACAGAAGCAGAGCGTTCGGGCATGGCGCACAGTTATTTCGTCAGGAGGACGAGCTCGGCTTCCTGTTGAGGATTTCAAAATAAAGGTCCAACGTATTATTGAAGGGTGGTTACAACAATTTTATTCATCAAAACAATCATGTAGTAAAAGACGAACAGCAAAATGGAAATGGAAAGAAGAACAGCTAGTATTGCTTAATGGTGCTCTGGGTTAAATGCACCTTTTATAACATAAATAAACCTTTAAACATATCAAGTCAGCCAAGTATTTTAAAGAATCACACATCGTGTCTACTACACCCTTTTTCTATTTATTTATGATTTTATCTTATTTCCTGTCCTGGAAGAATAATACCACATTGCCACATAGACATTACACAGTGAAAGACTCAAATTATGGACGGAATTCGGCGTCTAATTAGGCCCGAGCAGCTAAGCGCTGCGAAGGCCTATTGTATCTGTAGTGTTAATTATTATTATTATTATTATTATTATTATTATTCTGCCCCCCTAAAGAGGGGCCTTTTTGGGGGCTTTGTCTTTTTCAAAAACTCACCAAACTTTGCAGATGCATGGTGACTGTTTAAAAATTTTGTATTTTAAGGTCGTCACAAAAATCTAAAGAAAAATGCCTCAACGGCGCCACCTAGAAATTTTCAAAGGACCCTTTGCTATTCACTTACTTCGTCGTAGAGACATGAAATTTGGTACAGTTGTAGAGCTCACCAAGACGCTCAGAATTTACAATTAATGTCATAGTGTAAATATCACAGGAAGTCGGCCATTTTAGATTGAAAGTCTGATTTTGACCTCAATTTTGACAGTTACAGCATCGGTATAAGATCTAACTCCTCCTAGAGATTTTGAGCGATCGGCTTGAAACTCGGGCAGTCTGATCATAAGGCATGGCCAATCAAAAGTTATCAAAACGGTGAGTTTTTGAGCATGCTGGAGGGGCGTTGGCAGGGGTCAAAGTTCACCTATTCGCCACAAAAAATAAAAGTGTTATATCTCCTACACAGAAACACACAGAGGCACCAAACTTTCTGTGATTAATCATCATCAGGTCTCCTATAATATCCAATGGTCAAATGATGACATCACTTAGGCCACACCCCCTGACAACGGGAAGTGTCATGTTTTGCTGTAAACGGTCGCTATGTTACCCCTCTGAGCTAATCAACATGAAACTGTGTCCAGAGACAGAAAACATGTTGTTGTGTTGTGGATTCCAGCCCCAAGTCGATTCGATGGAGCAGGAGAGCGTGGCGGCGTGGTGAAGTCACCTCAAACGCCGCTGCCATACGTTTGGCTCTGAATTCCACATTTTTGGGCCGAGCTGCATAAAACTCACTTGGATGCATCCTTATCCACCCCCCAACAGGAATCCATAACAAATTTTGGTGGGCGTGACCTAATGCCTCAACGGCGCCACTTAGCAATTTTCAAAGGACCCTTTGCTATTCACTTACTTCATCGTAGAGACATGAGATTTGGTACAGTGGTAGAGCTCACCAAGACGCTCAGAATTTACAATTAATGTCATAGTGTAAATATCACAGGAAGTTGGCCATTTTAGATTGAATGTCTGATTTTGACCCCATTTTTGACGTTTATAGCATTGGTATTTGATGGATCTCCTCCTAGAGATTTTTAGCGAGCGGCTTGAAACTCGGGCAGTCTGATCATAAGGCATGGCCAATTAAAAGTTATCAAAACGGTGAGTTTTTGAGCTTGTTGAAGGGGCATTAGCAAGGGTCAAAGTTCACCTACTCGCCACAAAAAATAAAACTGTTATATCTCCTACACAGAAACACACAGAGGCATCAAACTTTCAGTGATTGATCACCATCAGGTCTCCTATAATATCCAATGGTCAAATGATGACATTGCTTAGGCCACGCCCCCTGACAACAGGAAGTGTCATGTTTTGTTGTAAGCGGTCGCTATGTTACCCCTCTGAGCTAATCAACATGAAACTGTGTCCACAGACAGAACACATGTTGGTATGTTGTGGATTTCAGGCTCAACTGGATTGGATGGAGCAGGGGGGCGTGGCGGCGTGGCATATTCACCTCAAACGCTGCTGTCATACGTTTGGCTCTGAATTCCACAGTTTTGGGCCGAGCTGCTTAAAACTCATTTGGATGCATCCTTATCCACCCCCCAACAGGAATCCTTAACAAACTTTAGTGAGCAGGACTTAGTTTCTCTATAGCGCCACCAAGCAAATTTCAAAGGACCCTTTGGTATTCACTTACTTCATCGTAGAGTAATGAAATTTTGTACAGTTGTAGATCTCAGCAAGACGCTCAGAATTTACAATTAATGTCATACTGCAAGTATCACAGGAAGTAAGCCATTTTAGATTGAAATCTGAATTTTGATACCAAGTTGACATGTAAAGCATATGTATTTGATCATACTTGTCCAGCAGGGGGCAGCAAGAGACCACAAATAAACCCCAAAGGAATTTCTCTTGGTAAGTAAGTGATCTTAACTCTTTGGTTTCCTTATATTTATATATTTAAGTTGAACAGATATACAAATCCTGCTTGAAAACTGACAAACTTACTCTTGTTCAATACATTTCAGTTTTTATTTATATAACGCCAAATCATAAAACATGTCATCAGGGACAAAAAAATCGGCCCTGGCATTTTGGATTAGACTGGCCCACCACATTTTTTTTGTGTACTGAATGTGTATACCAACTTTGCAATACCAACTGTGCAATACCTTGAGGCCAGGTTAATGGAAATTAGTGAGAGTGGACACTTAAAATACTTCCAAAATCTTAATTTATTAACACTGTAAAATGTAAACTCCACCACAGCACAGCAACAATTCTTAGATCAGAGAGAGAGAGAGAAAGAGAGGTGTCACGGTCAATCACACATATTATCACGTTACATCATTATAAGAAGTTATTGTAAGTTGCTCATCAGATCTATTCAGTCTTCCAGATACTGTAGGGTAACATTGGACTAATGTGCACTCACTGTGTAAAAAAGGATGCCAATGACAAAATGAACCAGAGAAATGCCTCACTTGTCATCATGGAAAGAAAGAAAATATATAATAACATAATATAAATTTTGATTTACTCAGTCATTTGTAATAAGTATTTTATTTATCTAATTTCCTAATTTTTGATCATATTTTCTTTAAAATCGCAGACTTTTCGCTATTTTTCATGTAAATCCTTGGTGGCGCTTCATAGCGAAGCCGGTGAGGCCGCAGCGAGCTTGGCCTCCCCTGGGATTGCGCAATCCCATGTTAACTGTGCTGACTTCCATTCTGTGAATGCATCTTCCTGTCTCTAGATCATAAATTCAATTGTTCAAACAGTTATGAACTGATTTTCCACAATTTAATATATGTGGATTACGAATTGTGTTTTGGTCATCAAACTGTGTGCAGATAACATGTTTTCGTGGTGCTGACCGATCATAAACAGCAAAGAACTGGTTGTAGGTGAGGCCGGCAGTTCCTTGGCCGCTAGGCAGGGGGCGCTCAAGGGGCACCGCTCGTTATCCCCAAATAGTAGAGTCAAAACAAGTTATTGATGTTTTATTAGCGAGTTTTGCTAAACAAGTAAAGCACTAAAAAGACTCTAAACATACAGCTGAAACAGGACTGATCAGGGAAGGCTTTCCTCCCTGGCAGTGAGCTCCACTGAGACTAAGAGAGTTTTAAATCTGAAGAAGATAAAGAGAACTTTTACTGGAAAATGATATTTTTGTTCAGAAAGAGCGCCGCAGGGACTTAAATTATAAGTAGAGGTAAGACAGCGATACTTATTCATGTTTTGTTTTTGTGATAAAATGTGCTTAATGTGGGTTATAGTTTTAGAATGTGTTACAAATGCAGAAATCCATCATAACTCATAAACTGCTACCAATCAAATGACAAATTTTTTTTCATCAAAGAACCAATATTTTTCCATGTATCTTGGTGAATTTATTTGGCTCAATCAGTCTCCTTCAGCACTTTGCAACGAGTCTACTCTGTAGAGTGTGTATATATTTGTAAATCTGACTCTGATGACGTCAGTGCCTCACCAGCTATGAACCCTACCGCACGTCACTGGCTACAACCACCACCACCATATCTTACATCAGACACCGGAGCAGATGAAGGCCTGCTGTAGGGAACATGTCAGTGAGTTTGACACATTTCGCAGCATCCGTTTGAAGAACTCGTTTCTTTTTTTCGTGCAGTTTCTCTGCGCCTCCCATTACTACTGTGAACACTGCTGCACAAAGTTCCACATGGAGCGTGAAGGTGTTTTTCTACTTTATGATTGGCCTAGCCCTTTAGACTGTCAGGGATGATAACGAGGCAGATATATAAAATAATTAATAATAATAATAATAATAATACATATTTATATACATGTCGGGTCTGCCGGCCCAAACAGCACGTCGGCCCACCGGGAAAATGCCCGGTACGCCCGATTACCAGTCCATGCCTGCATGTCATCTAAAGGCAATTTACAATGTCAAAATCAATCAGATTATACATATTAGGTCAGATTATCCAGATTGGTAAAATAAATTCCTATATAAGGGAACCAGTTGATTGCATCAAAGTCGTAACAAGCAGCATTCACTCCTGAAGAAGCGTAGAGCCACAGGGAGAGTCGTTTGCATTGTACATGGCTTTGCAGCAATCCCTCATACTTATCAAGCATGAAGTGACAGCAGAAGAAAAAACTCCCCATTAACAGGAAGGAAAAACCTCCATCAGAGGCGGGCTCAGTATGAACGGTAATCTGCGTTGACCGACTGGGGGTTACAAAAGAGAGAGAAGAGACACAACAAGAGAGACAAAAAAGCACAGAAGCACACATTGATCCAGTAATCTGTTTTACATTAGATGGTAATAAAGGGTGAGCTGTCTTCCCTGGATGATGTCACAGCTAACAGAACGCCAGACCAGGTGTACCTACTATAAAGAAAAAGAGAGAGAACAGAAAGTTAAAAGCTAAAATGACAACAGTCATGCAAAATTGAAGAACAATAGACCCTGATGTCCTCCAGCAGCCTAAGCCTATAGCAGCATAACTATAGAGGTAGCTCAGGGTAACATGAGCCACTCTAACTAGAAGCTTTGTCAAAAAGGAAAGTCCCAAGAGCCAGCTTCTAGTGGAGGAGTTCAAGTATCTTGGGGTCTTGTTCACGAATGAGGGGAAGATGGAGCGGGAGATCGACGGGCGGATTGGTGCAACGTCTGCTGTGAAGCGGGCGCTGTAGCGATCCGTTGTGGTGAAGAGAGAGGTGAGCCAAAAGGCGAAGCTCTTGATTTACCGGTCGATCTACGTTCCTACCCTCATCTATGGTCACGAGCTTTGGGTCGTGACCGAAAGAACGAGATCCCGGATACAAGCGGCCAAAATAAGTTTTCTCCATAGTGTGTCTGGGCTCTCCCTTAGAGATAGGGTGAGGAGCTCAGTCATCCGGGGAGGACTCAGAGTAGAGCCGCTGCTCCTCCACATTGAGAGGAGCCAGTTGAGGTGGCTCGGGCATCTGGTTAGGATGCCTCCTGGACGCATCCCTGGTGAGGTGTTCTGGGCACATCCCACCGGGAGGAGGCCCAGGGGAAGACCCAGGACACGCTGGAGAGACTCTGCTCGCCTGGGAACGCTTTGGGATTCCCCCGGAGGAAGTGGCCCAAGTGGCTGGGGAGAGGAAGGTCTGGGCCTCCCTCTTGAAGCTGCTACACCCGCGACCTGACCCCGGATAAGCGGAAGACGATGGATGGATGGAAAAAGGAAAGTTTTAGGATTAGTCTTAAAAGTAGACAGGGTGTCTGCGTCACGGACCAAAACTGGGAGTTGGTTCCACTGGAGAGGAGCATGATAGCTAAAGGATCTGCCTACCATTCTGGTTTTACAGACTTTAGGAACCACCAGCAGACCTGCTTTCTGAGAGTGAAGTGGTCTGTTAGAAATTACTAAAGTTTGTACACAACATACACATGTGGAATATTGCTAACGTGTTACTTTAGCAATATTCCAATTGCTAAAGTGTTACTTTTACATTATTACTTTTGGGTGTGTATCCACCAATTTAACTGTCAAACTTTCATAAAAGCTGTCTTAATGCAAGAAACGAAACCCTTAAACACATGAAATAATTAACTTTAAATAACTAAAAAGGTTTTGTTAACTTTTCACATGAAGCTGGATTAACAGCTAGTAAGATACCTTTGATTAAGTTGGTATACTAATGTTTAAACCAGGGGTGTCAAACGTACGGCCTGCGGGCCGGATCTGGCCCGCCGAACGATTTAGTCCGGCCCGGTGGCCAAATGCATTATCATTATTCAACGGCTGTGTGTCCTCGGTGCATCGACCGATCTGCACCAGATATTTTGTGAGTCGTGGGGGAGCGCTGCCCAACGCGTACGTGTGTATTGCATGGTAGACGGGTGAGGAAAATGCATGACAGCTTCTGCGGTGGCTGGCGGCGGGAGGTGCGCGTACCCTAGCGGTGGCCCATAGGCCAGAGCGGCGCTTGGCTGCGAGGGCCGATCATCACCGCTTGCGGTTTTAATTTGGTTTGTTGTTTTAATTTAGAGAGCAAAAGCACATCCGGTCAGAAGACTTTTCGCTTATTGTTGAAATCTCAAATTTTAGAACCTTACATTGAAGAAAATGATGTTGCAGATCGGGGGAAAGGATACGAACAATAATAACCTAAAAAACATGAGGGCAACTCTGCATATGTTTGGATATGTAAACATGTTGGAGTTACGTTGTCACACGTGGCCGGTTAGCTCAGTTGGTTAGAGCGTGGTGCTAATAACGCCAAGGTCGCGGGTTCGATCCCCGTACGGGCCAATTAATTTTTGGGTTGCTGCACCTTCAGTTAGCTGAAGAATTCCGACGTGATAGTGGAAAGAAACACAGTCAGACATTATGAATGACAAGCTAGTTTAAAGTTAAATTTTAAAGCGAAAGAGCATGAATTTATCAGAAAGGGAAAAAATAAATCATTATGCATGTCAATATTCTAGGTAGGAAAAAACATTGAGTAGATGCTCTGTATGGGTTCTTTGTTGAAACGCTTCGTCTCTTCTCCAAGACACCTCTTCAGTCTGAGGAAACTTCTTGGAGAAGAGATGAAATGATTTAGCAGTCATCCAGAGGACCTATTTAATTTTTATTTTAGAATATATATATATATATATATATATATATATATATCACAATTATTATTCTAATTCAGATTATCTGATATATATATTCAGATAAAATTGAATATTCTTGTTACAGGGAAGACAGCGGGCAGTTTACAAAACGATGTGAGAATAACTGCATTACACATGATTGTTCATCAAGCAAACACCCGAGAGTGGTTAAACTTTGTGCAAATGGACATTAGCATCTGAGAGACAGTGTAAAAGATTCCTGATCCGACGAAGAACCCTTGGAGTCATTTGCACGTTAAGAACACTTATTGATTCTGTTGTGAGCAGCTGAGATGATAAAGTCTAGGAGGAACGACCTGCAGAAGCGCTCCTTAGAGCATCTGGGATGCAGCAGTCTGTCACTAAAAGAGCTCTCCATCTCTGCAACAGCTCCAAGCAAGGGGTGGGAGACATTGTGATTTTTCTTACAGCCCTTTTATCTCCCACCACCTGCACTGGGTCCAGGGAGCATCCCAGGACAGAACTGGCCCTCCTAATGAGCTTCACCAGCAGCTTTCCCTCAGCTACAGATAAGCTGCTGCTCCAACAAACCACACGATGGATGATGCCACCACAAAGTCAAAGGAGGTCTCTTGGAGTGCCCCTTCCACTCCAAAAGACCCCAGCCTCCTCAGCAGGTAGAGTCTGCTCTGACCCTTCTTGTGATGAGCATCCAGTTTATGGTTCAGGTGAACACCCAGATACTTATAGGAAAGTCCACCACCGTCTGCCAAGGTCCACCACCAGCTCCTTAGTATTCCCTGCATTTAACCTGACATGGGTCTGCTGGCTCTCATCTACAAAGCTGTCAGTCAACTATCTGTACTCAAAGTTGTCCTCATCTGTGATAAGACCGACTAAGCTAGAGTGATCAGAGAACTTCTGACGGTGGCAACCTGGGGAGCTGATGGAGAAGTCTGCGGTGTAGAGGGTGAACAGAAACGACGGCAGAACAGTCCCCCACGGCGCTCCCATGCCGCAGAGACACAGCCCCGTGTCCATGGGGACAGATGTGGACCAATAAGGTAGTCCAGTGTCCATTGGGACAGATGGTGCTCCTCTCTTGACCGCTTCAGCTTGTCCTTCAGAAGTTGTGGTCGAATGGCGTTAAAAGCGCCGGTCAATTCAAAGATGATGGTCCTCACAGTGTAGTAGGTAGATGATGGCTTCATCCAGGCTGGTAGGCAAACAGCAGTGGAGCCAATGGAGACCTCACCAGAGAGCAAATATGGTTGAGGACAAACCTCGAGAGGGTTTCCATCAGGGTTTCATTTGGTTTGTTTCTCTGTGCGGTTTGCATGGTCACCATTGCTCACATGTGGGATTTATACTGGGAGGGGGGGACGATATTTTTCATTCATAAAAAAGAGCACACTTGACCAAGTCGTGAAGCACTTTAATGACACTGTTTACTTAAAGAATACTTATCATTTTAAATATATTTAGAATATACCCCCTCTGTGTGGTTAGAAAAAAATGGTTAAAAAACAACCTTCAGAAAGGCTTTCATTTTTCAACAAAGAACAACAAAAGAACTTAAAATCCCTTAAATTAAATAACGATATAAATAATGACTCTTTCGTATTGCAAAATGACCCTGTAACAATAATCGTTCACTTTTCAAGTCATGCTATACTGGACAAATAAATAAACAAGTCTGAAATAATATCCAGAGAAAGCAAGCATCATATTTGTTTCTTGTCTATGTAAAGATAAAAATAAAAGCAGCAGTCTTACAAAGACACTTGCGTATCAAAAACATACAGTATGTATATACCCCAGTCTTTAGGTTTCTTCATCCACCTTTGCTCCCTATCCACAATTAGCTGTAGAGCTGATCTTTTTATGTTAGTGTTTTTTACATTTGACCTTAGATATGTCTCCTGTTCATTAATCCATCCAATATCTATTACTTTATGTGCATCTTCACACTTCCAGTTGCCTTTCACTTTGCTCTTGGGAAAAGCGAATTTCCCCATTATAGGACAAGAAATTATGTTTCTAATCTATTCTATTCTACTTATCACCTTTTGGTTGCTAAAAATAAGCATGAAAATCTTTGCATTATATATCACACAGGCAAGATCACCCTTCAGTGACTGAACACAAAGCTGGTCCCTGTATTTGGTCCGTTGGCCCTCCCAACATTTGCGCTGCGTGCAGGAAGTCCAAAGACAAACTGAGCGATCCTGAGTGAATCTGAGTAATAAGTTCTGGTTTTGACCTTATCAAAATATTTGGTCCACTTTTTGGTGCACCCTAAACCTCTTGTATATACATGCACTCCCCCTAAACAGCCTTTCAGCTTTATAAGTCTTGCTTGTCACTTTATTGTATTGTTATTTTCTTTAGTGTCTCTTTTTTTAAATCAGGGACCTACTGTAGTGTAGGGCTGTGCATAAAAATCCATACAAAGATTAATATCGATGTTTTCAAAACCAATTTAATATCGATACTCTGGCTTTCAATATCAATATACATCCCAACCCCTAGGGGGCGATATTACAGTGCACCATTACTGTTCACAGGGAGGAAGTGCAAGTGGGACGAATTTGCGGAATGGCCGACAGGATTTTAGAGGCGCCTTTGTCCCTAAAATCAGACGTTTGGGCACATTTTTGGTTTCTGTGATCCGTATAATGAATTGAACCAAATGCACTTAATTTTCCTGTTAATATATCAGTGTTCAATAAATCGAACATTAATATAATATTTGGCTGGTTTTGTTGATTGAATGACTTTCTTCATTTGAAAGTAATAAATATCGATACTGGAGTCAAATCAAGCTGAGCTATATCGAGAATCGTATTGTATCGTGAGCTATGTATCAAGAATTGTATCGAATCGGCTCATCCTAGATGATACCCAGCCCTACTGTAGTGTATGTCTTAGTATTGTTTATTATACACTTAGTGTCTATCACATTTGTATGTTTTTGTTTAGTTGTATTTAGTCTATTTATGGTGTATCTTCACTGCTGCAGAGTAACCCGTACGACGCGTACATATGCAGTACTGACAATAAAACCACCAATACGAATGATCTACATCACTTTCCTGATAAGTAAAAAGCTTGAACTGTACTTTCTTTTGATCGTGACTGCGTAATGCTCCCATCCTATCGGAGCCATGTTAGTAAAAGAGGATGGTAGTCTAGTGTTAAAAGCTCCAAGAGAACATAATTGTATTGTTCCCTGTCCCATTCATTTTCTTTCTTCAGTCAGCAATCAGCAGGGTTTCAACTTTCCTCACAGATTCAAAAGGCTGTCAAATCTTTGGAGCTTCTTGCACATATCGTCCTCGGTGCAGCACTGTATCCGCCTCTTTATGAGCTGCGATAGCTGACCGTAGAAGGTCTTTGCCCACCGGAGCTCCAGGCAGTCGTTTGACATGTTGCAAACTTTGTGGAGAACCGCCAGTAGCTTCTCATTGCTGCTGACCTCGCACCGCTTGAAAACCCATTGACCCCACGCTTGCCACGTTTCCTCGTCGGTGAAATTCACCATGATGCTGTCCTGGCTGCGCACACGTGCAGATTCTGTCTCATACAAGTTGTTCCATATGACCCTGCGGAAATAAAAGACAAGGTTTAGAGTTACATAGCGTGTAAAGAGAAAAAAAGAGGATTTCTTTCAAACGTATGCTTACACAATCGTTTGCACTGGATCTGGCGTCAAATCAGCAAGTGACAGCAGACCTCTGTGGCTCAGTCGGTTACCCTCCATCCTGTGGGAACACATTTCATTTTTGTCATGTTCCAGCTACAGATCGTTTTGTTATTGCCGTTTTCTATGATGAACAAGCACAAACTAGAGCATAACCTTTAAATGGATGGTAAATGGTTCACAGTTCTCTTTTTTTTCCCACAAATAAAATGAAAACTGTTATGTGCCTTTATGTTTAGGTCCCTAATCCTGATACCCCTGAATAAAATCCAGCCAAAGGAACTCCCTTCAGAAATCACCTGATATCTAAACAGTGTCCAACTGTGTGTAATGTCATTTCAGTATAAATTGAGCACTTCATTGAAGGTCTCAGAGTTTTTTTTGTTCTTTTTAGAATTATTTTTAAAAGAGTATTAGTGAACAAGAAGCACCATGAAAACCAAGGAACACAGCAGAGAGGTCAGGGAGAAAGTAGTGGAAAGGTTTAACCTCTTACAACATGAGAACTTTGGTCCAAACATAAGCTTGAGGAAAAAAAGCCTTTTACAGATCTGTCAGGAGAAAATATGTTTGAAGAGAAACAGGTTTTTTTAGATATCAATAAGCCTCTGTTAAGACAAAAAGTCTGGGGTGTAAAGGGGTTAAGGCAGGTTTTTTTCATTAATAAATATTCTAAACATGTCAAATGCATCACCACAGATTTAAGTTTCTTTATTTGTAAATAACTTTCCAAACCATGCATAATTTCCTTCCACTACACAGTCATGCTCTATTTGTGTTGGTCTCTCATCTTAAATACCAATGAAACACGGTGTGGTTGTATGGCGACAAATCGTGACTAACAATAGTTGAATAATTTCAACATTTAAATCAACTAAAAAACAGAAGTTGGGGAAAAAAACGTGTCATTATACCTAACACTTTAGGAGATTTCCCTTTCTGACAACTTACTTTCACTTCTTTAAAATGTTTTACGTGGCATACTGTTTCCCCCTCACAAGTTCATCCTTACCACAATTCTTGTAGCTTTTTTTTCACTCGGATCGCAGCGCAAAGCGCTTGTAGTTCATCATCACCAATGTTTGTCCACCCAAGCCTAAAGACGGGAACAAAGAGTGACATACATTGTTCAAGTGAGTTGTTTTCTTTGCGTTTACATTCAGTTATACTTAGTGGCTAGCTCTGCCCAAACAAATGAGAGAAATCTTACCCAAGTTGGGTGATGTTGTCTGAGACCTTCAGCACATCTGCAAGGACCTGAACTGCATCCATATCTAAATTATTTTCTCCAAGCCTGTGGGATAAAGTCAGTTGATTAGTGAATTAACCAATGTACATTAATTGAGACCTTGATAATGACTACAGGGCCTTATAAAAGTATGCTCACCCTTAAACTTTTCCATATTTTTGTACTAATATGATCATAAATGTTAGAGTATTTTTTTAGGACTTAAAAGTAGATTCTGCGATTTTTCCAGACGTTTCCACAAATCCCTTTTCAATAACTGCGCATGCGCAAGACCGTCTTACCTGTTCCTCCGCTCCTAAGGGGGATCGTGTGAAAAGAAATCTCCCAAATCCACTCTGGTCTTATTTCTTTCAGCTGAGGCTGTCCTCTTCTTCTCATACACTTGTACGCGGTTTTCTTCCTGCCACTCTCAGCCATGTTCAAAGTGCACTGTGTGAGCTGCGGAGCTATAATGAATGGCTAACACCAAAGCTAACTGCTAAGCTAACTGCTAAGCTAACCGGATACATAAACACTAGAAGTGCGCATGTGCAGCCAGGAAGCGGAACCTAATTACGAACGAGCACACACTGGCGTTACGTGAGTAACAGCAGTGCGCACATCTAATTTTTCAACCTCTTTTTTCTGAATACATAATGTATTTACTACTTTCAGGATGGAAGGACCATTTCAGCCAGTGTAACAAAAAGTGTTTCTGAACAGGATTACAAACTATATTGTTAAATTATTTTTGAAAACAAATTCAAGAGGTTTACGTTTCTGATTTGAACTTAGCAAAATGTGGAAAACCTTAAGAGGTATGGATGTGTTTTTAAGGTGCTGTAAGTTTCAGGAGTTACAAGCTAAAATTACTCACCAAAGTTTTTGACATCTATACAGAAATGGTTGAATATCTTTCAGAGAGTCAAAGTTCATTCCAGTCCCTGTAAGATCCAGTTCTAAGAGTATTTTTCCTTCTGTGAGGGTTAAGAAGTACTTTAGGGCGTTATGATCCATTTGAGAGAGCGTCTCGTCACTGACATTCACTCGAAGTAATTCTGGGAGCACCACTAACACCATTGTTGGGTCCTGTTGCTCAAACAGGCAATGCAAGCAGTTCAGAATATGGGCTCCGTTCTCACAGAGCAGCGCTAGATCTGTCATGATCTTTTTACGGTACATCTCCACTTTTTCCTCCTGGCAGTAAAGCCCCACTTGTCTGGACAGGAAGTTAGAATTGCGGTCGGAGAGGATTCCGGACAGGAAGCGGCTGAAGAGGTCAAAGTGTCCGTTGTTTTGGCTCTCACCGCTCTGGATAGCATCAGGCAAGGGTTGATCCGTCACAGCGCAGTAAAGAGCAGCAAAAAACTCCTGAACTGTGAGATGGGCAAAGGAGAAGACCTCTTCAGTGCAGCCAGGCTCTTGTGCAACTGTCCTGTCAAGAAAGGTGCTAACCAGGCTGCATCCCTGTAACCCGGCCACGTCTTGGTCACTGCTGTAGAACAGCGTTTGGTGCTCCATTAGCTTTTTAAAGGCGAGTCGACCCAGCTTCAGCACAATGTCGGACAGCTGCTGAATGGTTTCTGCTCCTCGGTCTCCAGGACATGTCTCAGTTCTTGACTGGGTGTGAGAACGGAGCAAGGCCACCAGATACTGCACATAGATATCCGTCATAGTCTTGGGCATTTCCCCACCGATATCTTTGCTCTCATTGAGAATGCAGCACACAATGTAGCAAAACGCAGGTATGTAGCAGAGTGTCAGCATCAGTTCGTTTGCCGATACCGTTGAAAACATTCGATCTGCCACTGTCGCATCTTGGAAATACCGCAGGAAGAAGTCTTGAACTTCAGCTAAAGAGAAACCAGCGATGAGCACATAGCGGTCGATGCATCCAACAGGAATGTGGTTGATAGCTGTGGGCCGGCTTGTGAGCATGACGGAGGCATTGGGTAGCAGCTCGCCCTGCAGTAAACTCCCCACAATCTCTTTCACCTCTGCCTCCTCTTCTGGCTCTGTCACAAATACCTCTGTGTGGCATCTCCTGTAGTGTCTGAACTCATCAAAGCCATCCAGGATAATCAGCAGTTTGTCATCATTAGCGAAGATACGATCCAGTTCTTTAGAAAGGTGCCTATTCTTACGGCGGACTAGTTCTCTGAAGTTTGTGGGTTTGTCGATGAGATTTAAATCTCTAAAGCTCATGTGAATAACAAAGTCAAAGGTGAGGTGGTCCTTGTTCTCCCCAAAATCAAAGAGAATTTTCTGCACCAGGACTGTCTTGCCAATTCCCGCCACACCTGTCACCAGCACTTTCTTTACTGGACGTTTTCCGTTGGCTCTCGAAAACAGTTCAGCTGGTGCGATTTTCCTTTGCAGTCCTGATTTATGCTGCAGGGACAATCTTTTTTGCCCGAAAGCGAGCACCTCGTGTCTCTTAATCTCTAAGGCCTGGTGCCCATCCACTAACAGGAGGTTGACGTAATGTTCAGAAAAGAGGATTTTCTCTCCATGCCTACTGTTGTAGAAAAGCATGCTCTCACTCCTGCGCCTCAGGACATCCTTGTGCTTTTGTTGAACCTTCTTGTACTCTGCAGAGAGAATAAAGGTATATAGTAAATTTGACCAGATACCGCCAGACAAATGCTGCAGAGCTTGCAAATGTAAAACCAGTTGTCACAAGCTTTCATGCAGCTTAGATATGACAGTAATAAAAATGATAGTTTCAATTGTTTTTACACAGCAGTTCTGCAAGGAAATGGCACTAATGGTGCATAGAATGATCCTTTATCTCCATGGACCACAAGCCATGTGCTATTGTTCATTTATTAATTTTTTTTTAGAAATTTGTTATTTAACTTTTGTAAATATATATATATAAAGATTGATAACAATTGATGAGGTTGGAGCATACTAAGTCAGAGATGCAACAAAAATGACACTAAGGCTACGTTCACACTGCAGGCCTTGCTGCTCAATTCCGATTTTTTTGCGTGGTCGTTCACATTTCCAAATATATGCGACTTGTATGTAATCTCCTGTGTGAACTGAATTCATACAACTTAAGTGTCCTGCATGCGCAGTTGAGGACGCGATGACGTCACATGTAGCAAGCGTGCTCAGTGTTTGTGGAAGTAAACATGGATTATAATGCTGGCGCGCATTTTGCGATCTTTAATTTCTTTTCTAACCGGAGCTTTCTCTCCATTGACTGCTCTCCTCATTGTTGTCCGCCATGGGTGTCATTTTTCTTCCCGCTCCTGCATAGCAGGCCCACCGTTAGTGACGTTTGTCAAGTATCAGTGACGTGTAGGTCGGATGAATGCGACCTGGCCGTACAGACACAGGTCGCATTTGAAAAGATCAGATAGGTATCGGAATTAGGACCACATATCCAAGTGGCCTGGGTGGCATTTGAAAAAATCCGATCTGAGTTGTTCATACTGTCATGAAAAGATCAGATCCAAGTGGCATTTGGGCAAAAAAAATCAGAATTGGGTCACTTCAGGCTGCAGTGTGAACGTAGCCTAAAAGTACCAGTCGTGTGTTTTTGGATATTTTTCTAGTATCGTCGGGAACTTGGTGCTTCTTTTTTTTTCTTCTTTTGTTTCCCAAATTTCAACGTCACAATTAAGTAAATGTATCTCTCCCTTGTTTGCAAAAGTTTTATGTTTTTCTTTGTTTTAAAACATTGTAATAGGAATAATAGTTCTTAAAAGACGACAACAGATCTTTACAGTCAAATTCAATACATTTGAATATTACTAAAAATGTTAATTATTTCAGAACATCAATTGACTAAGTGAAACACATTATATAGATTCATTACACACAGACAAATGGTTTCAAGCCCTTTCTGTAATTTTTCGCTTACAGGTGATGAAAACACCACATATAAGATTACATTATTACATCAGAACAATAAAAATACATGTTTCACTCGGACGTAGACTCAGTGAAAAACTATGTTTAATACCTGCTTAATTGTTGCTGTTTTTAAAGGATGCGTTTAATCTTAAAAACGATCCTCATTGGAACGCGTATACTAGTTGAATATAAATGTAGTAGAAGTGTTTAAAAAATTATATGGTTCTGTAACATTTGTGGGTCTATTAAGTTCCATAAAGCTGGACTGAGGGCAAAAATGGGTCTTTGGATTGTAAAGGTTGCAGATCTCTGCTCCAGACCGTCCAGTGTTCTTGGTCTCTTGTATGTCCTCTTCTGTTCTCCCCGTGCCATGACAGGTTTCCTAAAGGATTTAGCTCTGAGGATTTAGATTGCCAAAAAAACAGGGGTCATTTTTTTGACTCTGGTGAACCATTTCTGGGTCGATCCTGCCATGTGTTTTAGTCCATTGTTGTGATGAAGGACTTGGTGAGGGTCCATTTTAGTCTTTCTAGCAGGGGCCACTCAATTTCTATTTTTAATGTTTTAAAGAGTTGAAGGGAGAGGAGGCGGCCCACAGCATGATTGATCCTCTACTGTGTGGTCATTGTGGTGCTTTGGTGCCTGTTAATGCTTTGTTTTGTACAGTCAAATACAAAGACCTTACATTATACCTTTTGATGAAGCTCTGTTGTCAGATTAAAAGTGCCCTTTCCAAATAAAAAATTTTAAGCAAGTGTTAAGCCTTTTTTTTTCATTAAAGATGCTTTTTTATGGGTCAGATGTAATATTCTAGTTTAAAATGTTTTCATTAGCTGATTAACATATATATGCAAATCTATAAATTAATATCTACAGTTAATGACTGTAATTATTGGGGTGTAAATCACTACCTTTGTCATGATATAATGTTTTATTGATTTGTTTGGATGACTATATGATATAAAAATATAAACAAAATATGATTTTACCATTTTATTTCTAAGCTCTTATAGGTATCAGGCATTTAAATCAAAAACAGCATTCTTCTAATTTTAAATGATCGATTTATTGATGTGGCTCAGTGTATTGTTACACCCCTAGTAATTATTCTATATAACGTGTTTCACTTGAGCGAGTTATTGAGTCTCTGAAATAAGTTAACTTTTTGATAATATTCTAATGTATTCAATATGACTATATACTATGCTAATGTGACGTTAATATTTAACGTCTGCTTTGACTCGAACAATGAAAGGTAACACCAGAGCACATCCGAAGATTGTTTTAAAAACAATCAATTGTAAATGTTTTAGCAGAATGGCAGCGGCAGCATAACTGGAGGAAGGAAAAGGTGACTGATTAAAGGCAACCATTTTATTAATCAAACAATGGCTTGGAAAGCTGCAAATAAAATGGTGTGAATGGTATTTATAGAGAATTTGAGTGCTTACGTGTTTAGAGCCATTTGTTTAGCCCAGGTTAACAACTGATTTAGAACTGGAAGGCTATAATTCGTACTAATTAATATCAAAAATATTTTGGTGTTAGTTGTTTTTTTTCTGAAAACAAAGTCGGAATGGTTTACAGAAACAAAAGTGAAGGCTATAATAACCACATTGGGGTATTAAATGAAGACAGCTTAAGTGCATGAATCTCAATAACGCTACATATTTAAATAATAGCTCTAAATTACATTTCAATGTGGTAAAAAAAAAAAAAAAAAAAACTTGGAATAAATTTACAAACCAATGGTTTGAGGCTGAGCTGTATTGTGGGAGAGTTGCTGCTGACTTCTAACAGAGAAGAAAACTTTCGCTGCTTCCTCTCCTTTGCACTCCAGGATATCCAACACCTTTCGCACCCTGGCCCGGGGTCCCCGCTCACACAGGACTTCCTCACGGTCATCCCGGGTGAATGCTTCCTGGGTGACCAGAACTTCCAACAGGGCGTCGATCCGTCCTTCCAGCTCATCCACCAGGGAGACGCGTAGCACTCTCACTGCCGTCAAGCACGAGTGACGGGCATCTTCTTCCACCATAGCTGATGTGAAGACAATCCACGGGTCAACCCAGATGCAATCACCTGGTGATGCAGCCGCTGGGTGATATTTCCTCTAATGTTTGTGTGCTCTTTTCAAATAGAGCAGCAGTTGACTGGATAATATTTAATCAGCAGAAAGAGGAAGTACAAGTGCCTCTGAAAAAACTGATGTGAAGAAAGGAAAGTGTCGAAAGACCCGTTTGTCCAGTTTGCGGCTTTAAACGCTGTAAAGCTGAACCGGTGCATTTGTTTTGGTCAAGCTCCCGGGTAAGACTTGGTAGCAATTTTCTGCTTCAAAATTCACTGTAATGAGATCATGCGTGCAGATTTTTGCTTTTGGAGAAAGACAAGACGCAAATCTTTTAAAAATGAGCATATTTTGTTTTATTTTGCAAGCAAACTGTAAGTAACAAATCACCACCAGCAGAGGCTCGCCCCCTGCATCCACAAGAATACAATCAGTGGGAATAAAATCAAAGCCAAAATCACCAACCCAGGGGGAAAAATTAAGATAAAAAAATCATTAAATTAAATAATAAAAAATGAAAACAAATATGTACACAACTTAAGACCTTGGGCAACATTTAGTGACATTTTTCTCCTGTTACATCAAAATATCCACACCCTATTCAAAAGACCCAGCTGTTCTCGCTGAGCACCTGTAGATGACGAATTATTGTTAATCCACAAAGCTAAAAGTGCAAACCCTGCTTATCAAGCACTATTAAGTAACTATGGTTAACTTTTAACAACTTCCACAAGTTCCCTTTCGTGATATCCAGCAACACTTCACATTACGGACATGCGAGTGTGACGTTATCAAATTTTTGCAAACTATAAGTGAAAGCTGACGAAGAGTTTCGAAGAAACAACAAATGTCAGGTGCTTTTCTGACACAGTCAAATCCGTCCGGCAGGATGAAATCGTTTTGATGACACACAGCACCCTCCTCGTTCACTGGCACTCCTGGTAAGGAAATTTAAAAAAGCCTTGGAATGAAGTTTGCTTTTATAATCTAAAACAAAGAAATTTTGGTTTTGGTGTATTTATATACTACAACTCTTGTTGAGTGTGTCTTTACTGCTTTTTCTTAAGCCCAGTTAGATTAGTTCTAGAGTTTTGAAGCTTTCCTGCAACTTCTCTATTGGATTTAGCTCTAGACTTTGACTGAGCCATTCTACAGGAACGGTGTCGGTCATTGTCTAAAGACCAGTCTTCGGCCCACATTTTCAAAGTCTGGATTTTGTCTCAGTCTTGGTCTCGAGATCATTTCGAGACCAACACCAATTTCAGCCTAGTGTGAAAATCGTGGCTGTGTTTAAGTTCACGTCAAGGCTACCACCTGTGTCCCTACGTCTAGAGAATAAGAAGATAAGAGGGATGCAAAAACAAGAGAGAAACATTTCCCAGTGCAAATATATTTTCTGACTATAAATAACAGAAAAAAAGCTAAGTCAGTTTATTCCTCCACTCTCCCTTTCTGCTGTGTATGTCAAGTGATGTTATCGTTTAGCTGGGTGCATCTGCTCTCCAGAGGTTTCGGACTTGTCTGTTGAACTTGTTACCAGCTTGTCAGATTTATTGAACAGTTGAAATTTAGTTGACCGTCCCAAGTTTGGGTTCACCTAAGCAATGTGCAGCTAATTTACACACTGGAGCAACCTGTTAGGCTGGAACGTTGTTATGCAGCAATGGTCTTGAAGATGGGCTCTCATTGGTTTTGTCTTGGTCTTGGACTCGACTCACTCAAAGTTTATTTTATTGGGGTTTATCTTGGTTTTGACTTTGTCTCGAGTCAGGAGGTCTTGACTACATCACAAATCAGTCTAGCAAATGGATATGTTTTGATCTGAACCCATCCACTGCGGCGCCCTGGCTGTAAATTTAAGGCCACTCTCCTGGTAAACCTTTGCCTCGGTCTCAAAATATCAACATTTTCGAGGGGCGTCAAAGTACTCCTGGTAATATGGTGTATTTCCAGTTGCTTTAAAATTACATCATTTTATCATTGCTCTGATTTTTAATATAATAATAAGTTCTGGGCAGTATAGTTTTTTTTTTTAGTTTGTTTTGTTTCTGGGGTTTTTGCGTAGTTTTAGGCCCTGTCCACATGGAAAGGAGACCAGGGGTGTTTTTGTTGCTTAGGCTGTGCGTTCACACAGATCTTTGCCTCTCTCCATGACCAGCATTCACCTCTCTCTCACAAATAACAACAAAGGCGGCGCCGTCCAGTGTTTGCTTTCACATTAAGGCAACCATTTGTTTGGCTTTGTTATTTCTTTTAGTAACGTCCTTGGACTCTTCCTTTCTAACGAGCCCGTTGCACACGGCGTGTCCCCTGCCAGCCCACATAGGTCTTGATGAACACGTGTAGATGTTTTCGTCCGATCCCCCTTCATGTTGCTGTTTAATTCACAGGAGTTGTCTGCGCATTCCCCGTGTTTTTTTTTATTTTTTCTACATTTCTGTGGCAGTGTCACAGCGACACCAATGAGCCCGGCATACCTACTACAGCCTTTTCAGTGGTGCTTCGTCCTCTCGTGTGGACGCACATTTTTTTATGAATCGCTTTTGAAAACATGTTCGTCTTTGCGTAGACAAGGCCTTGTTGTACTTGTTTCCTTAATGAGATCCGCAAACACCATACTTGAACGATATGTTTTCTTGCCTTTCCCATTTTGAGGAGTGCACATAAAAAATAAACCTCTATATCATGTAATTTTCATACCTCAGGGAAACAGAAAACCATTGACTACTATTTAAAGGCTCCTGGCACATTGATCAAACCAAAGTAAAAAAAAAATAAAAAAAAAACAGAAAAATTCTGCAGTAACATTTATTTCATATGGTTTGTTATGAGTTTTACTAATTATAGCTGATTTTGCTGGAAACAATTGTTTAAGATTTTTTCTCCGTCTGAATAAATGTACACAAGATAAAGGCTGAATTTTTCTTTCGGTTAAATTCTCCAGTTGAGATAATGTGTCTTAAAACCTTTTTTACTCGTCTCTTACATGGTACCCAACAGAAATGGAGGGCGCTGTAACTAAGGAATCTCTAAGTTTACATGAGCAACACGTTAGTGGTTAAAATGGACTTTTCATGAAATATTAGACACAGAAAATATAGAAAGAATTTTACTTTAGGAACAAAACAAAGAAAAAAAACCCTCTGTAAGCCATGTTTTTAACAAGGACTTTGATGAGTTAGTGCAAAAACGTGTGTATATTTTTTTCTTTAAAAATGTTGCTCGCTCAGTCACACACATATCCCTTAGTGCAAAACTCAGCAGGGGATCTGTCTACAATTTTCTATTTTCTATTTTACAGGAACCTCGGTTTAAACACCTGCAACCCTGGTAACAGATGGTCACGGCAAAGCAAACAAAGGGCTATAATTTCCTATAGTTTCAGATGAAACTCATTATATTGTCCAATGTGACTGTGTTTTTTTTTTGGCAATCCATTAGAAGCGTCACACTCTTTTGCTTTTGTTTTAAACAAATGCCTCTTACCACTGAGTTGACAAGACTGTATACCACTTAAATAAAAACAAACACACAGCCGTTTCTATCTGTTTTTACAAGTTCATGCGTTTACTGGTACTTGTTGGCAATGAGGGCAACAGAGTAGTTAACTCTAAAGGCATTTAAATGAAAAATTGGTTTTCTTTTAAAAAAAAAAAAGTGTTGCATTTCCATTGCATGACAGTTTAGAAAAGCTCTAAATTGACACCAGTTTAGTCACTGGGTGGGTCATGAGTCAGTGCATCACTGTCCACGGTTCCCCTTTCAGAGATAATGTCGTCAACTCCTGTTTGTGATGTGGTAACTCATCGCAGGTTTGCACAACTTGGAAAGAGTTTTAAAAACAGACAAAAAAAGAAAGAATTGAAACTGAAGCCTTCATTTAGAACCCACTCTGTTTTGTAAGATCGCTTTCAAAATTAGGCTTAACACATGACATCCTCAAGGAGGACTCATCACACCCGCTGTGGGCATGACACAAACGTTCCTCCCCCACGCAGCAACCCTCATCTGAGACAGACCAGAGAAGAGACAGTTGTGGGCGTCAAGTTCCCCCGCTAGGGCCATCCCCCGACCTGTCCGAGTTTTTCCACGCGCCTCGTCCCCCGTTGCCCCCGTCCCTCAGGTTTTCTTGCAGGAGTGGCAGCAGCGGCTCTTGAACTGGGGCAGCGGGCAGAGCTCCAGCTGGCGGACCCTCTCGCAGTACCTCGTGCTGTCATGGCAGCCCTCTGCTGGGGTTGCACAGCGGGATACAATCAGCAGTCAGTCACAAAGATAAAGCAGCAGGAAAGACTTAGGTTAGTGTGTCCACTGTCGAGAAGAAGTTTAGATACAGTTAAAGCCACAACAGCTAAGTTGGTTTGGGTGCCTTTTTTTCATTATTGAATGAAATTATTATTAATCGCACTTAGTATTTATTTAGGTTATCTTGGTCTGAAAAATTAGTTGGATAATCTAAAAGATTTAAGCGTGATAAAAAAAAAGAATAAAATACACGGGGGAGAAAAATACTTCTTCATGGCACTTCACACTAACGATAAGCGTTAATTTGTATTACTTTAGGCTCTGGAAAGATTGATTTGAACCGTTCTTTTTCCAGGTTGGATTGATAATAAAGCAGCGATACAGAAGCTTATCGCCAGACTTTATCCAGTCCAAGAGCAGGTTTTTGTCAGGGTTTGTGCTTGTGGAGGACCCAAGTGCAAACAGGAGGCAGGCAGAATGTCATTAATAATAAATCACTAATGAACCAGAGACATTTTGCAACAAGTCCTTACAGGTGGCCACAGTCAGGACCAGGAACCACGGAGAACAACAGTGGAAAATGGCCAGGACTGACTGACAACCGGAGGATTAAATTCCGCGCTGAGCGGCGGAAATACGTCGGGAAGCAAAGTGTCGGGGCTCCCGATACAACCTTTGTGTTTGAAACATTAAAAGAGCCCAAAATTGTAATTTATTGAGTAATGTTTCAACCGTAACTAGAACCAGGTGCGAGTCCAGCCTGGGCGCTCAGAAGACAAACGAAACTCATATACTACCGCTTTGTCTACTATGTTGTTCAGCAAAGACGAAAGTTCTTCTTCTGTGTTTTTTTTAGGGAAACTTGATAACTGCGCATGTCAGAGTGGTTCTATTCTGAATAAAGCCAGGTGCAAATACATACATATCACGATCGCATTAATTGATTGTGTGCCCATATAAACGGTACAATCCAATTATTTCTTTGTTTTTTAATCTGAATACATTTCAATCTGATCGTGAAATTTTGTGCATGTAAGCATAGCTTATGTAAATTACACAAAGTGGGTGAAATAAGTTCAACTTCAGCTCAAATCAGAAAGTAAACGGTTGAAATCTGGACACAATTGGGTGCTCCAAAGGGTCAATGATCCCAAAAACATGTCAAAACCGATTTTAAAGTAGATAATGCTTGCTATGTATTGTCCCTCCAATCTTGTGAGGCATTCTATATCTACTATCCTAAAAGAAATTAAGTGACTATGCTTCAAAACTTGGTTGATACCAAAAAACCAACCAGTAAATTCAACCACACTGCAAAAAGGGAACTAAAAGTAATTAAAATGTTCTTGAAATTAGTTTATTTTCCTTGATTTCAGTAGCTAAATAAGACTATTTGCTAATGGAATAAGATTTTTGCACTTAAAACAGGAACAACTTATCTCCATCATCTAATTTCAAGTGCAGGATTTCTAATTATCTTATTGTAGGGGGAAAAACTCATTCCATTGGCAAATAGTCTTATTTAGATGCTCAAATCAAGGGGAAAAACACTAATTTCAAGAAAATTTTACTTACTTTTAATTCCCTTTTTTCAGTGCAATACCACCAAGAAGAGGGGTCAAATATCCACTTAAAACTACACTAGAAGTATGTTGTGCTTACAAAACGCTTCTACCTGAGGTACAACTTGCTAACAGACATTCAGCCTAATATGACAGACGGTGTATATGTACACACTGATGCCAGTGTTTAAAATCTCTGCCCCGTGTGGACAAGGGGGAAAAAAAGGAACTGGTTCTTGCTTTCAAAACTCATTAAAGGTGGGTGTGGTCGTGGCACAGTGGGTAGCGACACCCATGTACGGAGGCCTTAGTCCTCGACGCGGTCGACCCAGGTTCGAATCTAACCCGCGGGCCTTTGCCGCATGTCTCTCCCCCTTCCTGTCAGCCTACTTTCATAAAAAGCGAGCCACTAGAGCCGTGAAAAATCCCCCCCCCCCAAAAAAAACTCATTAAAGGTGTTTGTTCAATCATCATTCCATCTCTAAAGAACATTATGGTTCAATTAAATTATTTCAAGGCCCCAAAATAAATATGTCCGTTCTGAAGGTTCCTGTCAGACGTGTAAGTAAACTTCTGACAGGAACTGTAAATGTCAACATGTGTGATTTTTGGAAAATGAGAAGTTTCGTAAAGATCGTTTTTTCATAAATACTTCCCTGAAATAACCGCAACAGTGCTATTCAGGGTCGTAACCAGTGCTCATAAACTCTCTCCTCACACTGGGGTCAGAGGGGTATCCAGACCAGGCTTTATATTCTCCTTGGGAGTCTAAAACCCCATCCCCGACCCTCGCTTTGTGTCAAAATTAAACAGGAAAACATGTTAGACTATGATCCATAAAATCCAGACAATTTAAGACTATTTCCTAATAATAAAGGAAACGAGCTCAGTTTCTAGCAACATCATGGATGCAGCGAAAAAGCAACTGGTAACTGAAATGAACCTTTAAGAAGCTGGAAAATCAAATCACGTATTAAAAATTGAAGCATTTTGATTTTACACCTGCAGCAACTAGTCTGGTCAGTTCAGAGAACGGTGAAAATTGGGGAAATGCGTCCTTTCTAATGATCATTCAATGATTATTTTAAAGTCAGCAAGTCACCTCTGCCACAAGACAGCATGTTGCAGCGCTGCCAGGTGGAAGGCCGAGGTCTCCACATGCAGTGGTGGTCTCGTGTCGTCCTACCCGTCCGACGGTGTTTGCAGGTCACCTGACGGGACTGAAATCCGTGTCGGCCGCAGGTAGCCGTGCACGGTGTCCATGGCCCCATGTGCCAGAAGAGAGAGCATCCATCTGTGGAGCAATTTTTCACAGAGCTGGGCCTAAAGAGATGGGTAGATTTGAGAGTCTATATTCTCTTCTGGTCAGTTATGTGATTGTATATGTGCATAAATCAGCTATTCCAAAAGAATTTGGGCTTGTAATTTGAGTTCTGTTTACCTCCTGAGACCATGGCACAGCTTATAGGAAACTTTGGTACCATTCGCGTCTTTGCAGTAGACGTGCCGATGCTGCGTAGCCAAACTGGGGCCCACACACCGGGCATGACACTGAAATTGAGCAAAAATGTTCATTTGAATCACTTTCTTACCAACAAACGAAAAAAAAAAAATGTAATTTATAAGAACACTCACCAGCCCCCAAGAGCTTGTGACCCATCTGGCGCAGGGCAAAATCTTGCATAACCTGGTATTAGAAGGTTTCTTTCCTTTTCCAAGGCAATGCCTGCTATGTACTTCTCTTAAGCTGCCCTCGGGGCCCATCATGCAGCGAACGCTTCTAGACTGGGATCCCCCTCCGCAAGAGGCCGAACACGGCGCCCATGCATCCACTTGCCATCGAACCCAGCTGGAAGAAAAACAAAAGATTTACAGATTGACTGAACTCCCAAAAATATCTTTATATGGACCAAGCACACACATGAAAACAAAAAAAATTAAATGTATGTTTAGAAAACCTTGTGTTTAACAAACTGTATAATACAGTAACTATGGAATTATAATTTTCACTGTATCTGGATCTCATTGTATGATTCACTTTGCAATGGTTTGACTTTAAAATGTGCTTTAAAATTACATTTATGGTGAACTGGCACTAGATTAATAAACTTTAACTTAACTGAACTGAATTTACCTTGAATAAAACTAATCAAACGATGCTGAACTGAACTGAACTGAATTGAAGCAAACTGAACTGAACCACACTGGATTGAACTAGATTGATTAGAAATTAATTGAAATGAAGTTAATTTACCTAAATTGAGCTAAATTAAACTAAATTGGGCTGATATGAACTATACTGAATTAATTTTAAATCAATTGATATCAACTGAGTGAACTGGTATTATTTGAACTTGAATGAATTCCCCCACCTGGTATTGATATTGGTTGACGTGATTTGAATTAAATTATATTTTGAGCTGAATTTAGCTGGACAGAACTGAAACTCAATTAAATTCCAGAGAACAAATTTTATGTCCTAGAAACTCAAGCTAGAATTTTTTTTTCAAAGAGCTGATCCTTAATTTAACAATTTAATCTCAGTAAATTAAATTTAAGTAAAATGAGCCAAACTGAATTAAATTGAAGTTTGGGTTACTAAACTGAACTGAGGTCAATCATATTGAATGAAATTGACATGAAAGTCAGTGAATCAGCAAACATGTAGTAGCAGTAACAGACCTGAGGGGGCAGGCTTGTCCTCTGCAAAGCTCGGCTGATTGGCTGCTGTTTGTCCTCTCAACGCAAAGATGGTCTGTGCTATTGCCCTGGAAACAGCTTCTTCCATTACTACCTGGACAAACAAACAGACTGAGGTTGATTTTAAGGAGTTACAACACCAGAGAGCAACAAACAGAGCCAGAAATGTCACATGAAGTTAAACGTTTTTGAATCAAAAGTGATAAAACTTTCTTTTTCTTTTTTTTAAAAAAATCACTTTTTATTGAGTGCATTTCAAAAAATTTAGACATCCCATCAAAACCATTTCTCAAGTAGTCTTAACACAGTTAGCCAAATTAAGTTCACTACAGTCCATACATAAGCTACATGACAACTATACTAGTAATCGTAACATTTTATCCTAACTCACATAACCTCGTGAGAAAAAAAGAAATCCCAATCATTTCCCTTCTTCCTTATTCATAGATATATCTACTCCCATACAAACACAATGATATTTTTTTTCTTCTAACAAAAAGGTGGGGAAAAAAACACCAAAAGAAAAAAAAAACTCAATAAAGATAAAAGAACGCTTAAATATGTAGCACTAAGAGGTTCTCGACCCTAATTTTGTCACATGACGAAATCTGATCTCACTGGTGATATAAATTGCAATCAGTTTTTCCCAATATTTCTTAAACTTGCCCAAATGTAATCTTAAGGAAAAAAGTTAGCCTTTCCATCATATAAATATTATTCATTACTTCAACCCAATCTTCCATTGATGGGGCCTCTGTTTTCAGCCAATTCCAAGTTCTAGCTTTCTTACCGGCCACCAACAGGATCCTGAAAATGCATTTATCCTCTGAGGTGGTCAACCTTTCTAAAACGTTATTTTTCACACTCTAAGATTTCCATCTCTGTAAGAGCAAGGTGAAGAACTTGAAACAAAACTCTGGAAGCTGTTCCCCCCCCCGAGCACCACAATTACACTGTCTTTAATGGAATATGAAATAAAATAGAAGGAAAATAAGGTTGGCCATTTTTAAGCACTTTTAAACCTCTTTATCCCTTCCATTTAGATTAGCTGGATGAGATCCGCTGAGCTGATCTTCTTTGATACATTGCCTGGAATCTGTAATTGCTACCGCATGGGGAGGAAGAGTTCGGGCAAAGTCAGGAAATCCTCAGCGGTGGCGCTTTGATGAGGATTCAGTAATTTTGTGACTGATCTTGCTTTTCAGAAGACAAGGGGCCCGCGCGGTTCTGAGACGACCCATACTGACGTGAAACCGGACATTCCCCATCACTGACCCAGCCAGATGTTAAGTGAAAGCTCGGTGAACGTGTGCGTCTGTGGTCGCTCTTGTGTCTGAGCCTTTCTCAGCTTCAAGAACGCCTTTCCCAGAACCTCTAAGCCCGAACCACAAAAGAACAACACGCATTACTGTAAACTGGACTACATTAAACTAGATGGGGACAAACTTGACCTGACATCATGCCAATACTGACCTTAATATTAGCTTTCTTGGGTTCCAAAACTGTCTAAAGCAAATTTAGAGAGATTGTTTTAGATATCGTACCAGCACAAAAGTTCTATTAAGTTTGATTATGTTGGAAAGGGACCTTTCAGAGGTCTCGCTTGGGAGAATTTAAGTGAAAAAACAAAGTAAAAAAAAAAAAAAAACGATACTTGCACAATTCTAACCTTGAAATTCCCCACTTTTGCAGACTAATTTCCAGTTGTGAGTGTAAATCCACTTATAAAGTGCAAACTTTCACTGTGATTATAGAAGAGGTAAGGCATAAATTCAGAATCTGCAACAAACACAGATTACAAAGAAGGATAGAGGGTCTTAATTTAATTAAAAAATACATTAGTCCCAACGGGAATTTAAATGTCGTAACTCACATTATGGAGGTTTCCTCCGTTTTTATGGATGCTGCCAGCAGTTAACCTGGCCAGCCAGATTGACAATGTGTAGCACTCTAGTTCTGCAAATAATCAGTCTGGAGCAGCTCCATTTGAATCCCTTTGGGGAAAGGAAGGACATTCAGCAGAACTCTCTGAGCTGATTGGGCAAAGCGACACCTAGTGCCCGCCTACCCAAGGTTGGTTTTAGCCAATCACGGCATGAAATTAAACTGTAAGCAGCAGGCATCATAAGAAACCCCAACGAGATAATCTAGTCAAAGAATTTATTGCTGTTCTACCATCAAAGAAGAAATTGTGGATTCTCACAAAACAGATGTGATAGCAGCAGCTACATGTGTGTCCTCTGCGCTGCCATGTTTGTGTTGTTTTGGCTGTGGGCTCAACTGCTCTTGTTTTCGTTGCACCGGTATGTCACGCCTTAAACCTCAATACTGCTACGTGATTGGCCCGAACGGTCTTTGGTTCGGACACAAATGGTTGAAGCCGGAGCGGGAGAAGACGGATTCTCGTGTGTTTGTGAACACACAAATACCACGAGAATTCATCATGCAGGCAAGGTTAGACGGGAGTGGGATCTTCTGTAGCAGTCACTCGCGTGATGAAAGATCGATGGACGATTAGTAGGAAATTGAATCAAATTTACTACTCTAATGATTGTAATTCAACTGTGTTGCAGCTAAATTGGTCATGTGTTCTTTGCAAAAGAGATCAATGTTTTTATTGAACAAAATTATATAATAGAAAACTTAAAAACCTCTTTGCCATGAGACCAGGCCAAGACAGGCCAGCCCTAAAATTAATGAATGAATAACAATAAATGGATGGTAACAGAGGGACGGATGGACAGATGCGTGGATGGATGGAAGTAAGTACAAATGCTCCGACAGAGGGAAAAAAAACAGATGAATTTAAATGTTGGGCAGATGGACACACTGATGCAGGGATGGATAAATTTGCCAAACATAATAGGACCTTATGGGGTGGAGAAAGAAAAAGCTGTCACTAAAGCAACCATGAGCATTTTCTTCTGACAAAACCAACATGATAGAACAGAGGAATATCATATTTCTTTAAAGTCAAAGTTATCTGCCTTCCTAAATCCGCAGCTGACAGACAGTGCCAGATTATCCACAGCCTTCCGAGTAGATGTCTGACGTTCTTCATGCCTGTTCACCACGTTTTTGACCATGGCTACGTCTCTGAGTTTTCCTGTCTTTCCAAGCCCTTGTCAGACATATGCTCTGTATTTTGATTTCTGGACAACGACATGAACTGTTTTGCACCACCATGAGCATTGCCAAGCCACTGGATTTGTCTGCCCTTCTCTGTCTAGATCTTCCGTGCATGACCCGAGTCCGGTCCTAGGTCTCTGACCTAGCCTCCACCATCCGGCCTGTCACCTTCTGCTCTGAGCAACCAGCTCTTCACTGTCAAGATCTTCAGCATGCTCCAGTAGAAGCTTATTGACACAGAATTAAGGCTTCAGACCAAAGTCTGTCTTTTCGGAAGTATAAAAAAGGGTGGTCTGAATTAGTTTTACATTGCTGTATGAAAATTACAACCAGAAAAGGGACTTTACTTGTAATCCGCAGCCAGGATGACAAAGATGTACTTCCATGACGATTTTCGGCAATACAGGTGTACAGACCCTCGTCTTCTTTACCTGGAGACTGGATTCTCATTGAGCCGGAGGCTGAAAGGCTAATTCTGCAAAAATAAAGACAAAATACCTACAGTTGGACGTGCAACTTGGTTGAAAATTATAGCTGAAGGGTAGTTCATACCTGCCATCAAGGTGCAATGGATTTCCATTTTTCGTCCACATTAGAACTGATTGAGGGTCCCCGACAGGGTGACACCTTAGCTCCAAAGAAGCAACTGGTTTCTGCAGGAAAACTGGGGTCCCAACATGAGCAACAACTTTAGATTCAGCTGCTACTATAACCTTTCCAGGCCACTGGATAAACTCTGAACTCCCAGCTCTTGAAGAGTGAGTCTTGAGATTTGGCTTATGAAGGATAGGCACATTTGTGGAGGACTCTGTTCCATCTGGTGGGTGAACAGTAGATTCATTGGTGTCTCCTTGCGTCATGGCAAACTCACTAAGGAACTGTGTGATGAAACGTTCCCCCTGTTGTCCTCTAAAGCTTTCAGAGAGATTAAGCATGATCTCATCTAACTTGGCACTATCGATAACAAGCGCAGCTGGGACTTGAGATTCTGCGTTTGTCCTTTCATTCTCCAGAGTCAGCTTGTTCTTCTCATTTGAGTAAGGTTTGTCTGCAAGGTATTTTTTACTGTGGTAATAACCTTTAAGCTCCAACAAGTGCTCCACCAGGTTGTCATATTTGTTGAGGGGTATAGCTAGCTCCTGAGATGCTCCTCTGATTGAGATTGTATCCGGGTGCTTAGTCTTGTGTTGCCTACTTTCAATCAGCCACGACTCGGGAACGGTCAGCTTTTTCCTGCTGCCAAGGATGTGTAGGACAAGATGTTCTCGTGCAGAGCCTGCGGCGCACGTGTAGATCCCAGCGTCAGTTGGACGAACTTGCTGAATCTTCAGAAACCCTTGGGATTTTATGGAAAACTGAGGGTGGTTCATCAGAGGTTTCCCTCCTTTAAGCCACTGAATGTGGCCCTTACGGATGTTGCGTGTTGGGCAACGAAGGATTAAAGTCGTCCAGGGCATGAGGTATGCATAACCACCGACAGCCAGCTGCACCTTTTTGGACCTCTTCCACTGGATGTAGACGTTTCTCTGGGCAAGTATGGAGGCACCAGGCTTTGGGGAATCTGCAATGTAACATGCAAATTGCGTTATTAATTGCGGGTGAGTCTTACGACTTGTCGTTTTCACTACCCCAATACTGTCTCTCTTATAACTAAGCAGCTTTTTACTATAGTATGTGTTCACAGGTTCAACTGTCTTAGCTGTACTAATCTGAAAAAGACCCAAACAAGGTGTCCCTTACCCTCACAGTGCCTGAGAAAGCATGAGCGCATCCTGATGGGACGGGCCATCATGGAACAGTTTGCCGAGTTAATAATATCATATTGCCCATTCTCTTCCTGCTTCCTGCAGACAGCTTGCAGCGTCTGAATGCCATTTCCACACGTTACCGAACACTAGATGCAAAAATTAAAATACAAGTCAGGAGAAGAAGTAAGATTATTACTTAAATAAGTTAAACAGCATACAATCACTGAAAGTCGGAGGATCGTCTACCTGAGACCAGTTAGTAGTGACCCACAGAGGTGGGCAGTCCTGCCTGCCACATGGGCGCTGATTTTCAGGAGTCTTGGGTGGACAAAAGGTGTCGGGAAGTTCAAGGATACTGCCATCTGCCATTCTTTGTTTGCAAAACACCTGCCTTTTCTGAACTCCACCACCACAAGTCCGGGAGCACTGTACAGACAACAATGCTGAGGAATTAGCGCAAATGTACAAGACACGTGGTCTTCACAGCTTGATTAGGCATCTTTCAAACACACAACATAATATCCTGTACCTGTCCCCAGTCACGTGTCTCCCATGTAGGGGGGCAGTCAAAGCGGTTACAGGCTTGGTAAGGACTTGGTTTGGCCTTCTGACAAAGTTCATCTTTCAAAACTGTGGAGTAGTTGCTGTCTGGAGAGGGCCGATGAGTGCACGCTACGGTTCGCGTCATCAGGCCAACACCACAAGTGGCAGAGCAGGAACTCCACTCCCCTGATTCCCACCTGTGAAAACGATGCCCATCAGAAGGTGATCCTTTAAGGCTCAATACAGCCAATTTTCGTAGAACTTTAAAAGTAACAATGCAGTTTTTTTGAATGAGAGCAGCCAAACAAACATCTCTGTGGGCATCCATTGACTGTAATGTTTGGATCTCAGCTACATTAAACTGCAGTTTATGTTAGCAAAGAGAACAGGACTAACTAATGACACCGAAATGAGCGTCTGATTTGTGCCAACCTCTTTGTAGTGCAAAACTTAATGTACTTACAGTGTTAAAACCTGAACTGTAACATATTTTTAAAGCAAAATATGTGTTTTTTATGCCTTTAATGTATTTGCGAACACCACTAAAAGGACTATCCCCCCCTCTGTTGTGGCCTGTAGAGTCGACAATGATGTTAGCATGTGATACAAAACTTTGTTTAAGAGCTAAACGTGAACTTGGTTGTTTTACACTGTTAGAGAAGCATTAAATATATTTTAGTAAAGGCTGACTGAGTGCTTTACAAGACATTTGCACTTTATTTGATCGTCTGTAGTTCCGAACGTTAAATATTTAGACTTTTTGAACCTGGACCCAGTAATTTAACACTCAGCTGGAATTCACCTAAATGGTTTGTGATCTTTATTTATGAGGACAAAAAAATGGCTATTTTATTGATATTTTTGGCATTTGGGCCACCTTAGATGGAGTCCCTCTTGGAAACCGCTGAAACTGGAGAGGTAAAGTTATTAAACACTGAAAACTTTACCTTTAAGAAAATTAAAGATTCTTAGTTATTAGATTATTGAAACATATTGTCACAGGCTGTGTGCACACAAAGTATACTGGAGCTCAGTTTATGCAAGTGATACATTTCTAGACCCAATGCGAGATTTCACAGCTTTATCAATATGTAAATTAATGGAAATTGTATTCATGAAATGAGTGGAAAGTAAAATGCTTAAAATTTCCCACTGTGTTCAGTGATATCTAAGAAAGTATTATGCAACAATTGATAAACATTTTTAAATGGCACATGGGAAACAGCCTAATGGCGTTGTCAATAGTTATTTTGAGCTGTACCATAAACTCCACTTCAAATTTTTAGTGCAATCCGTGGGTGTAAACCAGCAACTTGCTGTGGCTTTTGAGGTTTTAACTTCCATCCAAAACTGCAGCAACTTTACTTTTGGTTTCACAGATTACGTGACATCTCAAAACCTTATATTTATTTAAGATTCCAGGATCGAGGGAGAGGTTAGGATGCAAATGAAAGCTGTTCATGGACCGGGACAAGCTAAATTTAATGGCTGTTTCCCCTCAGAGGGGATACTATCCAAAGAGTGTAGCTTATTATGAGAGGGTGAGGGGGCCTAAGGGAGGGAGCGAAGGGCCAAAAGAAACAGGTCCAATGCAGCGTTTGTTCCACGTGAAAACGAGACTAAAAGCTTGGAAAAACAGGCAAGGTCAGGCTGAAAGCTTCCAGGTTTTCGGACACGAGTAAAAGTGGTGGAGGACCGACAATGTGCACGGTGTTAACTTGAAACACGTGGCCTGCCACAGAATCCACTTACTGTTGAGCCAAGATTTAGATATGTAAGACAACATGAGGCTTCACCGTCTAATATTTTTGTTAATGAACCTACTTTGTTTGAAGTAAAAAATCCGATTACCATTAAAAATGTCAAATATGTAATTTCAGCTTAGCTCAAAAAATATAAGAACATTTCAAACACTGGTAAAAGGTAAACTTATTGCTTTACTGTTGTTGTTGTTTTGGACATTTGCTCAACTCTTACTTTACTCGTAGAGCTGATTTACCCTAATCAAAGATTAAATGCTCATTTGAGCTACTGACAGTCCCAAAACCAGTATAACCTTGATACTTCCAGTTGGATAAATTGCAGAGTAACTCAATCTGACTACAGAAAATGAACGCTTACTGAAGCAGCTAAAGTCTTCCAGATTTCTACAACACATCTGACAGAAATCCAGAAAGTTCTTCTGAGGACAGCTTTCATTTCTCACAGGTATGTTGCTAAACCACTGACAATGGATGCCGGTGCGTCAGATTCTAACCATGTTCCAGATGGCTTTGCCTTCCTGCTGGACGTCATCCAGCCATCAATCTCTGCCAGTCTGCCTCAGCATCACTCAGACTTAAGTCATTAAAACACTCAACTGACTTTTAATCAGCCAGGAACAATGCTGAAAATCAGAAATGTTTAAAAATCATTAACAATGATTAGCCAAGATGAAATAATTCAGATGGTCTTTTTTTTGTTGCTGTTTTTCATATTTGAACTTTAAGTGATTGACCTGGTTAAGATTTAAAGCTCTAGAAGACTGGCAAAGAAACATATAAGCTCCATGTAATGCATGCTTTGGAAGAATATTCACCCAATATTCACTTGGCAGGCTGCTAATGAGCTCAACATTTCAGTCCAGTTTTGTTTTAATTAATATTTGTTTCTTGAATTTGGCTCCCCACCCCAAAAAACAAAAAAAAAACAAATTTCCTCCTCGGTTTTATTGCATTCATTAAAGTCTGATTTAACGTTCGTGCACAAGCCATTACAAACAATTCTTAAAACAACTCTAATGGTGGTGACCATGTCTGATTTGTGGAGTTTTACTGTACCTCGGTGGGCAGGGGTGGGCGTTACAGTCCTGGAAGAGTGGAGGGGGCCGGCGAGAGCTCACACACAGGCTTTGCTCTGCTGCCTCTCTGGTCTGCTTGTTCAGGCAAATAATCACGGCTTCCTGTACACCTGCAGTTTGACAACACCATACAAAAATGTGAAGAAGAGCAAATAGCCTAATTTTGAATGACCCATCATGCCATCATGCAAATCTTTATACACTGCAAAAATGGAACTTAAAGTAAGTAAAATGTTCTTGAAATGAGTGTATATGTCCTTGATTTGAGCAGGTAAATAAGATTATCTGCCAGTGGAATAAGATTTTTGCACTTAAAACAGGAACAACTCATCTCCATTATCTTCTTTCAAGTGCAGTATATCTAATTATTTTATTTTAGGGGTCAAAATACTCGTTCCATTGGCAGAAAATCTGCTCCAATCAAGGACAAATACATTAATTTCAAGAAAATTTTACTTATTTATTTGGTATTTGCAGTGTATTAAGTAACATTATGAATGTAGGCATACAAGATTGCCAACTCTCACATATCTAGTGTGAAGATGATTGCTTTGCCTCTTTTTATTTCCTCTCTAATTCTGCCCAGATAGAACTCAGTCCTTGACTTATGTTTCATGCACACAAGCTGGTGATAATTTCTCAGTGTCAAAGTAGAGCCTGTGATGCTAACCAATCCCCTATCTCAGGCTGCCTAAGCTCAAGACTGTTTTGTGCATGCACAAGCTTCAGTGGTGAGACTATGGCCACCTGTAAAATGCAAAATCTATTTGTCAGCCTATCAAGGAGTACTGGCATAATTTTAAAGATGAGGAGGACGAAGGACCTATGAGGCCTTTTTGCTCTTGTCATGTCGAGAGCTAAGCATAAGCTCAGAGGGGACCAGACCTTCTCTGTAGCCGGTGTTCTGTCGGTGTGACATATCCTTTCAGAATGGTTGATTTTTATATCTCCATTTGTCAGTGCAGACTATTTTATCGAAACAGCATACCAATGCTTGTAAAGCTGCAGGCTGATGGCGGTTGATTCTTAGAAAATCCGAGAGTTTGGTCGATCCGCAACGCTGATGGGGAGGCACGCTCAGCTCAGCTCTTCCACTCCATCGGGACAGTTGCAGGACCGGGTAGATAGAATCGGCCACTTTTGCTGGGGACAGGTCGTCCGAAACGGGGACTGTCCCCGGAAATTGGGGATGCCTGGAAACCTTAGTTTTACGCCACTGCTTTTCTAACAACCTGCAGCAGCTAACTATGTTGCAGTGTTCGGAAACACACATTCTCCTGACTTTGCACGCACTCACGCCCCATGATATTCTTCAAGCAGAAAAATGACAAAACCCATATGGTCTGCGAGTGATCCGTTCACTGCACAGACCTTTCAGGAAGCTCTGTTCAGATTTCCTGCTACAAGTATTTACTGCATAACAAAATCTAACGACTTTACAATCTCTTGAATCATAGGGCATTTTGTGGCATTTCACAGCCACAAAATGGACTCTGTACCACATTCGTATATTTGCACATTTGCATCATTGCATCCTTATCTAGCATTACAAATGCTGCCGAACTCTCAGTTTCTAAAATGCATTCTTGCACAAATGCCCTTTGCACAATCATTTCTGCACATACAATCGGTTTTTAATAATACTCACCTGTACACTGTGATCGCACACTGTCTATTTCTCCTGCATTGTTTACATTCTTTACATTTCAATTGTTTACTATAAATCACTGCTGCACCTTATCCTGTAATTTACTGCAATTTACTGTAATTTTTCAAGCTGTATGCAAACGAAATTTCATTCTGTACGCACTCTGTGCATACAAAATGACAAATAAAGTTGTCTAAGTCTAAGTCTCTAAGTCTAATACATTTGTGCACTTAGGCTTTTTGCCTGTTAAAGAAATAACTAAATAATTTGGGATGTTTTTTAATTTAATTTAAGACCTAGTGAAAAAGAGATGGCCTAATATATGTAAATCCCTGGAACCAAAAGCGGGTGCAGTTTCTTTTTATTGTGACTGTATATGGAGCAGCAAGGATGACTGGAAGTAACCTCTCCAGTGATAAGATCCAGGTGTAAGACTCCCATAAATACACAATACATGACTTAACTTTAAAAGAGTAATTTAGGATCATATTAAAAGTTATGCAACACAAGTACAGGCGTCTACAATAAAGAAGGCACTTCAAACGCGACAGCGGCGTGATGGTCCACAGAAGCACGGCCCTGAGGGTGTGTTTTTGACATATGATATCACTCTGTAATCATCCTCGAATGGAAGCTACTTTAGTTTTGGGGAGTGTATGCACACACTCAAAGGCGCTGCCAAAAGCCTGTGTGCAGAAATAAATTTGTGACTATACTGGATGTGGACACGGGGAGATTAAAGTAAGCCTTGGCTTGTGTTGGCAGGATGTTCAGGGAAACTGTTTCGGTCTGGGACAGCTTTTACTGCTGCTGTGAGCACAGAGGTCTTATGACCTTTAGGTTTAATGTTGTGTTTGCTTTCTCAAAGCTAATCTCAGCATTGTTTCAGTTATCTACATTCTAATGCCGTTTCATTTCAGGTTTTACTAAAAATAAGCTAGGCCAGTTTTAATGATTTACAGACCATGGGAAAGGCCCTGTCCATTAGTTCATAATTTGGATTGAGCCTGAAATATTTAAATGAAAACATTTGGATTTATATATAATAAATGATATTTGCTGTTTCAATTAGCTGCACATATCATAACACAAACCCACTAAAAAGGAAAAGGAAAACGTGAGCAGTTTCCCTACAAATAACATATATGCGGGAAACATGGGTAATTAAAAAATAAGCAGCTTAACAGGATAGGATGGATTTCCCAGGACTATGAAACAATTGCAATCTTGGATTTAAGGAAAGTAACAACAGTAAGGAATGAGGACAGATCACAGTTCATGCCATGGCTAAGTCTGAGAACAGACAGACAATTGTGGGTATCATGGGTGTTGTATCACGTAAAATTTAATAATTTGTTTTGTTTGTGGTTTTATGTGTCCTCTGTCAATATAAAACACCTGCTTGTATCCACAGATTCTGTTCATATATTATCAACAGCTCTCTCCAAACGCTCATCCTGCATGTTTAGCCACAATAATTTAGCTGGAGCAGCTTTTTTCTTAGCTAATGTTTGAGTTAAATGAAGGAGAGAATATAATGTCATCTACAGTTCAATTTTATATGTTATCCACCCCATGTATAGTGTTAGCTTTAAGTGAATGTTTAGGTTCAAATAACCTGTTGCTCTAAGAAACTTAACTGTAATGTAATGTTTAACTGGATTGTAATGTTTAAATCATGGGATTCGTAGTATAATTTCCACAGCTACAATACTATATTTCAGTTAAAGCCTTATGACTAAAACACAGATTGCTTATGTGGAAAAAAGTGAGACTCACGCAACCATTGCATAAATGTAGGACATTTGGTAACACAGATGTTTATATAGATCAGTGCTTTTCAAATAGTGGGGTGTGAAGGTATGGGGGGGGGGGGGGGGGGGGGGGGGGGGGGTCGCACAACCGCCTTGCCTTTTCTTGCCCAGAAAATACAGGCTTTCTAAATAATCGGAAAAGTGACAACAGCCCCCTGTGCAGTCAGTAGTATGATGAATACTATTAATAAAAAAGTTTTAAAAATTTTAAAAGTTACATTTATGGCCCATTTTGCTGAGATGAGAGACTTGAGATTTTTTCCTTCTTCAAAGGGGGGGGGGGGGATAACAAAACACATTTCAAAACCGTTGATATAGATATGAGGGTTAAATAACAATGCTAGTCTGAATAGGATCAGAAGTTAAACCCTCCATCTGAATACTGCCAGAATTCTTCACTGGGAATGTTATAAAGCCTGTTCATGAAAGGTAGCCATTTCATCAACTAAATTAATTAAGCTTACTTAATTTCATATTATAGTCACTTTGTTTTTGGCACAGCAAATCGGATTGCCTCACATTGAATCCCATCAAATTACACCAAATCACATCTTTTGTTAATTGTAATATCATAAATCGAACTGCATCGTGACACAAGGATGAATTATATTGTTGTTGTTTTTTATCTGCGTATCTGAAAAGAATCAGATCATTAACCACAGACCAGAGATGCACAACCCTATTCACCACTGTGGTAGATTACTGGCAGACTGGGCTCATCACAAAAAAAACTTTTAAAATCTCTTGATAAGGAGCTGGTTTGTTAGGTCTCCACATTGCTGTTCTCAGACTACATTTCACCTGACCTTCTCCTCCCCAGTGGACAAACTACTACATAAAATTTCCCTTTATGAACTCAAACAATAGCTGGAGACTTATAACTGTCTTTGTTTTAGGTGGCTATTGTGTTGTGCATTCATGCTCAAGTGTGGCGTTCCAATTTACTGTTAACATCATTCTTTCTACTACTGTCAGACGCATTCTCCACCGTCTTGTGCTCGCCTGTTTTGTTTCACACTCATTTTATTTAAGAATTTCTAATCATTATTCTTACTGCCATTCTAAATTAACGTTAGAAAAAAACATATTTATATAATGTTTATTATAAAATATGGCCGCATTTACAGATAATTAGATAAGTGGGCATGTTAGTAATCTCACATTATTTAGCTTTTGGTTTTTATAACAGCCACCAATAGGTCTTGATCAACCTTCCATTCTTTTTGATGCCATCATTGTTCAGGTAATCTTTGGTTAAAGCCATTTAACCAAAATGTTCCACTCCTAGAATTTAACATGTCTTTTTCTTTTGCTTCCCCGTATTAATAACTCAAGATTCATACCTCCTCCACAACTCTCCGAGCACTCCGTAAACCCCTCATACTCCCAGTCAAGCAGGTCCTCCCCTCGCTGCGGCGCGTCCTCCTCTTTATTTTCATCCTCCTGGCCATGGCCTCCAGAGCAGGGTTTGCGATAACAAGGCTGGACCGAGGAGGGTTTATCCCCTTCACACTCATCGTCAGGCAGGTCGGCAACAGTCTGGGAGAAAGACAGGAACACCTGGCACTTGACCACCCGCTGCTGGGTCCCAGCTCCGCACGTTCTGCTGCAGGGCTGCCAGGGACCAGGAATGAAGCTGGAAGAGGAAAACACAGACAGAGAATGTAGAAAATATTCACCTCATGATGTAGGGTTTCGTTACAAATACCCAGAGGTTTATTCTGTCACTACGAAGTATTAAAAAGCAGTTCACCATTAACGTTTTGGGTGGCAAGAGGGAGAAGGGGTATGAATAAAGTGAATTCTTCAAACCCCTTTTCAGACACTTGCAGGGGTATACAATGGGATAGTTTTTTGTTTGTCTTTTGTTTTTATTAGTAGTTTCTATTAATGTTCAAATTCATATACGGATATGTAAGGTGCCGTTTGTGCTCATAGCGATGAATATGCATGGGTTTATTGTGGTTTTCTTTTTAATTGGTGGAATTGTCTGTCTGTCTGTAGTAAGTTCATTCATTCATTCATCCTTTACAAAAATATAATCTTGTTCTGATTGATATAATTAAATATATATATATATATATATATATATATATATATATATATATATATATATATATATATATATATATATATATTGTTTAAGACACCTTGATGTGCATGTCATGTTCAAAAATCAATGAGGGACGAGAAAGCCATTAAATTTCATCAAGGGACACCAGCCTCCCTTAACAGCTTTACAACTAGAGCAGATGAAACAACAAAAGCGTAAAAATGCAAAGAGGCAGAAAGTTGTACCCCGCTTGGTCTCTAAATTCAATCGACTTTAGCAACATGTTGGCTTAAATTACAAGCTTTCATCTGCTGAAAGATCAAACAGACAAAGAATTTGAGCCATGAACAAAGCGTTTATGTTTACATCTGTTGATTGGGGAGATTTGTGCCATTTCATTTAACCCTCATGGGAAAATATAGGAACCTGGCTACCTCTGTTTCGTAATATGGGTCTAACGTTACAGCACCATAATTTGTAATGAGATCCACTTTTGGAAGCAGATATAAAACCTGCCTTCAATCTGGCTTTACACGATTGTGATCTGAGACATTTCTATCGGCGTCAAGCGTTCATGTCTGTTAGAATAAAGAAGGTCAAAGATCTTTTTGTTAAGAGGCGTGTGTTTCGGCACAGTCCATTGATACAGACGTAACAGAAACCGTAGCAATGTAATAACCCTGTCATTGATATTTATCTTAGCCATCGATTCTATTGAAAATGAGGTTTCATTCGATTTTTTTCACTGGAGTTATTCCTGAAGAGAAATCAGAAGCAGTCCTGTGACTGAGAAGAAAAGGAATAGAGTGAACTATTCACTATAAGGTCTACTGTGGCTGTTCTCCATGGATCGGTTCTCTTGGTTATTGGTGACATGGGAAAAGGATACTGTGAGCATTTTAAGGTCATCTATGCAGGAAATTTGCCTATAGTACCTTAAAAGTAACCTGACTAAGAAGACATATTTCTCCTCACCAACCAAAAACACGCTATGCTGCCAGATTTTTAGTGTTGTTTTATATGGTTGTCGTTTTGCCACTGTGAGAGGAGTTACACGTAAACCAGGCTCACCACAGAGTAGTTTTTATGCTGCACTCTAGTCGTCTCAGACGTTTGGAGCTGGTTTAGACGTTCTGCCGGAGTTGAGAGCAATCAGAACGAAGGTCAGAAAACCGTGGGGTTGGGCATTTGTTTTGGTGCTAACCACAATAGACCAGTTCACGCGTGACGTCAGTGCTACATACGGGTCCCGCTGGTAGGCAAAAACAGTACTGTTCTCGTCTACTACATGACAAAACGGGTGATTTAGAGTGTACTTTTAGTTTGTTTATTTTTTAAATCTAAACAATGCGTATGACTTGTTGTGCTCCCAGTTGCACACAGAGGCATTCCAAATCGTTGGATGTACGTTTCTGTCGTTTACCGAAGGACGAAGAAAGAAGAAAGAAATGGATATTTTCAATGAAAAGAGCGCAGGCAGACACTCCCAATGGACTGGGGGATCCATCATACCACGACAGAATATGCAGTCTACACTTCATCTCCGGTAAATACAACTTAATTCTGCTCTAGTCATTGTTCTACTTAAATAGCGGCTGCTGCTCCAGACAGCGGCTCCATTACGCCTCCGTTCACGCGCGCTAGTACGTCTGTGTTTACGCTGCAATGTCGCCGACACCCCCACCCATTTTAACAAGACAAAAACACCAAAATAATCCGTAGTGAACAATGTTTTTTTTAACCTACCGGGCGGGTCTTCCTCTCTGCTGAGATGCGGTCTGTGTCCGACGCCGCTTTGTACTGTTGCACAAACATGTGTGAACATCCATCCATCCATCCATTTTCTGACCCGCTTAATGCTGGTGCCTATGTCCCGATCTAAAATAATTGTAGCCGTCCAGTGATTTCATGACTTTCATGCTCTCTCGTCTGTACTGGCCTGCGTGTTTATAAGGCAGCTGTATATGTCGCGGGACTGAACGCTTGGCCAGCATTTCACAGACTCGCTCCGTCCCTTCAGGCTTTTGCTGTATAAATCTGGCAATCTGATACCATCAACCATCAACTTAGTCTTAAAACGATCTTGTGATGCGTTATCTAAAGAAGAAAAATACGTGGAGAACTCGTCAGTTTCTCTGTTTGCGTCCGCCATTGTGTTCGCCTTTTGCCTACCAGTCCGGCGCGCATGCGCGAAAAACCCGGATGAAAACAATAGCAGTGAACTACCCTATTAGCAATACAAGCTATTCTATGTGGTCAAACACAAAAAGAAAATGTTAGTAATGAGATACAAACTGCCAGCAGTGCTTAGATTACATATTATAATGGCAACCTTCCTTATATTATGTATGCATCCATGTTGGATACGGGTTGCTAAAAGAGCTCTGACTTTCCCACTCGTATTTCCCACTTCTTGTTGTGTTGTTGACTGGGAATTTGGAAAATGCAGAAATAGACTTCAGAGTTCAAAGACAACATAGCGGTGGTCCCCCTCCATAGAGTACCGGTTTGTTAGTTCTGCTCTCAGAGATCCGTTCTCAGGACTTCCTGACTTTCTCCTCATCACTGGATAAATCACCAGGTAAATATTTACATTTTGAACTCAATCTAAAGCTGAAGTGTCTGAAATCCCTACTTTTGTCTTGGCCGGCAATTGTGTTGTGCACCGATGTGCCCCTGGTTGGCTTTTAATTCAATTTTATTTATATAGATCCAAATCACAACACATGTCATCTCAGGGCACTATACAAAGTCCATTTAATCAAATCATACAGATTGGTCAAAAAGTTTCCTATCTAAGGAAACCCAGCAGATTGCAGGACTCCTGAAAGAGCGTAGAGCCACAGTGGACAGTCGTCTGCATTGTATCATTGGCTGCATCCAGAAACATCTTTTGGGTAAGGACTCTTCAGCCAAAGTGGAAGTGCATCAGCGGTCGCCATGATAAGTGCTGTCCGAATAGCACCATTTACCCTTTCACATGTAACATGACTTGTTGGTCATCCATGTGTTAACCTTGAAAATTAAAATCTGATATGTTTATGCCGTACACATCTTCTTTGTTTTTGCATATGATGTGTATACACCATTTTCTGTTAAAAACAAAACCTATTCATTAGAAAAAGATAAATAAAACAAAATCATCGCCAGTATGTCAACTCGGTTACTGTTAGAACTAGAAAGTCTGTGCAAGTTTACGTGCCTTGATGTTTTATTCTGTGTAATGACAGCTACAGCCGTTCGCTGTATTTGCCTAACTTGCATGTTTTATGGTTTGTTTTTCAGAAAGCTATACGCCCAAATTCGACTCTCATCATCTGCGTGTTTCCGTCGCGTAATGACGTATGAGTTAAAGGTTGTCTGAAATCAACAGAGCAGTCCGGAGCTCCTTTCCTTCCCACGATAGAGTTTTGACGGTTGACGCTATGAAAGGTCAAGAAACAGGAGCTAGGAGCTATAATAAAACATTTTCGGATCCATTGCAGCAATCCCTCAAGCAGAGCATGCATGCAGTGACAGTGGAGAGGAAAAACCCCCTTTAACAGGAAGGAACCTCCAGCAGAACCAGGCTCAGTGTGAACAAAATGTTTACTTTTTTACACATTTTTTGGTTTCAGACATGGAAATGAACGTAATCATGAACTGAAAGTATGAACACGGATGAGAATGAAAAGTTCATAGGCGAAAAATGGCCTGTTTTTTCTTTCCAAAGCGATTCTAATTTGCTTTCAAATATGGAGTCTTTTTTTTTTTGGCAACGACACTCCAATATAAAAACAATATTTAAATCCCAAGTTTTAACTTAATCCCAAGTTTTAACTTCTGGTTCACATCAACACACAGATACGTTTTTTTCTACGACTTTCATCTGTGTACTTCCGACGTGTATTTACACAAACGGAGGCGTCCTGCACTCGCGCGCAGCATTCCTCCTCTTCTGACCACAACACAAAAGCACCACGCTGTTTTATAAGATGCCTCAATAAAGAGCTCATAATTATAGCGAAAGTGGGCTCTTTACGAGCGTCCGGGGACTCGCTCTTGTTTGGACAAACAAATGAAATGAATCACTGGCAGTTAGAGCTTGGAACAGGAACAACAAAGTCAACATGCGAGCTCACAGAAATGTTTATCTTCATGGGCGGTTTAAGTACATCTGTCAGTTCAAAAACAATCCCGCGTTCGTTCGTGGCAGGAAACAACTTTTTTCTTCTTCTTTCTATATCAGCCAAGGCCACATGTTTAATCGCATCGATTAAACATCCATCTACAGAAATATTCTATAAACTGGTAGTAAAAGTAATATGCTTGGCCTGGACGTGGAGAACAAATCGGTTTCACTTTTCTTACGCCAACAGTAAGTCCAAAATAGGAATTTCCTTCTTTTTTTTCTACATCCATAACGCGGCCCCATGTGGTATGCAGATATTTTTGTTGGATTGTGAACAATGCTGCATTATGCAGAGATATTTATGAGCTTTTTGGACAAAATACATGTTTTTTTTGTTTTCTTCAACAGAACAAAATCATGTATGCTGGCAGTCGTCCCGCCACTCGTCGCTCAATCCAGATATGTCAGAGAAACGAATGTCCAAAACCTGTTGCTAATATAAGTCATGCAAAGGACACTGCTCAGCATCCAAATATTGTTCGCTTTCAGGGGACAGAACATCTGGAAGATTGTTGAGGTAATCCTGGAAGGAAGTGCAAGTTCTCAAAACCATGTTTGTCCACCTCCACTCTCAGTTTTCCCCTCTTATCCTAAATAACCTCATGATTAAGCGTCCAGGAGGTATTTGCCGTTAAAGGGGCGAGCGGCTCGACGACTACAGGCCGAGTTTCAGTCCTGAGGTTGATGGAAATGGTTGCCGACGTGAACACAACAGTGATACTGTGGTGGTTTCACGGCGGCACCCAGACCTGTCCGCTCCAATTTGTCCCTCAGGTTGGTCTGTTTCTCTAAGCTAGAGAAATGTTGTTGAAACTGCGCGTGTCTTCAAATTACCGTTGCTTTATTTTACCCCTGTGGAGAAAATTTATGTTGTAAAAGCATATTTTTCCCTTTATGAGAAGATCCTATTGGATTTCAGGTTCTGCCCTCGGTCTTTAAAACTGGAACCAGAAAATCAAAAATAATCACCAATTCAGTCTCAAACGGTTTGCAAATGTAGTAACGTTTCAAATTCTGTTATGTAAAAACTCTAAACGTCAATGTGTTTTATTGGTATTTTATGTGACTGACGAACACAAAGTATTGTATAGTTATAAAAATGTTATTTTCTAAAACATCTTTACAAATAAAACTCGATACCTGGAAAACTCTAAAAGCTGTGTTGTCCATTTGTATTTAAGCCCAGCCCAAAAAAACTGTTCTCCGAGGCTTGTAACAGATATTAGTCTGGGTTTTTACACATTTGTCCTGTAAATATCCCAGACTTTTCCAGATTCACAGTTCGTTATGATAATTTTAAATTATAAAACACTGAAGTTGACCATGAGCTCAGAGCAGCGCTTTTTTAAATACTAAAACTTTAAGAAAGAAAAGGAAGAGGTAGAACCAGAGAGGAAGGAAGGAAGGAAGGAAGGAAGGAAGGAAGGAAGGAAGGAAGGAAGGAAGGAAGGAAGGAAGGAAGGAAGGAAGGAAGGAAGGAAGGAAGGAAGGAAGGAAAATAGAGAAGGAAGGAAAAGAGATAGAGAAGGAAGGAAAAGAGATAGAGGAGGAAGGAAGGAAGGAAGGAAAATAATAGGGAAGGAAGGAAGGAAAATAATAGAGAAGGAAGGAAAAGAGAGAGAAGGCAGGAAGGAAGGAAGGAAAATAATAAGGAAGGAAGGAAGGAAGGTAATAAGGAAGGAAGGAAGGAAGGAAGGAAGGAAGGAAGGAAGGAAGGAAGGAAGGAAGGAAGGAAGGAAGGAAGGAAGGAAGGAAGGAAGGAAGGAAGGAAGGAAGGAAGGAAGGAAGATTATTCAGACAGTGGTAAGGGGATTAAACTGGAAACAAATATTCTACTACACTGCAAAAACAGAACTAAAAGTAAGATATTCTTGAAATGAGTGTAATTGTCCTTGATTTGAGCAGGTAGTTAATATGGTCTGCCAATGGAATTAGTATTTTTACCCCTAAAATAAGATTCACAGATCTATTCACTTGAAATAAGTTGATGGAGATGAGTTGTTCCTATTTTAAGTGCAAAAATCTTATTCTATTGGCAGATCATCTTATTTACCTGGACAAAGTTGTTGAGAAGTTGAAAACAGGGTTAGGTTATAAAACAATAACTGCTGTGAACATCTCAACAGAGCATTGTCCAATCTGTCATTTCAAAAGGGAAAGCGAAATGGCAAAAAAAAAAACTACTGAGACACAGTTCTCCAAGTAAAGTCAAAGATTAGGCGAGGAGACTAGGATTCAGAGAAGCATCCGAGGGGCTAATGGATGAGCTGCAGAGATCCAACGCTCAGGAGGAGGAATCTGCTGACAGGACAGCTGGATCACAGCATAAAGTGGCCCAGTCAAAGTCCAGAGTCAAGAGTAGCAGAGACTTGATGGTCACAGAGACTTTCCACTCAGTTTTGACTGAGCTTTAACCATTTTGCAAAAAACAAAAACAAACAAAAAAACAAGGATACAACTTTATTTCTTGAAATATGCTAACCTGAGGTGTGTTACAAAAACCTTGCAACAAAACAAGGTACTCTAAAATACTGACACAGCAGCGGGGGTGAACCCAAGGGCACATCCCACTTATCACATTTATTTTTAAACTACATGTGTCTTATAACTCTGTGCTGGTCTATCACATAAAAAAAAACCTAAAAACACACTGAAGTTTGTAGATGTAATGTGACAAAATGTGAAAAAGTTCAAGGGGTGTGAACACTTTTGCATGGACCAAATATAAATACATGTTCTAGAAGCTCAGCGAGTGTATCTCAGTGTTTGCTCATGCTTGCTCTGTACTTACGTTGGTTCCTCGGTCGCGGCCAACTCCTCCTCCAGCTCAATGGCCTGTTTCTGCCAGACGGGCTTTGCCTCAACAGGTAGTGTGTCTGAAGCAAATTGCATAAACCCGCTTAACATAGCATGAAACCACGAGGAAAAAGCCGAAAGTCGCCCGGTTTAATGTGTTTCCCACCTATGGATTTGTAGCAGGGCACTGTAACCAGACACTCCTCCTTGATGTGGGGTTTGGTGGTGGGGTTGCAGCCTCCGGCATGGAGCCCTCTGTGATCGATGCACAAAACCACCCTGTAGCGCAGACCCTGACCACAGGTCACCGTGCACTGGTGGTGACAGAGTACACAAGGCTTTCTCATTTCACACAACTTTTACTGCCGTGTCCATTTTCCTTTGCAGTTATTTAAAAAAAAAAAAAGGAAAATCTCAGTCTGCAACTCAAGAGAAGTGAGTTCCAAAATCTCATCAACTCTCTCTCTCTCTCTCATCAGGAGCAAACTTTGCGAATCTTCTGCCAAAATCAGCGTTTTAAAGGAAGAGCGTGCTGCACAAACAGCATACCAGCTTTTAAAGGGGGCACATATCGGACTCCCAGGGTTCAGCATGTCCCTGATTAGCTGGGACGGCAGAAAAACCGGCAATCAGGAAGTTGCATGGGAGTTTAGTTATGGTACATCCTGCTGCTACGTGTACTTGCACTATCCATATTGTCTTGCACAATTGTTCTGTACAAATAAAATGTCTTTTCTGGTTTGCTGCTACATTCCTGAGAAATGTCAAAATATTTTTTTAATAGATCGGTTCACGCGTGACGTCACGAGCTACATCCGCGCTACATCCGGGTCCCGCGGGTAGGCAAAAAGAGTACTGTTCTCGTGGACTACCGTGACAAAACGGGTGAATTAGAGCGTACTTTTAGTTTGTTTATTTTTAAAATCTAAACAATGCGTACGACTTGTTGTGCTTTCTTTCGTTTACCGAAGGACGAAGAAAGACGAAATCTCCGGTAAATACAACTTAATTTTGCACTGGTCATTGTTCTACTTAACAATGACCAGTACTTCTGCTGAGGCGCGGTCTGTGTCCGACTCCGCTTTCGGATGTTACACAAACATGTCTGAACATCCATCCATCCATTTTCTGACCCGCTTAATCCCTCATGGGGTCGCGGGGGTTGCTGGTGCCTATGTCCCGATCTAAAATAATTGTAGCCGTCCAGTGGTTTCATGGCTTTCATGCTCTCTCGTCTGTACTGGCCTGCCGTGTTTATAAGGCAGCTGTATATGTCGCGGTACTGAACACTTGGCCAGCATTTCACAGGCTCGCTCCGTCCCTTCAGGCTTTTGCTGTGTGGATCTGGCAATCTGATGCCATCAACCATCAACTTACTCTTAAAACAATCTTGTGATACGTTATCTAAAGAAGAAAAATACGTCGAGAACTCGTCGTTTCCTTTGTTTGCGTCCGCCATTGTGTTCGCCTTTTGCCTACCATGCGCGAAAAACCCGGATCAAAACAATAACAATGAACTGGTCTATTATTTTTGTTCTTTTATGTACCGTCTGCATCATAATATGGTAATTTTTGCAATTCATCCTGCTGCTGCATACACCCACTCAACTCATATATACAAATTTTTTTCTTTTGTTTGCTGTTACATTCCTAACAAATGACAAATGCTTATATTTAATATGTTTCTCTTTTGGCTTCTGCTTTTTACCCAGAGCCTTGCAACAAACGTTCACTAAACGTACATTGTGAATGTGCAGTTGACTGACAATAAAGTCTACGTCTATGTACTTTAAAAAAATAAACTTGGTTAAGTTGACAAATGTGAAACTTCTGTTAGCGACGAAGCTCTTTCAGAGTGAAATTTTCTCACATTTGTTCCCAAGTAGTAATGAGTGTTACTCTTACAATCAATATTCAGCTTCTCGTTTATACAAACGTAAAATGAACCATCTCTTGTTCTGGACAGTTACTAACTGGCATATATTTTTATAACTATTTTTGTGTTTTTTAATGCTCATTTTTTGCTATTTTTATTGGTGGCCTTCATAAAGCCGTGTTACTAGCTATAGATTGTTTAACGATTTGATTCATATTTTTGATGTTTTGTTATGCATTGGAAGTAATAAAAATAAGGAAAAGCCATTGAGTCCCAGAGGTTTGTCCAAACCTTTGACTGGTATTTTGAATCCATCTGTTCTGTAAAGGCCTCAGAGGTTTGTTGGAGAGCGTTAGTGAGCAAACAGCATCATTAGGACCAAGGACCACAGCTGACAGGTCAGGGAGAAAGTGGTGCAGAAGTTTAAAGGTCCGTTTATCCGTTAGCTAATTCCTACCTGAAGTATGCTTTCACCTTTCAAGGATGAAAAGTTGTAAAGCGCAATAAAAGAAAGTCTTTAAAATCACAGCATTTTGACTACAGTACAGTTCAGGGATGTTTTTTCTTTCCAATTGAATAAAGAATAAAGATGAAAAGATGCACACAAAAATGTTGCAAGCCAAGTAAAATTTTCTTAAACATTCACAGAAAAAAAAGCTATTCTTTTTTTGAATATCCTGATCCCAGTATATATAAAAAAAATACCAAGCAGCATTTTAGCATCATGGTAGAGGATGCAAAGGAGGGAACTAAGATAAAGAGGGAAATTAAGATAAAGAGGGGTACCTACAGGCGACCATTCCTGTGCCAACCAGGTGGGACAGCTGAAAGTGTTGCAGGGCTGCAGGATTGCCGCTTTTGGAGAATAGAGGCACTTCCACTCTTCAGTGGGGGTGATGTTACCCTGCATGTCTTCCTCCACACAGGTCACAGAGCGACTCTGCATGCCGCCGCCGCAGGAGGTGGAGCAGGCCGTCCAGGGGCTGCTCTCCCAGCTGACAGAAGAAAACACCGACGTAATATAGTGGATTTGTGCTACAGTGTTGTATTTTAAACTTTATCTTACAGAGCTTTGAACATACCGAGGGAGGGGGTGGTAGAGGTCATACGGCATAATCTCTTTGTAACCATCACTAGGAAACAGAAATAATTAAGGTAAACAGTTTTATGCTGTTAATATGAACAGGAAACGTTCAGAACCCTACCTGTCCAAGCAGAGCTCCATGTTGCACTCCTGCAACTTGGGCTTTGGTTTAACATTTTCGGGGTAGTAGTGGCAATACTGGTCCACAACCACCCGACCAGTTCGTAGATCGTAGCACTCTGCAGACGTCAGCTGGTAACCTGCGGACAAGAGATGTTGATCAACGTGAACAAAGACCAGGAGAGCACTCAGCTGGACTATTATTATTATCATCAAATATAAATAGGACTAAAAAGCTGCTCTGTTGATTTACAAATTAAATACAAATCAAGTAATTCAAGTAAAACAAAGAAATGTGTGCATTTAAATATAATAATGTTATATACAATACTTGTGAAAAATAAAAACATGTAAATAAAAATGTAATAATTTTAAATAGGTTACAAAAGGGCATTATTAGATATACAAAAATATTTGCATTATTATTTTTTCACAAAAATAAATATTAAATAATAATTAATTTCATATAAACTTGTGCATACAAAAACTTGTTAATTAACTTACATAAAAAACAGTATTATTTTATAAAAAAAAAAACATTTACTTCATTTCTGAATTTTGAGCAAATTTGTGTGGGTATTTTTGTGAATTAAAAACAATCTTTTAAATTTAGATAAATCATGTTGAATAAATTCATATAAAATCATTATAAGGAAATTAAACCTAAACATTTAATATATGAGAACAGAGAATCTGTGTCACAGTTACATTATGAAATCCCAGTATTAGGTATATAAAAGTATTTGCATGAAGTTTTTTACAAAACAAATGTTAAATAATAATACATTTTATATGAACTTGTACACACAAAAACTTGTTAACTTGTTTAACTAGAATGCACCATTTACTTAATTATTGAATTTTAAGCAAGTTTTGTGTGTGTATTTTTGTAAATTAAAAACAAACTGTCATTCAATTTTAGATAAATCATGTTGAATGAATTAAATTAACATATAAATATATTATAAGTTCTGCGATAGACTGGCGACCTGTCCAGGGTGTACCCCGCCTCTCGCCCATTAACAGCTGGAGACAGGCACCATCCCCCCTTGTGACCCCAACAGGGATAAGCGTGTTGGAAAATGGATGGATGGATGGATATTATAAGTTAATTGAACTCAACCATTTAATATATCAGAACAGATAATCTGTTTGTGTCATAGTTTTCTGTCACCAGATTTTTACCAGGCTTACCTCCACCACAGGTGACCGAGCAAGGGAAGAAGTCAGTCTCTCTCCAGCGGTGCACGATGGGCTGATAGTAGATGTACTGTATCACACTGTCTGCTCTGCTCGTAAGCTGTATCTACAGAAATAAATAAAAAGAAATTCACGTTTTTCTATTTCCCCTTGGTGTCCCCTTCAATTAGAAGTAGAAGAAAAAATGTAACAGCGTCATTGTCGTTACATTTAAACTTAGTTTCCAGCGTTCCAGGGTGAGTAGAGCAGCCATTTGAAAGTTTTCCAAAATGTTAATGTCACTCATCAACGTGCCCAAATGGGAACGTCCGTGCACAACTCTGCATCTGGAATACTAATGAAGAAACTAACACAAGCTGCGCTTTACAGCAGGGGAAGTAGTCAGGCGATTCATTTACATTTCATATTGAAGTGGCTCACACTACTCCAATATCTTTAAATCTAAACATATGAAACCAGAGCTGCTTTGCACCCTGCTTAACACGGGGAGGTTCAGCTGGAGTTCACAATGAAAGTCTTATCAGGGCCCGGTGAGGACAGGCTCTTTATGGAAATGGGTCTAAGTAAAACAGCAGAGCACACAACTGAGTGTCTGTAGATATTTAACAGAGTGAAATTAACAGAAATTTTAGCTGGGTGAGATATTTTTGGGAAAACTAAGTATTTCTAAACTACTTGTAAACTGCCTAACAGATGTAGTAGTTATTTTTGCACCAGTTAGTGTTGAAAACAAGATTGGCAGCTAACGGTACAATCTTTTCAGTAGACAGATTCAAACACAACCAGTACTTACAGTATATGAAAGAGAGCACAGATGGGAAGGGAAAAAAATGCTATCTGATCATCACCAGTGCAGACAGAGCATCTGCAGAGCCTATCATGAGATCCAGGGATGTTTTTATGGTAAATGGTAAATGGTTTGTACTTGTATAGCGCTTTAACTAGTTTGACGACCCCAAATCGCTTTACACTACAGTAAGTCATTCACCCATTATGGGGTCATTGCTGGAACATCTGAGTAGCAGTTGTATAAATATTGCAGCAGTGCAGCATAGTTGCAGTATAGGTGACATCTCTAAATTGTGACGGTCATACTAGGGCTGGACGATATAGAAAAAAAGCATATCGATTAAATCATATTGATCGATATTGATAATTATCATCAAATTCAAAACATATATTTTAAGTGCAGCCCTGGCCATTTTATGCTGTTGCTTAGTGACCTATTTTTAGATAAAGACACAAACAATTAATTCAAACTCAACCCTTTATCCAACCAACCTTTTACCAAAACTACAACTTTTTAAAAAGGAAAAAGGAATGCACACTCTTTGAAGGGGGCGGAGCTTGGTTCCTGGGTCTGCGTTGTGATTGGCTGGGAGGATGTAGTGATGTAATAATAATCTACATGATAGGCTAGAGAGCAAAAGGAAGGAAAACTGTTATTGAACTGTTTATTGAACCTTTTTTTTTCTATCATCAATATACGTCTATCAATCGATGTATATTGTTATTGAATTATCGTCCAGCCCTAGGTCATACCACTACATTTTTAAGGATTTTGAAGAAAACTGTAGCAGTCCGGCTTACCAGGAGATAAAACTATGTATGCTAGAGTTTTTAGAGTTTTACACTTGCAGAAAGATGATGCCTGAGCATTATTTACTTTAGGTGGGACATTTCCATGCACCACATAAATACAAGTCAGCCACATAATAACAGGAAAGGGGCCGCAGTTTAGAGAAAAGAAGTTCTGATCAACGAGCTAATCTAACAGCTAGTCAGAGTGGGGCCAAGTACAACTCATGCACTATTACTATTATTTTAAACAAACCACAGTCATGGTACTTCAACCAAACACTAATTTAGGGACTTTATGTCACAATAACTTTATTTTATGAAAAATCATATTTAATTGAAGTTTTTTTTTTTTATCCCAGCCAGAATTGCTTCATGATGAAATCTTTTTCTGACTGGCGAGTGAAACCAAAAGTTACCCAGAGTAGCTCTGTAAGCTGTCCGAACTGATGCCTGGTGCGCACCGCAACATTTCAAAATTGTCGGCAAATTTTCCAAACCTGCGAGAACCCACACACGATGATAAAACTTTTTAGATATAACATGTTTGCTGGTGTAGTGTGTGCTGCACGGTCGGCAAGAGAAGAACAACACATCACACAGGAATACTCAGATGTTAGACGGGAAATCTCGCAAAACCTCTCGGGATCAAACGTGAGGTCAGAGTAAAAAAAAAAAAAAACTGGAATAGGACATATTTTATGTCCTATTCCAGTTTTATGTAAATTAAACTATTTTCAAATTCATTACTAAGCCACATGTTTATCAAATCTGGTCTTATTCAGACCATTCCACATGGGTTCTTATTTGCTATTTTGTCAGTAGGTGTAAGTATATATTAATGAACGCTCTTACTTTGATGGTGAAGTCAGCTCCAAGAGGGCCAGACATTCTTAGGATCTCTTTATCGGAAAGCTTCTGAAAATCCAAGGTTGTGTTCTCCAGGTGGTATTGCCCAGATCGGTCCAACATCAGTTCAGTTTTCACCCCCTGTAGGGTTTTGCCCTCCACATCTAAAGGATAAAACAAATCAGACAACTAGAACAAACTGGGGGAGGCAGCGTTCAGGTGAACCCTTATTCTGCTCAGAAACACTTCACATTCTCTTTGCTAAAATATCACAGCTTCATTATCATCAAACTCTTAAAAAATTCTCAGCGGGGTTTATTATTACTGTGTCACTGTTCCTCAAACAGAGTTCAGCAGGAAATAAAAAATGTGATTAAACCGTCTAGAGGCTTAAAGGATTTCTTTGATTTAGGACAGACCACACACAGAGGTTTAGTCAGAGCCAGTTACGCACAAAGCGCACAGTCTGGATTCAGTGTTTGAAAGCCAAGAGCAGCACCGCAGCACTGCCAGGAGGATCACAAGCAAGAGCTGCAAAAAAGCCCGTCGCCGCTGTGAGCTTCTGCTCTGTTTGACCCGACCTCAGCTCTGACACCAACCCCCGGATGGGGTCGGCTCTAATTCCAGCATGAATGTTTAAAGAAAGGCTGTGAAGAAACAGAACAATCAGCAGCAGAGATGACTGAAGTATTTATTAAACTGTAAGGTTTTTAACTAAAATGTTTCAACAACAAAAAGAGAACAGGGAGCAAATATTCAAAGTGTGGCAGTCAGCATAATGGTGCACCTCAATCATCATAGAAAAGTGTTTTTTTTTTTCAGTATTTTAGTTCAAAAAGGGAAGTTAATAATATATAGATTAATTTATATACATGATACATTTTCAAGAAATTATTTATGTTAATTTTGATGATTACAGATAATGAAAACTCAAAATTCTGTATCTCAGATTATATGACATATAAAAAGATATTTAGAGCCAAAATGTCAGCGTAATGAAATGTATATCCTTGCACTATAAAATGTTTGCTTCAATACCCGGTCTGGGCAGCTTTTGCACCTATTACTTCATCAATACACCATGGCATGGAGGATATCAGCATGTGGATCTGCCGAGGTGTTCAGGAAGCCCGGCTTGCTTTGATTGCAGCCTTCAGGTCGTCTATATTGTTGGGTCTGGTGTCTCCAATCTCTCGTTTATCTGGACAATACACCAAAGAGCCTCTGGGGGGTTTAGGTCAGGCCTGTTTGCTGGCCAATCCAGCACTCTAAAATCTCTAAGGTGCAGTCCACACCTTCAAGGCTTTGGCTTGTGCAGCTTTTCTATCACCGGTTTTCCTTCCACTTAACTTTCCATTAATATGCTTAGATGCAACAATTTGTAAACAGCCACCTGCTTCAGCTACAACATTTAGTGGCTTCTCCACCCCAAGGAGTGTGTCATTACCTGTCTCCTTGACAGCTGTCACGTCTTCAGTCTTCTCTGTCTGTGTAGGCAACAACATAAACTCACTGTTTTCAAATATTTGTTATTGGTGTTATTTAATCTAACTTTGCGAGAAACCGAACTTTGAGTTTTCATTAGCTGTAAGCCACAATCCTTAAAAAAGCTTGAAATATACCACACTGTTTCCGATAAGTCGATGCAAAATATTACTTTGGTTTTTGGATTGAAATACTGAAAAAAAAAAAAATTTCATTGATATTGCTGCACCTTGCCTGTTTACTGTTATGCAATTAGAACCACACTGTATTAAAAATAAGTCAATACATCTTGATTTATTCTGAAAATAAACTAATACTGCCTTGTCTACTGCCATTTTCCTCTGCTTTTATTCCATTGGGTATATGCTGTTTATTCCATTTTCTGTTAAAATGTAAAAGATTGTGTTCAAAGTTAAAAGTTTAGCCTTTTGCCAGACTGAAAAATCCAGATACTGATGTAAAGAGGTGTGATTCAACCTGGCAAAAATGACCAAAAAAAAAATATTTATTTTATTTTTAGGTTTTCCCCACAGTAAAGTTGCTTTTTTCATACCTACCTAGGACTGAAAAACACTAGAAACATTTTTAGATTTTTCAGATAACAGCTGAAGGTCTGAAATTAGCAAGGGAATATTCTCTTTCTGAATTTCTGATGTGTTCAAAGGAGTGAAAAAGTAAGAAAAAAGAAGACCAGTTTACAATGGCAGAGTTTCTTGAAAAAAAAAATCCCCCTGCGTGTGGTCAAGGCCAAAAAATCAGGTTTAATGGATAAGCTGGCGAGACTCTAAGACGTTGACGTTGGCCCGTGTTGTCCAACAAAATTGAAGAATTCAAGCGTAAAGTTGGAGACTTCAGCTCGGTCTACAAATTATTAAGAACAGATCTCAGCTGAGCGTTTTTGGGGTGTCTAAGACTAAAAAGATATGCAACAAAACCCCAGAGGAAGTCCTCAGAAAGCTACGAGAGTTGCGTTTAGATGAGCCTAACACCTTGTGCCTCTGAGTAGTGCGCCACATTAGACAATAAAACACGCCACACATCTAAAATAAATATTATACTTTGGAAATAACTGGTTTGGATGGAAGGGCACCCCAGACCTACCAGGACTTACACAAGTGATCCGGGCCTTTCAGGACCAGACGTACATGACGGCTCTGATATGGAATGACGACCACTGTGTCCTCAGCTTGAGTGGGACAGACAAAAACAATTAAGAAATAGGCTTGACATTTTAAACAAAGTCCAAAATAAACACAAGCGGCAGTAAATACGCATAGCATCGGTTGATAAAAAGCTGATTTAGTGTTGTCTTGGTGAGTAACTTAATTTAAGAGTGGAAAGGTTGGAATATCAATTAATTGTGTGATCAGAGCATTATGCAACAACTGTAGTCTATTTATCTGCTTTTAAGTTCTCTTGAAAGCAGCACCGTGTAACTTTTTGCCACTAGGGGAGCTATATCTGTATCTTCCGGGTTTAGTGCCCCTGAAGGCCACCGGCAACGCTGCACTGTCACAAATTTTTTAATTAAACAATCTCCCTCCATGTTGTGGAATCTGATATCAGACCACTTTGGACCAGCAGATTGAGAAATAATCAAGTTGTAAAGAAAAGACCACAGAATTTAACCTCATTTAAATGTTTTTTTTTTATCAAAATCGCTGCTCACAGGAGAATGTTTCGTTTCAAAAAAATATTGTTTAGAGTGCGGACTGCATTTTTCTGTGAGAAAAAAGTAAAATGCTAGCAAGAGAAAAGAGAGAAAGAAGAATATTTACGTTTTCCTGATGCATGCTGGGATTTGTAATGACCTCGCACCAGTCTGCAGGATGAGCCGTCTCCGTTGCAGATGCCGCAGTTGTCCTCCTTCGCTGTGCTCCCCAGTTCATGGTCGCAGCCTACAATCTGCAACACAGATGGAAACATCGTTGTGTGTAAAAAGGCTGATTGGCTAACAGAACTGGGTGCTTGATTATATCGTGTAAGGTAATTTTAATAGAATATTTACAGTCATTGAAAAAATAGGGTTTGCAGTCTTGCCAATGTAGTCATGGAAAAAAAAACTCTGTACACCTTTGCTGCTTCCACAGGATTAAAAGAGAAAGTAGTGTCCAGGTGCTTCTAATAAAATGCACTTGATTATTTGGTCATTAATAGGTGTGAGCCACTCTATAAAACCAGAAGTGTTTTGGCAGTTTAGTCGTGTGGAGCATGAAGGCTTTTTTACGTGCATGTGTAAAACATTTAAGACAGTTGGCTATCTTCACAGGAGTGGCAGATTCACTCCAAGATCAGACCGCGCAACTTTAAGAGAAGTTGGAGGAAAAAAACAAGAGCTCCATCTCAGACTGCGCGGGCCTGAATTAGCAAGTTAAGTGTAAAAGTCGATGGCAATGCGATTAAAGAAGTCAGAACCAGCAGGGCTCGTTTGGAAGAACTGACCTGGAAAAACACTCTTCCCCTCAAAAAGAAAAAATGGCAGGACGGCTTGGATTTTTCAAATTTTTTTACCCTCATATCATTTCATGAACCTAGATTATTTTGTGCAGATCCATCACAGAAAATAAGGTTAAAAACATTTAAATTACAGGTTGCTATGGAGCAAAATATGGGAAAAAGAATGGGGGATGAATACTTCTTCAAGGTATTGTATAATGTATAATACTAGTTTATTGTATAGTGCCGTGTCTTCCCATAGAAACATCATGCTGAATTTGGACCAGAACTTCCAACAATTTTTCGAACAACTCCCAATGAAAGTGTTTTTTTCTTCGTTGCAAGACTCATAAAATGATCCAAACAACCCCTTGATGTAATGAATATTTATATCTAACCTTTCCTTTACTAAGATACCATCAAAAGTAATTGCATTTCCACATGTTCTCCTTTTCCTCTACTTTTTTTTTTGTATCCAGCACCGTCCACAAGCATGCTGCATTGATTGATGGATTTTTTCACCATTTCTGTCAGTGACACAAAACCAAAACCTCACTGATATTCTAAGCGTTGTAAAATGGCGCACCAAATCGTGCGTCTATGCACACGCAGCTCTGTGGGATGTTACTAACTTCAAAAAACGCATTAACTATTTCCTGGACGGTCGGTCAAAAGCCATATCTCCAAAATGATTCTGACTGGCTATTCGTGTGTAAAACAGTTTTTCAGCCTTCTTTGGGACAGTCTCTATGGATTTCTCTCTTTTAAGATCATGTATCTGAATGCAAGGTGATGTGATCCCTTGTGAAGTGAAATAGCGCATATTCATAATTGAATGGTTGTTTTAGAAAGCTGTGGCTTACTGTGGATTCAAATAAATATCCATATTAATAGACTTTATTATAGATATCATAGCGCTTGCTGTGTGCTCGCTTACGGTACGGTGCTTGGGGTGCGTAGAGCTGCATCAGAACAACCATTAAAAAGACGTGGAAAGAATTCAGACCAAAGCCTTGCAGTTCCACTTGATACAGACCACAACTGAAGGATCTTGATGTGAAAAGGAAGGATTTAAAAGCATATTTGCCGTTTAATGAAACTAAAACAGTAAAGTTTGTGAAAACGTCTGTCAGTCTCCAGGCTTTTGGCCAAGGCTGTAGTCTGGAGGTTAACGATGAAAGTTAAAAAAAAATTTGAGAAACAAACATTGCAGGCTACCTTTACCGTCGTAGAATATGTAACTCATAAGGCATTTTTGCTTACAAAAATGCCTTATGAGAATATCCACACTTTATAAAACTTTTATAATAGTCATTAGAGTAAGCCCAGTGGGTCCCATGTTAAAAGATTTCTGACTTTTTTTTTCTTGAGGACATATTTTTGTAAAGCATAAATTAATCTAAAATTGAACCAAAGTGTTTAGGAGGACGTCAGATTTTAGTTTCTTTTCAGGCTATACATTTTTGTTCCAGTTTGGCATTTTAGATCTGAAGACAAATAAAAATAACCAAGTCAAAGTAGATAAAAATGAGCGCAATCCAGCTGTCTGAGGCTTTCTCCTACCTGGCAGACGCCGCTGATGCACATGTCCAAAGACTCGGTGTAACACCGTGTACCGTCCAGCACTTTGGGCGCCAGCTCCACCACAAGACCCGAGCCTTTGGCTTTACACTTGAGAGAACAAGGGTTTTCTGGATCATTATAAACAGGCAGCCAGTCATGGAAATGCCCCTGGTAACGCACGTCTGCGTGAGCTGAACACTGCTGAGCCCGGAAGTCCCCAGCATCTGGAGGGCAGTCCTAAGGGGCAACACCGGAAAAAAATGTTAACAATGTTTTCAAACAAAGTTACAAAGTGCTTTACGAAAAAATGGCTGCGACGATTTTGGCCTATTTCGTAACAGCGAACAGGAGGACATGTGCCATGGCAGTAAGTCTGATTTGACGTATTTAAGTGGGAAGTGATGCTTTAAAATCAACGCAAAGAATAACAGGATATCAGTGTAGGTAGGCAATATTTTGGAGTTGGCAAAAAAAATCTATAACCTAAGTACTCATTTGACACAATGATTCAATTTCTGACATTGTCTTAAACAACCCCTGGGTCTTTCTGCATGGAGTTTGCATGTTCTCCCTGTGCATGTGTGGGTTCTCTCCGGGTACTCCGGCTTCCTCCCACAGTCCAAAAACATGACTGTTAGGTTAATTGGCTTCTCCAAATTGTCCTTAGGTGTGAATGGTTGTTTGTCTCTCTGTGTTGCCCTGCGACAGACTGGCGACCTGTCCAGGGTGTACCCCGCCTCCCGCCCAGTGAACGCTGGATATAGGCACCAGCAACCCCCGCGACCCCATGAGGGATAAAGCGGTTTGGAAAATGGATGGATGTCTTAAACATTTATCAACACGTATGAATAGACAATGAAAACCATTGTTTGACAGCCTGTGAGATGTAATTACAAAGACCTGAAACCACCTCAACTGAAGGTTTTTTGGGAACCAAACTAATTATTGAATCGAAAATTGTAAACAATACAGCATTTACAGTTAGAAAGACAAGGTGTGGCATCAGCAAGGCAGCTGGGATCTGTGGATTTTGGGAAATTTTACTAAAGAGTGTTATCAAGTGTCTCAAGAGGTGATAAACACATTTTAAAAGTGACTTGGCCAAGAGGCCGCAGGCAAGTACCAAAGAATAAAAAGGAGCCGAAGATTAATCCTTGGGGTACGCCACAACTCAGCCGAGCTAGAAATGATGTAAAATGATCAAACGTTATCACGAGGGTTCTGTGTTCGGTACGGGAATAACAGATCCTGAGCAAAGTCTTCATACCAATCCATGACCCTATGCAAGAGGATGCTACTAATTGTGCTGCCTTCTTTATCTGCACTCAACAGAAGATCATCAATCACTTTCTGTGCACATGAGGTCATCTAAAACCAAACTGGAAGCTTTTAAAAACAGTTACATTAAGCAAATGTTAGTTATTTGTATCACTAACTGCCCAATTACCTTACATAAAAAAGAGAGACAAACATCTGTCACAGCTGCAGCTGCTTTTAAGTTTTAGAACCAATTTAAAAATATAAATTATATCTCTTAATCTTCTCTCCAGTAACACAGATAACTAACTTCCCTTGGGCATAAAATTTTACCTTTTTAACTTCTAATAATAAAACCAGTTTCTCCTTTAATTCCACAGTAAAAGAAAGCCGCAGATATCATTGCAACTGTGCTGGACTTACCACATTACTGCACGTCCGATATTTGATATTCTGCCCTTCACAGGTTCTGCAGAAGATCAAGAAAAAAAATCATGAAACCAAACCAAAATGCAACACAAGTCATTTGCATCTGGAGTTTCATCCTAAATGTGGCGTTATTTTCCAAATGTAATGAGTGTAACTGATATTTGTCAAACCACAAGCATATGTCTGAAGAGTTTTGTGAAGCTCTGCCGGTCTAATCTACCCGATGCGACGGCTGTATCTGAAGACAAACGCAGCAAACCACAGTCAACACGATGCTTTACCGGGAAATATTTGAGGGGTGACTTAATAATATTTCTGTCTTGAAATCTTATTTCATTTATGATTTAATTTCTTTCTCAACAACTTACAGGTCTCCTGATAAGCCGTATGATCAATTCTTATCAGAAAAAGTTAACACATGGAAGCTGTATTGATTTCAACAGAAATATGTATGCATTTTGTGCTGTGAAAACTATTTATAATAGGTGGAACATGCTAAAGTATCAGGGGAGACGTTGTCTACCCCGACATTACAAAATCTTTAGGAGGAACATAGCTATCTGTCAGTAGCAATCGATCTAACTTTGGATAGCACAACATTTAAATATTTTATACTTACTTAAAGAGAATCCGTTGCTTCATATCATTAACACCCCAAGGGATTTATGTGAGTGAATTGCAATGTCCATAAATCTATTATTAATATTTTATATATATAACTTACTCAGATTGTCATCGTTGACATTTATATTTGGTCAGTTAGATAGATTTTTACCATCTATACCAGATTTAGAGATCAGCGACCTAAATGTTAAAATTCAGGCAGAGTGTTGTGGACACTGATGATGAAACAGTCAGAGAACAATGAGAGAAATGTGGATTAAACACAATATTCAACATTTATATCTCCATGTCATGTTGTCCTAAACTTGAGCAGCACTAATATATTATGATTATTTTAGCAGCTGAAGAAATTATCCCTGCCTCTGTGTTTAAGGGTAAAGAAATTAGACTGCAGGTCGCAGGGAGGATGGAGCCTTTCTCCAGCGGGGTTCACCCGGACAGATCGCCAGTCCATAACTGTGTTATGATCGTGAATCAGGCAAACCCAGTATTCAAACCCAACAAGTGAGGTTAAGGCAAAAAACAGGATTTTAATAATGAAAACAGGAACAGGCGGGCTCAATAGTCAAAAGGGCAGTCCAAAATCCGGTACACAAAAAGCAGTCCAAAATAGGCAGAGGTACAGACAGGGCAAAGCAAGCTCGGATAACCATAGGACAGAAACTAGTCGGTAAACCGGTAAATCAGTCAGACAGGGCAGGAAAAACAGATCAGGGAACAGGCTGGCTCAGAATCAAAAAGGCTCTCGGGTTATCGTCAACAGGTCAATCAGAATAAAGAATGCTGGAACTAAACTCACCGTGGCTCGTTAAATGATCTGGCAGATAGCAGAGGTTTGTGGCAGGACTATATAGGGGAGTGAGCAGGTGAACAGGAGTGAAGGCTAATTATAAGTGAGCAGGTGGATCTAATCAAGGCAAGAAAGCTGACAGATTGCTGAGGGGAGACCGAACAGAGCTGATAAAGTGACAGGTGGAAAACAGGTAACCTAAACAGAAAAACATGTCTAAATCAAAACCAAACAAGACCCCAAAATCAGAAACTTAACTAATAAATCTGATAACATAAACCAAGACAAAACCCAAATCGTGACAGAACCCCCTCCTCAAGGCCGGATTCCAGACGGCCTCAGAAACAAAACAGACTAGCTCGGGTGGGTGGAGGGAGGTACAGGATGGAGGGCTAGAATCAAATAAATGTCCAAATAAAAACTCAAACAAAACAAGACGAGTCAAGTTCTCAGGCGGGCGTCCAGGAGGACGGCCCCGACGAGTCAGGTTCTCAGGCGGTCGTCCAGGAGGACGGCCCCGACGAGTCAGGTTCTCAGGCGGTCGTCCAGGAGGACGGCCCCGACGAGTCAGGTTCTCAGGCGGTCGTCCAGGAGGACGGCCCCGACGAGTCAGGTTCTCAGGCGGTCGTCCAGGAGGACGGCCCCGACGAGTCAGGTTCTCAGGCGGTCGTCCAGGAGGACGGCCCCGACGAGTCAGGTTGTCCGGCGGACGTCCCGAAGGACGGCCTCGGTGTGTCAGGTTGTTCGGCGGACGTCCCGAAGGACGGCCTCGGCGTGTCAGGTTCTCCGGCGGACGTCCCGAAGGACGGTCTCGGCGTGTCAGGTTCTCCGGCGGACGTCCTCGGCGTGTCAGGTTCTCCGGCGGACGTCCTCGGCGTGTCAGGTTCTCCGGCGGACGTCCTCGGCGTGTCAGGTTCTCCGGCGGACGTCCTAGGCGTGTCAGGTTCTCCGGCGGACGTCCTAGGCGTGTCAGGTTCTCCGGCGGACGTCCTAGGCGTGTCAGGTTCTCCGGCGGACGTCCTAGGCGTGTCAGGTTCTCCGGCGGACGACCTCTGTGAGACAGGTAATCCGGCAGGTGTCCTGAAGGACGGCCCCGGTTAGCAACGATGTCCGGCGGCCGGTGGCGGAGCAGGTCTCTCATAGACCGGCGGCGGAGCAGGTCTCTCATAGGCCGGCGGCCGAGCAGCAACCTCGGGGACCGTCGGTAGAACCGGACCCTCAGGAACCGACGTCTGGAGAGAGAAAGAACAGAACCTGCCGCCGGACTAAAGGCTGGAGACAACGCCGGACTAAGAGCTAGAAGAGAGGCCTGGTTAAAGAGTTCAGGAGGCGTCTGGCTACAGAGTTCAGGAGGCGCCTGGCTACAGAGTTCAGGAGGCGCTTGGCTACAGAGTTCAGGAGGAGCCTGGCTACAGAGTTCAGGAGGAGCCTGGCTACAGAGTTCAGGAGGTGTCTGGCTACAGAGTTCAGGAGGAGCCTGGCTACAGAGTTCAGGAGGAGCCTGGCTACAGAGTTCAGGTTCAGTCGGCCCCTGGCTACTGGCTTCAGGTTCAGTCGGCCCCTGGCTACTGGCTTCAGGTTCAGTCGGCCCCTGGCTACTGGCTTCAGGTTCAGACGGCCCCTGGCTACAGGCTACAGGTTCAGACGGGGCCTGGCTACAGGCTACAGGTTCAGACGGGACCTGGCTACAGGCTACAGGTTCAGACAGGGCCTGGCTACAGGCTACAGGTTCAGACGGGGCCTGGCTACAGGCTACAGGTTCAGACGGGACCTGGCTACAGGCTACAGGTTCAGACGGGGCCTGGCTACAGGCTACAGGTTCAGACGGGGCCTGGCTACAGGCTACAGGTTCAGACGGGGCCTGGCTACAGGCTTCAGGTTCAGACGGGGCCTGGCTACAGGCTTCAGGTTCAGACGGGGCCTGGCTACAGGCTTCCGGTTCAGGAGACCCCGGGCTACAGGCTTCAGGTTCAGGAGGCCCCGGACCACAGACTTCAGATGCTCCCAGACCCTTTAACACCCAGAACCTCATCAATAACCCTTCCAGAACCTCCGACAAAGACAGTTTGGTCAGCCACTTGGGAAATTGGCTGTCAAGCCAAAGATGAGGGGGTAAGAGCTTCCGAAGAGGTCCAGGGGCCTCTAAGTCTCCATGGGGCTCTGGGTGCTTGTCTTCTCGGCGAGGCCCCCGACGGAGCTTGTCGTTCGGGCGAGGGCCACGACGCCGCTTGTCGTCTGGGCGAGGGCCACGGCGCCGCTTGTCGTCTGGGCGAGGGCCACGGCGCCGCTTGTCGTCTGGGCGAGGACCACGGCGCCGCTTGTCGTCTGGGCGAGGACCACGGCGCCCAGTGTCCCGATGAGCCCCCGAGTTGCGGCCTGAAAGAGGGCTCGTCTGAACCCCCTCATCGTGGCCCTGTGGTAGACCCTCCTGGGTTCCCACGTCGCATACTGGCGGCGGACCCTCCTGGGTTCCCACGTCGCAGACTGGCGGCGGACCCTCCTGGGTTCCCACGTCGCAGACTGGCGGCGGACCCTCCTGGGTTCCCACGTCGCAGACTGGCGGCGGACCCTCCTGGGTTCCCACGTCGCAGACTGGCGGCGGACCCTCCTGGGTTCCCACGTCGCAGACTGGCGGCGGACCCTCCTGGGTTCCCACGTCGCAGACTGGCGGCGGACCCTCCTGGGTTCCCACGTCGCAGACTGGCGGCGGACCCTCCTGGGTTCCCACGTCGCGGGCCGGCGGCGGACCCCCCTGGGTTGCAGCGTCTCGGGCCGGCTGCGGACCCTCCTGGGTTGCAGCGTCTCGGGCCGGCTGCGGACCCTCCTGGGTTGCAGCGTCTCGGGCCGGCTGCGGACCCTCCGGGGTTGCAGCGTCTCGGGCCGGCTGCGGAGCCTCCGGGGTTGCAGCGTCTCGGGCCGGCTGCGGAGCCTCCGGGGTTGCAGCGTCTTGGGCCGGCTGCGGAGCCTCCGGGGTTGCAGCGTCTTGGGCCGGCTGCGGACCCTCCGGGGTTGCAGCGTCTTGGGCCGGCTGCGCAGACAGTGCTGCCTTATAGCTGCCGGAGGCCGGCACTGGAGCTGAGGTAGGAGGCGGGTCCTCTGGGACAGGTGCAGGTGCCGGGGCGTCGGCTGGACCCTTGGGGACAGGATTGAGTCCACTATAGAACCCTTGGAGAGCCGCTCTATAGTGCCCCTCGACCTCCTTTAATTTTGCCTCCAGCTCCTCTGAATACTGGCAGAAAAGAGCCTCCCTAAGGTCTTTAATAATAGGGGCAAAAGCTCTTAACTGGTCCTCCAGAGCCAGATCCTCAGCATCACGGGCGCCAACAGGAGGCGCTGTGGGCTGCTCAGCTCTGGGAAGCACCGGACTCCGATCCACTGGGCAGGAAGTGGCAACGGACGGGCGCGGTACTGACTCGCCTGTCGGCCGAACAGAACGGGTGAAGGAGCGACCCACAGGTTTCCGTCCCCTCCTCCGACGGCGGGACGGCAGGACTTGCTGGAGGTTTGATCCTGTCGGTAGAGCCGGGATCGGTGGAGCCCACAGCGTTCCCTGCATCTCCTCCTCTGGAGGGAGAGAGAAAAAAAGATCCGGACGAAGATCCCGCACCACCTCCGCTTCGACCTCCATAAACAAAGTTGGTTCTGGATAAAACCCATGGGCAGAGCCGACAGCGGTGTCGCTGGGTGAGTGATCCCTTCTATTCTGAGTTGAATCTGAATTTGTGACAAAGAGCCCTCCCAATCGTAAACTCGGAGCAGGCAGCGGGTTACTGCTGCTGCGGCTGCTGGAGAGATGGCGTCTGGGACCGATACCAGGGGGACAGAACGCCAATCTGGAACCCTCCCAAGCCATAGCGTGTGGAGGGGGAAAAAAAAAAACCTCTAAAAACTTGTTGGGCGATAGGTTTTAGTGGGCCAGATCATTCTGTTATGATCGTGAATCAGGCAAACCCAGTATTCAAACCCAACAAGTGAGGTTAAGGCAAAAAACAGGATTTTAATAATGAAAACAGGAACAGGCGGGCTCAATAGTCAAAAGGGCAGTCCAAAATCCGGTACACAAAAAGCAGTCCAAAATAGGCAGAGGTACAGACAGGGCAAAGCAAGCTCGGATAACCATAGGACAGAAACTAGTCGGTAAACCGGTAAATCAGTCAGACAGGGCAGGAAAAACAGATCAGGGAACAGGCTGGCTCAGAATCAAAAAGGCTCTCGGGTTATCGTCAACAGGTCAATCAGAATAAAGAATGCTGGAACTAAACTCACCGTGGCTCGTTAAATGATCTGGCAGATAGCAGAGGTTTGTGGCAGGACTATATAGGGGAGTGAGCAGGTGAACAGGAGTGAAGGCTAATTATAAGTGAGCAGGTGGATCTAATCAAGGCAAGAAAGCTGACAGATTGCTGAGGGGAGACCGAACAGAGCTGATAAAGTGACAGGTGGAAAACAGGTAACCTAAACAGAAAAACATGTCTAAATCAAAACCAAACAAGACCCCAAAATCAGAAACTTAACTAATAAATCTGATAACATAAACCAAGACAAAACCCAAATCGTGACAAACTGTGATGCCACGAAACCATGATCCTGTATTTCTCCTCAAGACTTATACCAGCCCACATGTCCTTACGCCAGGTGGAAACCGCGCAGCAGGTTCAAATTCAACTTTGTCCCAGACGTCTTGGTAAGAGTAAGTTTTCTAAGATAATCTCATCCAAAATAAAACAGAGAGAATTGAGTGAACCTCAGCTTTGAGGATCCCGAATGAGCTGCCATTTGTCTTGCCGTACTAGTCCATAAACAAATCATAGCCCCATAAATTAACAGTAATATACATGCATTAGCAGAGGAGGCACAGTGGAGTCCTGCAGCCTATGTCTGCTGAACAGATTAAAGCACTTTGGATCGTGACTCTCTCCAGTCTGAGGCGGTTCTGCCCAAACTACTGAGCTCACCACTTACTGAAACGGAGGATTCCTTTCTCGTCAAGGGATGATAAACCGCTGATGGTAACAATGATAGGCCAATCACCCGAGACCGCAGTGGAAACTGATTAGACGATATTCCTTTTGAGTTTGGAAACTCAAAAAGGAATTTCACTGCCTTTGTTCCTCAGCTAATCAGAAATCATGACTGGAGACAACGTCTCAGAGTTAAGACTCACACATGAGTGAAGGGCTTGGGATTTTTTTTTTTTTTTTTTTGCAGTGTTATTGCAGGGAGTGGATGTGGAGCGTGTGGCATGGCAGGAACATTAGAGCCCATGACGAATCCAGACAGTACCGTCTGCCAAGCCAAACATCGAGTCATTGGGCCCGAACCCAAACAAGAGACGTCCGAAGACCAAGGGATGAGAGACAGGTAGCAAAGATCAATGTGGAAACTCACTCAGGGACCAGGAATATATAAACTAGACGTAAAGGCAATAAAACGAATTTCCCTTTTCGTTTCCTTCTCACACTGGAATTTCCAAGGTGGAGTTTAAAGAGAAGTAGGCAGAGCCAGGACTAGGGTTCATCACGGTGTCATGGTTGGTTTTAACCTCAGAACCTCTGGACCACATTACAGATAACTCGGACAATACGTGTCCTGCGTTTCACAAACAGAGAAACGCAAGTAGAGAACAAACCAAGATCAAGAGCTGGACATTTTTCCCAAGCCTTGTTGTTGCTCCAGCTCGTCCATTTTGGAAGTTCATGTCAAGGTGTAAAGGTCTCCCAGTCATTCTGCTATGCTGCGGGGAAGACAGTGAGGAGCAACTCACATCGTAGTCTAAGAGACGTAAAACAAATTGGCCACTATTATTCGCTAAAACCAGTTTTGAGCCCGTTTTATTCAGAAGCACTAATGCTTCTGATAACTATCTAGAGCTTTAGCCCAGTAGCTTGCTGTGTCTCAGCACAATTCACCAAAATATGCGCAATGCACGTTAAAGGAGCCAGCTGATGGGCGTACGCTAAGGAGACGCACTGCAGCACTTGTGATGCGCAGTTTCTTAGCATTAGTAGAGTGCATCACCCTCAGTTTTAAGATACTATGCCGTCCATCCAAGATTACTAATACAATATAAAATGCCTGAACATCTACATTTCCCATCTAGATGAGGAGCTATGGATCTGTGTCTCTACAGGCTGCTGTGCAGACGCCACGGATCCTTTTGTTAAATGAGATTTCTATCAATGAACATCCTGATGCAAAAACCTCAACAAAGAATATTAACTCAATGATTCGCCATGCATGAGCTTCATAAAGGAATACACGGCGCGTTTATTTCTTGCCTTGGAGGCCCAACGGCGGCCACAGTTCTTGCGAACAGGCTACGCTTTGAGAGTTTTGTGATTAGGTTAGAGCGCTGCGTGGATGGGACTAATGAGGGCCAGATGATTAGTGTCCTAATCACCTCAAGGGTATATTTGCAGCAGCAATAAGTTGCTTGGCATGGTCACTTGTGTGTCTGTGTGTGTGTGTGGGTGTAAAGAAGCTGGAATTGGTTTGGAGGGTGTTGCAGGCACGTTTCCAGCCTCTCCTGCCAACAAAAACCGCTCACTCTCACACAAAGACACACGTAAGAGGCCCTGTGCTGTGTTTTTTCTTTAATGACACTGTTATATCTGCCACCCCTGGCCAGGCTACTGCTCCCTCATTCCCACGCCGCCGTGGGGTGGATCATAGCTCATTAGCTGTAGCAGCTGCCAAAGGACACGTAGGTGTGTAAACAGATCCACCTGGACCCTGATGAGCATGTAGAGCTCCACGTATGCAATCACAGAAGGAGCCTAAACCCAAAACACCTCTTAACACATCCGCCACTTTTACAGCCAGTAGCGCTCTGAGGTTCGCCTGACCAAAAAAAATGCGCTGGCCAACCATCGACATCATGAGCCGGAGTCCTGAAAAAGCCCCTGACCCTAGTGTTTGCCGCGGAGTGCAGAGGGGGTCTGGCACGACACTTAGGCCGTGTTGTGTTTCTCAGAGCACAGATGGATTCCTGGTTGGGAAGGGCCAGCTCCATATGGTAACTCGGTTGTGACCTTAAATATGATCTGTGCTGTTTTGTCAATTTGTCTTTTTACACAGTTGAGATGTTTTATGATCTCACTGGCTGCTCCTGTCATTTGGCGGCTCCCTCCTGAACACCGCAGGCACTGAGAAAGTGGTGAATTTTAGCAGCAAAGCGCACTGGCTACCTTTAGCAAGCGAGCAATAGATTCTGGGAACTGTAAAAACGGAGGAATGTGGTGAAGTCACTCTGAGGCTATTTCCAAGCCTATAAATGTGACAATATTTCTATGGAAAACATACCGTCTCAGTTCTTATGTCCCTTTTTTTCCCTTTCACCCATCAAACCCAGTTATGGCGGCCAACTTTGCTAAGCATTTTCAAACTCTAATCCCAAAGACCAGCAGGTGAGCCTGAAGTCAAATTTCAGATCTAAAATGCCTTTATTAATGGACTCCCTTTCCAATGCTGTGAAAATGCTTGTGCAACCATGCAGATCACTTCTGTTTGCCTTTTTTTTTCACCCTTCAATTCTTCAGATCATAAAATTAATTTTAACACAGATAAAGGTAACTCGAGTAACTACAAAAAGCAGTTTTCAAATTCTAATTACATTTTTTATAGTAAAAAACTATCCAAACCAACCTGGCCCTACATAAAAAAAACAGTAATTGTTCTCTTAAACTAATAGCTGGTTGTGCCGTTCTTGGTGCCAACACCTTCCAGTAAGCGTTTGTGATAACTGGCATTGAGTCTAAGACATTGCTGGGGAGGAATTTTGCACCACTCTTTTCTAAATTTTTTAATCCGGTCACAATGGAGGGTGACCGAATTTTTAGCCTGTTTAATGTCATGCCACAGGTTCTCAATTAAATTCGGGTTCAGACTTTGAGTAGCTAATTCCAAAACATTTATATTGCTGCTCTTTTCTTTAGGAGCAATTTAGAGGTGGATTTAATGGTGTACCTTGGCTCACTGCCCTGCTGTATAATCCAAGGCTACGTTCAATTCTGATGTGTTGCGTGGTCGTTCATAACTACTACTACTGCATATTACTAAAGTCTGACTGCCCTCAGACTTCAGTCTGAGCGATTCCACACCTCAAAGTGACGTGCATGCAGATAACAGAAGGAGAAAATGGACGTCAAACAGCAGCACGCTGTTTATGGAAAAAACATAACGGGTCTCTGTGTTATTATGAAGTTATTGAGCAATGGGAGCCGAGAACGTCAAGACAAAGAAAGGTACAGAAAAAAGGTTCTGCCGTTAACAATGGCGCTTTGTGGAGCCGTGACTGCTGCTGCTGTAGAGAAGTCTGTGTGGATACGTAGTGCGAGTGAGGATAGTGATGTAAAAGATGGATTAAATGAGACATAACCAGTCAGACTGCAGAAGCTTTAGTACCAATTATGAAAGTGGCATAAATCGGATGTCTTTAGAGTGAAAAGATCAGAATTGGGCCCTTCATACTGCCATGAAAAGGATAGATATGTGTTGAAAATGGGCAAAAAGATTGGATTGGGGTCGGATTTACCTGCTGTGTGAGATGTGTTGAAGAGTAAGGTCACTAAACCATCCCCAGACCATCATGCTAGCACCCCAACGTTTGACTGATGGTTTGATGCTGTATTTCTGAACCACTGGGTTATTTTTACACCACACGTAGAGAGTGTCTCATAAGTTCACAGGAGCAGGCAAGTAATAAGTAAGTTTGGCAGGCCAGAAACTCTTGGGAAGGTTCCCCACTGTTTCATGATTTCTCGATTTGTTTGTACGGGCTCACTGTGATTTAATGGGTACCCAAAACCTTAAAAACAGCTCTGTAACCATTTCCAGACTGACAGATTCATTGTGTCTCATCTGTTCTTTGGTTTCTTTAGATCGGGGAACTATGTATTGCTTTTTTAAATATTCCAGCCTACTTCATGCTGTCAGAATATATATATATATATATATATATATATATATATATATATATATATATATATATATATATATATATATATATATATATATATATATATATATATTATTTTCTTTCCAGGGCTGATTTAGTAGAATTTAATAAAAAAAAAATTGACCAATGGTTCATGCGGAATCAAATTTAATCCCTTCATTATGACAATAAACTTTGTTAAAAGAAACTAGTTGGTAAATAATTGTCATGAGTACGTGGTTGCTGAGGAAGTGGCTGAGACAAAGCAACAATATGCTCTCTTACTCTCCATTTGTCTTTGTATCAAGATCAAAACCATTATACAATCAATATATCAATTTACTGTTAGCAGGAACAAAGGATGAACACGGTTTATGTTTTGCAGTTAGATTAAATCTTTAAATTTGTTGATATTGTGGTGTTTTTACTCAAGGTTGTCATACCGTGACAATCTCACATCGACCCATAGCTACTTATTTGTCTGATTCTTTGTTTAACCCTTGTTCAGTTGCATGGTCAAAGTTTGTTTTATTGTTTTACTTTTGCAAAGTAAATAAAAGTTCTGTCTCCTGCAGCTGTGTCCTTACTGCCTGTAATTGTGACCTTTTAACCAGTCTCTGTAGAAGATTTAAATCACAAAAAATGAAAACACAAATATCGTAAAAATACAAAAAAAAGATCAAGATTGAATCTCGTTCCCTTGCCCCTTATTCCTGAATCGGCTTCTTGAAAGATATCCCCATTTCTCAGTGACATTTTTCAACATCTACCTAAATGACACACCTACTATTGGGGTGGGGTTCACGCTTGTAAGGGAGATTTGGATTAGGAGAAGGCAAACAGCGAGAGGCAACCTTACCTGGAGCTCAGACATCGTCTTAATGAGTAAGAGGCTCCTCCGCCACACGTACGTGAGCACTCGCTCCACGAGCCCCAGGCATCCCACAGCGTCTCCCGATCTTCCTCCGACCGGGCTGTCCGTGAGCTCTACAACCCAGAGAAGACGTTGTACATGAGTGAATAGTCACAAACATCGCAGAACACCAATCAAGCATTAAAGCTGCTGTGTGGATTTCGACCTTTATTTCTTTACACCATGATGGTCAAAGAGGTCTTAACCCTAACCACGCCTCAACAGTTACTGTCATGTAATCCAAGATTGCCTTGGATCCAAGATTGCCTCGTATGAGGATATAAGACATAAAGGCTTGCCTGAAATGACATTTATGGACTTACATCTTGGTGATCAATCTTTAACCTCTTGGGAAATAACTTAGACAAACAGAAAAATCAGGTAAATTGCATCAGCTGCTGCAAACAAAGAGTGTGTGACAATAAGAAAGACAAAGTTTCAGCCAGTCTTTAGACAAATACATATATTTTTATAAAGTTCAGACCACACTCTGCTAATTGCATTGTGTTGTATTTGGCAGAGGGGCGAGGAAAACTACAGCAGCACCCAAGGTCAATATTTATGAGAGGAGAAGCGCACGTCTCGGATGTGAAGTGACAGCCAAAGACAGAAGATTCTCTCTCTGTCATCCATCTTATCCTGTTCCAGCTTTCCCCTCAGAGTCATTAACTGGAGCAACCATTCCCCCCTTTAAAAATTATGTGTGTTTGTAAAATAATCTGGATTATCTATGACTGGATATACATCATAGCATACCTCTCGGTCTTGGGGAATTGCTGAGGAACCTTCAATGCTACGTTATCTAAAAACTGAACTCAAGCTTAGGAAAAATAAACACATTGTTTGCTTTTACTACAAGGGATGAAGAAGTGTCGGTTTAACGAGAAAATGGCTGTGCAGAAGGTGAACAGATGAAACACTCTGGAAGAATATATGTAATAAGCGTTAGAGCGAGGAAGTCTAGGCCAACAGGAACACGTCTCGGTGGCAGGAGGTGAGAACACATTACATATAATAAAGTTTTTTTTTGGGGGGGGGGTCAAAAGGAGCACAAGAAAAGTTTAATGTTTCCACATGGTATACGCTTAAGGGATTTTTAAATATTAATCCTGTAAAAAATTGTTGGTACGGATCTAAAATGAGGCGATAGATGGTGTCCCCAACCCTAGAAACATGTGGTTCCTTGAGTTTCAACAACAAGAACGGGAGACAGATATTTTAATTGTCTTGTGGAACCACCTCCCAGCTATCATCTAATGACAGACTTTTAAAACCAGACTGAAAACTCTCCTTTCTGGATAAAGGTTACAGTTAGAGTGGGTACGGTCAAACATAAGCCGTCTCTGTACAGCATGCTATATGCTTAGACTGCTGGAGGAAACTAGAATTACTTTTACTCTCACAGCTATTTTTTCTATGTTTATACATTTTTTTTAGCCCGCTGCTTTTGAGTTCAGTTGTGTCTCTTGGTGGATGCACCCAGTGTTGGAGCGATTGCTGCCATGCACTGCCTTTGTTTTTCTTTCCCATAGGAAGCATTCCTGGCCCGAAGCCTTTCTGTTTATCTGGGTGTATTGCCTGGACTGGATCACTGACGGTCGTGTTACTGCTAATGATTTTGTGTATCCGCTTTGTTGCTGTGTGTGTGTGTTTTCTTTCCATAGAAATTACTCCTTCTTCAATACTTTGAGTTCATGAGTTCAAGGCATTAATTACACTTTTTTCTGCTATTAACCTGGTGTAGTCATTGGTTTTTTTTTTGGTTTTTTTTATGGATAAATTAGTGATTTTCCTCTCTGCTGTGCCTCTTTCTACATAAAAGTCATTGATGCATTATTGCCTCTTTGTTTTTCCACATCAAAAGTTCTCCTAGGCCAGTGTCTCTGTGTTAAATGGTATCTCTGTCCTGGACAGACCTGCTCACAGAGAGATTGATGCCATGAATTTTGAGAACCATTTTTTTTTCATTCCCACAGAAAGTACTCCTGGCTCAAAGCTTCTGTTTCTCTGCCCGTTTCCTGGAGAGACCCTTAGCTGTCATTAACAATTTGGTCTCTCTTTGTGTTTCTCTCCCCTAGAAAGTAGTCCAGTCCAGTGCTTCTGTGCTTCTTTTTTTTTTGAGTCTTTTTAACCTCTCAACCTGCTTCTGCTGGGTCTTCCTTCAGGATCAGTGATTGCTGCAAATTCAAAGGCGCAGCAGCAAACAGCCTCCATGGATAGAAATTGTTTTTTAAACTTACAACAAAAGGTCATCTGAATTAGGCTGTATCTTATTATAATTTGGATTGGTTTAGATTGTGTGGATTGTTTTGGAATGAAATGGACCAATTTTGTCTTTTAAAATGCCTTCAGATGAATTTTGTGTAAGACTGGCGCTATGTAGACATAAAAAGCCGTCAGCTTATCCACATCTCTGCAGTGAGAGCTGTAATGACCATTAATACCCATATATATCAGAGACTGGATTGTTCCCTATGTTCCCAGCAAAGCTTTGTAGATTTACTGGTGGGTGGGAGGCTGACCTGCTCTCCTTTAGAACCAGATCCCAGATTTTGTCCTGTCTGCTGCTTATTTTTCTATAAGGCTTAGACTTCTGGAGGATAAAGCTTCCTCACTCTGCTACAATCTCTTACTACTGTCAAATTATGCACCATCTGCAGCTATCGTTCTCTCTATTTGTTTCTCTTCATAGAAGTCACATCTAGCTGTTTCTCTTTAGCTGTGAGACGTTCCTGGACGAGGACATCGGCTGAACTACTGCTCCCAAAAGCTTACTCTTCTCTTTTTACACTTGACACACTTGACTCTGTGTTTATCCTCATCTCTTTTCTAGACACGGCAATTAAAGGAGCCATTGCTGCTAATACACTGAGTGTACTGTTTTTCACGGCTGGGATTTTAGGATTGGCTCAGAGCTTATATGGTTAGCCGCGTGTCTCCACTAGATGAAGGCACTAAAGGATCATTAACTCTTTACTTCATTAAATTTCATAACTTTACTCCTGGACCAGGGCTTCTGTGTTTCTTGTGTGTCTGCTCTGTCCGATCGAACGTCCCGGTCAGCCGTGGAAGATGGCGGCTCTGCTGGAGGTTTCTCCCGTTGCTACAAACATGATCAGTATGAGAGACTGCTGCAAAATTGATTACATAATCCTCCACTCTTCTGTCCACAGGCATGTTCAGCAAGAGGGATTGCTGCAATGTCAGAGAACTCCGGACTAATTTGAATAATAAACTGAACTTCACTGCATTGTTTGCTAACTAGGAGAATGTAGCGATTCTGAATGTCTTAATATTACAGTATGTTTCTCTATATCAGGGGTCACCTACATGGTGCCCGTGGGCACCAAGTAGCCCTCGAGGACCATATTTGGTGCCCACGAGCCTGTTCCAAAAAAAAAATAAACCATAAAACTTTATTTTATCCCGTTACTCTTCTTGTTTATTCACGCTTACATTTATGTAGATTTAAAAGTGACAATATCTATAACAATACATGAAGAATTTATTTATTTTACATAAAGTTAAGGTGAACTTTCACTCTTCTAGTTCAAAGGTCAGTACAGGTAGCCCTTCTTGTGAAAACACCGATAAAGTAGCTCTCAGTTTCAAAAAGGTTGGTGACCTCTGCTCTATATTAAAAGGATAGTATGAATATAATTTTATAAGCTAAATTGAGTAAAAGGTTCTCACACACATTTCTTGCACTTAAGCCTTGAAAAAGAGGCAAGTTATTTCGACCTCTTAGGGCCGTTTTTCCAACTGGACGGCACTGATAGATCTCACATCTCACAGCGGGAAGCAGATACAACGCAATAATAGTCTGCTGATTATTTTTCTTTGGGTCCTGGCAGCAACAACATCCATGCACTCTAGAAACAGAGCGAGGTAGCGGGGTTCACGTTATTAAAAAAGTGCGTTGGCGACCGATATAAATGCTTGTCAGCGCTGATGACGCCTAAGGAACAGCAGAGGCGGACGGCGAGCGCTAAACAAAGCCAGCAGAGCATTTAGGCAAACATGTAGGCAATGGCAGTAACTTTCTCCAGGAGCCAACTATGTCAGTGTTTGGATCGCTGGTAAATAAACACAGGCTGTGCGCTGGGCAGCCCGTTTCCTTCGCCACCTTAACTCTCCTTTGAACAGCAATCAGGGAATTTTTCACTCAATTACAAACTAAGAGCTGCGTGCGGGAGCGTGACAGGGCCGGCGGGGCGAGAGGAGGGGAAGCAGATGAAGGATGGAGGGGCAAAAGATGAAGAGCTGTTTGGCTTACTGTGCTCCTATTGTTCCTGATGGAAGCAGAGGAACACAAGGCTTTGCTCTTTGGACAGCAATCCCTCTGGTCCTCTGATCAAAAGGCATCAGATAACCACTTAAAGTCTTCCTAACCCTTTCATTGCCACATTTACCATCTATATCACTCCAGTACCTCTAGGTGGACCTTTCCACAGTATCACGATTGACCTCACGTCACTTTCCTTCATGCAGCTTCTCATGTGAGACGAATTAGGCAAACGCATCAACGCACTAGGGCTTTAGTGATTTATTTTTAAAAAAGAAGCGTGGAGCAAACACATTATAAAAGATCCGTGCACAAGTTTTAAACCGACAGCAATGTGTTTTATATTTTCCTTCCAAGAATTGGAACTTATTTGCAACCTTTTCAAGTTGTCTCCAGCAATTGTTCGAGGCTTTCTGAAGGTCATTCAAAGTTTTTCTTTATAACCGAGTTAAAGAAAAACTGCACTTTAGTCTGTGTACCTGACTGTCTGCTTTAAAAAAAAAATAGGTGCAACATTGACAAGTGGAGGACTAAAAGAAGGCCAATAGAAATGTTTTCACAGAAAGTGAACAGCAGCCAACCGTCATGCTTTGTAAGAAAGAGAAGATAAAAATCAAAGAAGTGATTTAAGGATGACTGAAGATTTTTGCACAGTTCTGAAAGAGCCAAAATGAGCACCTCACTCAGAAAAATGTTATATGGCTTAAAAAACAATGTTTTCTTGGAAAAAAGCCATAAAAATACAAAAAAAATGGTTAGCGTTACTTAACTCTAACTCCAAAGTCCAAAGAAAAACTTCAGAAAACCTGAAAAGCTACAAACTACAACCACCTCTAAAGACTAACAAAAGTCTGGCTCATTGGAGGCAAAACATAAAGGAACGGGGAGTAAGTAAAGACTTTTGTTCAGCACTGTATATCCAGTGTTTAGGCTGTGACAGGCAGACTCTGTTTAAGACACCTGTCAACAGCTGAGGCTAAGTACATTTTCCCTTGAAGATGGAAAACTCCTGCAACAGGGAAAAGGAAACCCGACTCTGGAGCCTTCTTCAGCAGACTGGGTAAATATACAAATGATTCCTTTTTTTAGTCTGAAAAGATACACGATATGCACACATCTGCTGAAGCCTTTGTCATGCACGACCCAGGGCGGTCCCCGTGATGCCACAGAGAGACGAGACTGCAGAGTTTGGTTATGCACAGGAAATATTGTTATAATACAGCAAGCGAAGCAACGTTATGGGCCAAAAATACAATAAGTTTGTCCGCTACCAGAAAAAGAAGAGCTGTCACCAGCAGCCAGCGGGTGGAAAACTGCAGCTCCATGTCGTCTCGGAGCGTGATCCTCCGTTTCCAGCCCGGCGTGTGAGAGTCTGATGCTCGCTGACTCACTGCTTTGCGTCCTCCCTGCCTGCCTGCTGTCTCCGCTCTGGCTCGCTGCAGCTTTTCCTCAGGAGTAGCAATGTGGAGCTGGAGGGAGGGGACTGGGAGGCTGTAATTTGTGTGTGCGCCGTGCATGGAAGTTTTTTTTGGGGGGGGGAAAGGTCTCAGTCTTGGCACTCGGAGCCGATCGGTGAATAGGCCTCGGTCAAGCGTGCTAATACAAACAAGGAGTCGGTGTCGGCTGCAGATTCACACTTTCACACTCGTGTGTCGACAGCGGGAGAAAAGAAATTACGTACAGCTGCAGCGCTTTGCAAAAGTATTAAATCCCCCTGAACTTCTTCATACTTTGTCACATTAGAATCAAAAACATCAATTATATTTCTAGGGGACACTCATCATGGTGAAGTGGAAGGGGATGCTTTTGCAAACTGAAACCTGAAAAATGTGGTTTTGGCTCGGTTTACTCTGATGCCTCTGAATTTGCCACAAGCAAGTATTTAGAAGAAGGCGCTCTGGTCAGATGAGACCGACGATGAACTTTTTGCTTATATGCAAAACACTGTGTGTGGGTGAAACTAACACTGAACTGCTCTAAATCTGGCCTTTATTGAGGAGTGGCAGGAAAAAAAAAACATTATTGAGGGGAAACCAGAAAAAAAAAACAAAAAAAACATCCTGTTTGCAGTTTGGAACAATTCATATAGGACACACTGCAAATATGTGGAAGATGGTCGTTTGGTCAGATCAGACCAAACTAAAACTTCTGGCCTATGTGTAAATTACTGTATGGTGAAACAACATCACTCCACAGTGAACCGGAGTAATGACAGCGTCATGCTGTGGAGGTGAAAGTCTTCAGCAGGGACAGGGTAGCTGGTCCCAGAGGACCGGCTCGACTTTTTGTTTCCTACCCGGAGTATTATCAGGACAATTAGGCACTCATTTGAGTTGTTCTATTGCACAAAATGCCAACTAAATGTGCTGAAGACTGTGTGAAAATATATAAAGCTTACTTGCATGAGGGACTCTATAGACCAATTTTTCCTTTTCCAATCCCCGCTCATGAGTTTTCAGATTTCTGTCTCGTGTCTTTCGCGATCTCTAAAGCTCGCTTTTCACCGATTCCAGTCCTCCGCCAATCCTGTCATGTCAACGTTTCTCATTTCATTTTTGGCCTGAATCGTTTTCCTCCGTCTTTTTCCAGCCCTCTTACATATTTCAACCATTTCACACACACACACACACACAAAAAAAAAAAAAAAAAAACCATAGTGTACTCCACTTACAAATTGGTTTATATTTCCAAGCAGGAAAAGAGACGGAGACATACATTTGGCATCACATGTACAAATCCAGACCGTGCTTTGTCTTTCCCACCGGGGTACGTGTGAGAGTCCCATGTAAATCAGATGACATGGTCTGGTCGCAGAAGCTATCAGTGTAGACGTTTTTTACGAGCTGTACGTCTGCTTCAATAGAGCCTTTCATAACATCTGGCAGTTTAAGCCAGAGCGAACACGTATGCTGTGAAAGTGGGGAAAGAGCCAGGTGTACCCTGGAGGGACAAACCCTCTGGTTGCAGGGGAGGAGGATAAAAAATGCACATTTGTATGGACAGCTTTTGGCACAGAGGGAATATACCATACAGTAAGTGGCTGTCATTTTTTTTTTTTTTTTGGGCAATAGCTGGACATGTGAACTGAAACGTGTAACAGAACATTGAGAATAAAGCAGTGAAATTTAGTGCCAAACCACTTGGTGCTCCTCGACGGGAGTTACAAGGTAGCAGGCTTTCCGCCGCGACGTTCCAAAGGCAATAAAAAACGCTCCAAATCAGGAATCCCAAATAAAACACCAAATCGAAAACCGCATCGTTTTATTCAATTAGGGCTCGTGTGGAATGTGTGGCACTGCGGAGCAAACGACGGGCGGCCGTACTCACGGCATTGGGGCGGACGGCTTCACCGATGCACACTTCTGATGTTAAAAACAAAACAGTACTGACAGTACAAGGCTTACTCTGTTAGATTTGTCGGGGGGGGGGGGGGGGTAATGCAAATAGTGCAAATAAGGGAGATTTAAGCACACACTTTACCAGACACTTAACGCACGTTTTCTTGGGTCAACACGGGGGTCGCACCCTCTCCTGCTGACTTAATCCATAACCTTCTGATGTTTACGTTTCAGGAAATCCTTCTCGCATCTGCATATGTGCGACTACTGAAAATAAACCGCGGGAACGTGATGTGCACCGCCCGATTTCAAAACCAAACAGACAGGGAGGAAATGAACGTGTTTGACTGACACTGGCCCCGGAGCTGGCCCTCCACCGCAGCGCTGCTGGCAGGGACTTTGGTCGGTTCAAACAATAATCCACGAAGAAGATGAGGCGAGAACAAAAATACACAATATAATCTGGTGTTATTTTACACGGGGAATGTGAAGATATTGGGTTGCACGCACGAGGTTTGGGATAAATGTGGAAATAATCGTCCGAAGACAAACGATTCAGTGTCTTTGGAGATAATTTGGCTTTATTAGAACCCAAGACTGCTGTAGTTTTGGGCTTTTCTGGTATCAAGAAACTGACAACTGAGAAGAGATACCAGACGGGCTAAGAGCAAATAAGCAGCTTAGCCAGAGGTTTTTCTTTCATTTGGCATCAACTGACAGCGTGTTTACCTAAATCACAGTATTTACAGTGACTCAAGTTTACTCTTCAACCTAAGTGTGGCTAAACTTGTGGTCTGTGGGCGTTGGGAAATTTGTGCTTTTATTTCCAAGACAGTAGAGGTTATTAATTGATAAGGTCTGGAAATAAAAATAAAAAATGGAAAACAAAGTCCCAGTTTCCAGATGTTAACCGTATCAAACAGAAACTTTAAAATGTCTTTGTTTCTATACTTTATATGTGAGATGCACAGAGTAATTTCATGGTGTAAATTGTTTAAATTGGCCGGCTGTGACTGGTCAAAAACACAAAAATCCTAGATTTTTGCCACGATCTCCAGGTGTTTGGGTTTCGATTTTCCTTTGCATATGTATTTTTGACTATTGCTTTGCAGTTATGTGTCCTAGGTTGTGCTTTCTTTAGTTATTTCCTTATATTTATTCTACTTAAGTGTGTGAGCTATTGGATTTCTTTGTGTTTTTGTTTTTTCCCTTTTATAGGTTCTAGTTGCTCTCATTTTAGTTCACACTTTTTGTGGATTATGCTCTTAGTTCACTATGAACATTTTGGATTATTTCCTGTTAGATTCCTTCCACGCATCTCCTTTTAGTCTCTGTTAATTGCACTCCTCCCCACAGTTTATTGTTTTTAATTGGTCTCAGCTGTTCTTAATCTCCTGATTACATTTACCTGTTTCTGTCTCACTTTTCTCCACCCTGCCCCAGTATATAGTCTCTCTAGTTCTTTCTTTTCCTTGCTGGTTTTTTCCGCTGACTTCATGCCCCCTGTTGCTCTATCGCATTTTCCTTTGCCTCCTTTCTCTGCCATATCCCTCGTCTCTCTGTTTTGTAATTTCTCCATGCCTAGTTCGGTTCCCAGACTTCCTGCCGCATCTTTTTGCGTCAGTTTTCTTTTTATCACTAACCGCTCTGCGCTTTGGTCCTCCTTAAATTGTATCATGATCATTTTAATGGCCAGTGTTGCTATACGTATTCAAATCTAAATTTCCTAGGGGTATCTCTAACTTTGAGCTTAACTGCAACAACAAAAAAAGCAGGAACTTCACTTATTCATGTAAAAACATCCCTCCACCTATTGTCTTTTGCTTGTCCAAGACACTCCAGTCATGTAAGAATAAACTCTTGTCTTCTGTAAGAGTAATTAAAAAGCAAGACAACCTTTGACCATGATTGATAATGACAATCAATATGCTGCACTTTAATCACCAACAATTACACTTTTCAATTTCACTGGATGTTGTTTCCAAGAAACGACAACACATTTCTTGAGGAACATTTTTAAGAAGATTAATAATTTGTTGATTATTTGTTTTATATTTCACACACACCGTGACATATTGGTGAGGTGTTGGGTTAGAGTTGACAGAAGTTCAAGGCAGAGGTTGGCTTATGTCCGTGGTCAGCTCTGAGCCAATACCTTTTCACACTTGTGATGGACGGGGTAAGAGATCAGGTTACGTCCATAGACAATGACATTTGCAGATGATATTGTGATTGCGTACATTGTGTAACGGGAGCAGGAAAGAGAGTCAGGAGAATTGGAGAAATGGTCTGGATGGAAGAGGAATGAAAGTTAGTAGAAGCAAAACATGCAGGTGAGAGAGAGGGAAAAAGGCATCGCAGTCAAAAGCTAATAATCAAAAGATGAGTTGAAGTAGCAGGGGTCACCCATCCAAACCAAAGGCAGTGAATATCCGAGCTTAAGAAAGAAGGGCCAGTAGGGTTGAGGACAAATAGCTGCAAGAGCTAAAAGGAAGATTTTTAGGATGATAGAGAGAGCTGCTATGATGTCTGGTTTGGAGACAGTGGCATTAATCATAAAAAAATAGCTGCGTTGAAGACTATATGATTTTCAGTGGGAGTGATCAAAATGGACTGGATTCAAATGGGTTTATCAGAAGGGCAGCTCATGTTGAGCGGTTTGGAGGCAAATAAAGGCAACGTTGACATGGTCTGGAGGTGCTGATGGATCATCGGAAGTGCAGAAGAGGGATCTTGGACAAACTAGACAAAGGATGCTGAATATTGAGATGTCAGGGAGAAGCATATAGAGAAGGTCCGTGGAAGCACAGAAGGAGTGGAACGCAGAGCAAGAAAGACAGAAAGAAATCTTTATTTTGTCATTGCAATTGTACATTCCAATGAAATTTGTCTTCTGCAAAATGCTTAATGGCAGGATGCTTAATGGATAAGATGTGGTCATTGTGTAGCATCCGAAAGAAAATGTACGTGTAAATTCACGTGGTTACACAAACCTTGCTTTTAAACTTTACATAGAGAACAGAATATAAATCAGTCAAGTTGTACCACATAAACAGGAACACCACCTATCATAAAAGTTTTATAAAACATGGCAAAGTCAAACAGTTTCATCCTCTGTAAGTGAATACAGGGTCAGATTAAAAGGTTGCCAAATTATGAGGTGACGACCTGAGCTAACGGTCTCAGACTTCTCAGAAAGAAAGACAAATGAAGCTAAAGTTACAGGTGACCGACATTAAGGTGCACTCCAGAGCCTAAAACATTGGCTCCCATGGAGAGACTTAAATGATTCAAGCAGGATAAATGTTAGCCTCCCACAACCCCCACATACAAGACCTACATGGGTTCCTGTCTTGATTTACGCCAAAGTCATTGTTTAAAAAGCTCGCTGGGTCACAGACGAAAATGTTTTACCAGGACAAGGATTTTACGAGTTGCAGCTGAAAACCAACTACATTTCCCCTCCTCACCAAAAAAGGGATTAAAATCTAGATCTACCTCTGTGACCGTCAGCTGAAACAAATCCGACACACATGGAAGGGAAGAAAACCAGAGAGATAAAAAAAAAAAAAATTTGAAAATGTTTCCCTCATTGTTTTCCGTTTTTGATGATTAAGATCTAACTTTTAGCCTTCATCTCCTCCACACCCCTGTAAAGCAGATGTTTCCTTTTATTATTCCTTCACCCTGACTGTTTATGAGGGCTGTTCTGTTGGATCGCTGTGTCTCACAAGTGATGGGAACATTTCCTGTGCTAATTTGTGGGTGGGGAAGATGAATATTACTGAGTACGTACGAGGAAAAATGATCTTCTCAGGGGAAAGACCGATGTCCCACTGCGGCCTTTACGAACGCAGTCGAGCTCTTATTTAACGTCCTCAGTGTTGCAGAGGAGACATTTATTCTACCTGCATCTTGGTCCCAGATCATTTAAAGTGCGGATGAAGATGAAATGATCTGCTTCTTGCGCGCGTAAGTCATTGCGTTGGAACAACTCGTGAACCTTTACTGGATTGGCTCACACACCAACCAATAAATAGACCAAAGGATAAGCAACATGGAGCAGTTTGTTAAAACTGATAGAAACGGATTCCCAAAACTAGGTGTGTTAGTTTTGCAGATTATAAACCAAAAAATCAGACAAGTTGAAATGTTTGAGCGTAGCTGAGCCTTGAAAAGAAGAGACTGGACCCTGAGGTTGCCAAATGGTACATCTTTTTGTCCATGATGGGTGCCAGGCAGATTTCTTACCTTTGTTGTTTTGGTTCTTTTTGGAACAACATGGTGTGGTTGTTTCATTAATCATTCCCGGTTGAATTCATTTTTATCCGCTTTGGAAAAGTATGTTTTTACATTCTACTTTAAGTGTAGTGCAAGAAAATGTTTTTTATGAGGCGCAATTAATATTATTTACCAGCAGAAGGTCGCTTGAGAGTTTGAATTTGATGGAGAGTCACAACAATCCAGTTCATGGGACAGTAATAAAAAAGAAAGAGTCTTATATAAAAAAAAAAATTGCATAATAAAATTCAACTGAATTAAACAACATATGAGACCATGATGATTTATTTCCACAGTTCATGAAAAAAACTGCAATGAAATAAAATTATGAATAGCCACCGTTGTTGATGCATGGGTACAAAATGGTTTGTTTGGTGGTGAACAAGTAAGAGAAGAAATGAGGAAATGATAACATCAGTATAACATTGGTGTGCAAATACGCAAAGAACTGCACTGACCCAGAGCTGACCATGGCTACTTATGATCCAGCTCTTAAACATTAAATAGCAGGTAATTGCTAAAGGTTGGAAAATGTGGACAAAGCTTCTGTTTCAGTAGTACAAGGACAGACAAGCCCTTAAAAAGTGACAACTGCACTAAATAGCAGTAGACCTGAATAAATCCCCCTTAGGGAGGACATGGTTTGCTGAGGAACTCATGGAAATAAACGTATGTCATTGATTTCGAGGAAATCACCACTAAAAACCAAAAAGGTAAACGGATTGCTAAAGCAGAAGTGATTTATTCAAAAATAATCTGACTGGGGAGCAAGAATGCTGGTGTGATTCATACATTTAGGAGATTTTTCTTTTTAATCTGTCCAGAACTAAACAACTATAAATCTAGACAGCTGGATAAAAAAATGCACCCAATGATACCTTTAAAATCTTAAACAATGTCAACCTAATCTATAATCTATATAAACAAAATTCAACCAGTCAACTTCATCTATAAAAAAATGCATTAATCATCAGGAGAAATTAAGATCTAGCTTAGGAATGCAACATGTCTTCTCTAAAACTGCTATGTATAAAAATACAGCATAATATTTTATAATAAGCATTTTAAATCTGTATAGTGACATGATGAGAAAGCCAGTGACCACAACGTTCTCCCCCCTGAGTATTCCCCTACAACTCCAGCACAGTGCAGAGCGGGCCTACACCAGGTAATTAAGAATCAGCAATGACATTTACTGCTTCCTCGAGCCGCCACTCATATGTTCTCCGAGCTTTTCACATCGGCAAATGTTTTAGCAGCTTTCCCTGTGAACGCACAGGCTAACGGGTCAGAGTTTCACTGCAACAGCAACTCGACCACCCCTGATCCCCGTCCCACATATTCCACACCCCTTCCCTCACCCATCACAGCAACGGTGACATTTTTAAAGAGGAAGGGACGGGTATAAATTAGCCACGTAAATCGGCTCGAGGCAGTTGTACCGGACCTCCACGGTGGGCTGCATTCAGATCTGGGCACACACGAAGCAGCACCACGACTTATTTATGGACCAGCCAGCACCAAGTTGATCCCTTGTGCTTCAACGCACAGACCACACTGCTGCCATGTCATCTGGAAATAAAGCTTCTCTGAAGAGTTTAGGCTGTTACGGAAATAGGTCAAAATCACGTTTGTTGGGCAAATATAAGTTTTTTTGGTGCAAAGCAACAGCTGTCTGTTCAAAATGTTTAAAAAGTGATTTGCAAGATTAAAGTTATGTCAAACAATTTCATATTTTTACAACTTAAAACACAGATTTTAAATACTTTATAGTCTTGCTAGAGTCTCCCCCGCTCCACAGAAACAAGGAAGAAGGTTGACTTTGGTTGAGAAAAAGTGGAAAATGGCGCTGCATTAAATGGCTTTAAAGTTAAAAAAAAAATTAAACCAGTTATAGATGATAAATAAACCTTTCCACTTCTGATCATTTTTAGATTTTTAGAAAATCGCGTCTCCTTTGGAGAAAATCTCCAAACTAATAACAGCTGACAAAAAAAATGCTTTTTAAAAGGGTTACAGAAAGACCTGTTTAGATTTAATCAAATTAATTTTATGAAAACATTATTGATAGGCTACTGTACATTATCAACAAATCAAGTGCAGTATTTTATAATCTACTGCTGAGTGAGAAGAAACCGCCTAGATTAATTATTTTACATTTTATTGAGTATTTGTGCACCTATTTATGAGAACCTAAACGTGGGTCATTGCAGCATTTCATTCTGATATGCAATCTGTTTCAAATATTACTATTAAAATGTCTTTTCCTGGTTTTCAACTGACCCTTCCGATTTGCTCTGGTCTTATTCTTTTACTTTTTTTATTTTACAGGAAATGAAAAATGACATTCACCCTGAAAGCATTCACAACTATTTGATCGGTGCAAAATGTGGTGAGATTTTATATTTTCAACAATTAGCGATAGGTTCAATAACACACACCATTTACCAGCAGTTGCATTTAGGCCCGGAGCCAAGTTATTTATGAAATTAGGATTAAGAAACAGAGATACATTCAGAAATGAAGATCAATCAGATCAGAAAATGCTAAATCCTCTTTATGAGAGCATGGTGTCACATGGTGTTAGCTTCTGCTTATTTCACTAGTCTTTTATTGCATGGCCACTAATGCATTTTGATTATATCCCATCCCTGTATTGCATGTTTGTTGCCTTACTATACCATTTAAATGTTTTAATGTACTTCTTACAGCACTTTGGTCCCTTTGGTAATTTAAAGCGCTTTATAAATAAAGTTGTATGAGATTGAAGAGCACCTGCTTGTTTTGTGCTTCCTGTGAAGCTAAACACAAGGCATCACCGCACCATCACGGCCTGCTCATATTGAACATATATCGTGCTCTTGTCATCTGTATTCTCGGTAAAAAAAAATAGTTTTTGTCATAGAGGGTCACTCGTTGTGGTTTTCATGCGCACCACTAAATAAATTAGACTCAACCTACATGCATGCTGTTTCACAGACTTAGGAGTTGGAGCACAGAAAATGCTTTTGTTGAAACAAAATTAAATGGTGGAACCCTACCACTGATCATTTATGGATGAGAAAAATCAAATCTCACAATTATACATGACTTGTTTAAACTCTATAGCTCTTTTTTTTCCCACACAATGAGTGAAATATAGGTTTGTTTGAAAAACGCTAAACTATATTTATTGTGATTCTTTCAGATTAGACTCTTTATTTCCCTCGTGTGTCAAATAAATAGGTGGAAAAAAGAGGACAAGTTTCCCCCTAGACTGTATGCTTTCACTAAAAAGTCATAATTGTTGAAATTAAACTACGCCATGAGCCTTCAATTGCTAAAAAGGTGAACTAAAGTCTTCTAACTAAAGTTTATGCCCAAGACAACTTGTTTAAAGTTGAGGACATACAGGGCAGTAATGATTTGCGAGGAGGCAGAGTGTGAAAACACCAGTGCTTAATGTATAAATTGGAAAATCTGGGTGGATAATCTAAATCACATTAAAACGCTGATCGGAGCTGAAATAACATCAGACATGTTACCAAGATTAATTAGTTGCCTCATGCGGCAAAAAAAAAAAAAAAAAGAAAAGAAAAGAAAAAGAAAAAAGTGACGTTCAAAGCTGAAAATCAAGACTTGATGATTTGCAGACACGACGCTGGCTCTCTTGTTAGCTTCTCCCATGACTGCGAAACGAGACAACGATCCGGCCACAGACACAGAGACGCACCTCCACGTGAAAAGGCACCTGGTTAGTCTCAGACGCTCACTGCTCATATTGTCCGGGTTTGGGGAGCTTTTACACACACAGAGCTTTTCTGTAGCAGCAAAACGACGCGCCTGATCCCCGTACAGGCTTCACGCGGCTAAGGTTTCAGTTTTTAACCCTAAAAATAAAGTTGCACCAACAACATGTGTTTCCCATCTTGCGAATCGGCATTGTGTGTTGCCTTTGGCTCCGAGATGATCACAGAAAGTGAGAGCAACGTGATAGAAGGTGGACAGAGGAGACTTTAACCCATGCAGCGTCCTCTGAAAGCTGACATTTTCCACTTTGTTAAATAATGATGCAGTTACATGAAGTCTGAAAGGAGAGCGTGTTCATCAGTTCCCCATTATGACCCGCATCTGACCGACAGATATGGAAACGATTAAAGAAGAAATAGATTGTGCTCAGCTGCCTTTTTTTTCCTCGTTCTTCAGTTCCCTATGTGAACTTTTCTCGTACAAATCTCCTACATGGACCCATAAAACATTTCACTGTTATAATTCTGGCTAAAACCACTTTGCTGTTCTTGAAGGTGATACACTGATTCAGAGAAGATAACCTGGAGGTAACTTGGATGCATCTTTGGTCCCTGATCTTATATCATTTAGATAAATCACTCAAAAAGACTTTGACGAGTCGATTTTTACTTTGAAAGGAACAAAAATACATAAAATACACCAGTCGCAAAAAAATTGTGACAATTGACATGATTATAACAAGTGAAAATCCCTTTGATTAACTAGAATATACTAGCAGCTTGGACTGTAGAGATGTCTGTTGTTGGAGAGAGACGCATTTCTTCATCAGGAGAGAATCTGAGGCATTGTGAGGGGAATTTCATGATCTGGGGTGCTGGGGAATAAAGGATGAACTCTGAGGATCCTACAGCATCTTGCTGCATCGTTTGCGGATGATTACCCGACTACAAATTGGCTGCCTAACAGCAAAGAAAGTCAAGGGTTCACATCCTGTGTACTGTTCCCTCTGGATTTTACACACTACGGCTTCCAAAACATGCACGCTTGCTTTATTGGCCACTCTAAATTAATTGCTGATACATACTCCTGTTGTGTCATTTTATTCGACATTTATTTACCCAGATAAAAGACCCGTTGAGACCGAGACTTGTTTCACACGGGTCACCTGGCCAAGAAAGGCAGCAGCACTCATCAAAGTGGACAAGACAGACATCATCGACTAAAATGCACACATTGCGAGTTGTGCGAAGGCGAGTCAGGGAAAAGACAGCCATTTGCCGTTTATCACAAGGCAATTGTGGGAAAAGGTGATTTGGTCTGTAATCAAACATTCAGCCCACATGAAACTGATTATTATCTTCAGCAGAGAGGCAGCGTGTAGGAAGATAGATGGGACTAAAGGCAGAGGGATTGAGGAAGAAAAACTATAAGTGGCTGCAAAGACCTGAGACTGGGGTGAACCTTGAGCTGGACAAGAACGGTAAAAATACAGCCAGGGCTATAAAGTAGCGGTGAATATACGTATACAAATACGTATGTGATCATGATCATGAAGTCTGCATTTTATCAAAGAGTCTTCAAACATTCCGCATGGCCGTCTTTTCCAAAGAGAAAGTTTTCCTTAAATGATCCTAAGCGAATATTGAGGAATGGCTCATAATGGGGGAAAAAATTACCATAACCATGTCCAAAGTATGATTGGGGATTAGTCAAAGCTCACGTTTAAATCCCATCTAAATGGTTTTTTTGGCAAATCTGAAACAGGCTGTATGCAAGAAGCCCCTCAATCATCTTGGAGGTAATGGAGCTTGCATGGAAAAGGGATCTATTTTTCAGCTACAGTGGGTTCATGATGTTTAAAACGCATCTATATTTAGGAAAAATACACAAGAATTTTCTTTAATCCGCAGAAAATGCTGCAAGTCTAAGAGCGATTGCTTTTTAACTTTCATTTGTACCAGTGAGCCTCACATTTCAAAAAACTATATATATATATATATATATATATATATATATATATATATATATATATATATATATATATATATACATATATATACATATATATAGTTTTTTTCACATAGTACAGGCGAGAATTAAGATGATCTAATATGCTAAAATAAACCATTGCCCTTAATTTGGGTTTCTAACGTTTGAATAAAAGTCGCCTGCTACCATAAAGCTACAGTATTCTTCATATTGAGCCATGGTACCAAATGTACTGAGAACTCTCTCAAGCACACCAACTGGGTTTTATAAGTGAGCTGTTCATCAGGCCGACACATTTGGCTCCACAATCCAACGTTACACATCCATGTTATTTTCTAATCTCCTTCTGCAATAAGGGCCACGTCTTAAGACCCAAACTGAATGGTGTCATGCATTCACTGAAGCACATGCTCATTTTCCTTTAACCGTCAAGTGATCACTCCCTGTTAAACCAATGTAACCAAGTAAGACAAAAATACAAATGAGACAAAATAAATGGGACTGACCGACGTACACTTCCATTTTTCCACTTCCATCATGATGTGAAATTCACTTGACAGTGTTTGAGCCTAGACTATAGATCCTTACGGAGAACATGCTTTTTCCAGAAGGTGCTTTATCAGGACCACTGGTATAGGAAATACAGTGCGTCATAAAATGCAGACAATGTTGCGAATATAAATTTTAACCGAAGCCTCGTGATAAACACGACTTAAATAAAATATGATCCTCTTACGTTAAACCTGATGATGTACCATTAAAAGCTAACGGTAAATGCAAGGGTGTGACCATCGTCAACATAGAAATGAGAGGGACAAATTCAATTTTTTTAGAGGTCTGTTGAGTGATTTCTCATCCTCCCGCACCTCTCCTTGGTGACTAAAGAACCACATAATCACTAACAGCCACAGTCCAGCACCAGGGGAACGAACTCTGTTCTTTAAACTATATGCTAACAAAATCAAATGTTTTGGCTCCCAAGCTTTGGTTCATTTGACACAATGACCCTCGAGTATCCACAGGGAAAGCAGCCAGATAATTAAGCGCCAAATGAAAACACTGGACATGAAATCTCTCCTTCCTGACTCTGGTCTTTCTTCTGTGGCAATAAAGATTTCTTTTCATTATTTGGAAAGCCAGCGTGAGTACGAGTTGAATAAGGAAATTACAGAGGCTTGTTTTTATTCCTAGTATGAACTAACTATAGCAAGGAATGTAACACAGGTGGCAACATCAGTATCCTAGTTAACTATCTTGACATGATATACTAGCATATATTAACAAGTCAACATTTAGCTAACATCTGCATGAAAAAAGTTTTTAGCCTTTTGCTGGCTCTGGATGGTTTGCTGAACACGATTCTGACACACCGTGCAGCACTGCTCAGCAGCATGTCTCCTGTCAGTGATCCATGGGATGCGGCCGTTTGCATTTATACGCTAATGGTGCGTATAAATGTCTGATACTCCCTATGCCAGGACTCTCTTGATATCACGGACTCTTTCTACACCCATCTCGATCACCTCATCCCACAGCCGACACTGTCAGAAGGCACCTCCCAGGACCACGCCTGCTGCTGCGGCTTGTTCGTCCACGTCTCCAGCTGTATCATCCCAGTTACACAGCTGAGACACCCACGTCGTCATCGTCCTTGCCAGCTCTTAGCACCTTGACCATGTCTGACAAACTGGGTTAGCATCTAAGGGACTTTTCTTTAAAAATGCAGCTGCTGCAGGACCATGCTCCTCAGCATCCTTGTCCGAGGTTCATGCAGAAAATGAAGGAGATGGGGTGGAACGATAAGGCAGCAATGGCTGCTTTTAAGCTTCTAACTACAGTCACGAGGGTCCGGCACACTTCCCCGCTGTCGTAAGGTGGGTACCTGAGCTGCGTCTACTGATTTGTCAACCCAATGCCTCAGCCCCCCACCACTGTGTGTCTGCCTGATGCTCCAGCATCCGCCATGGAGGGTCTGCCCAGTGTGCTAGCTCCAGCCTTTGAGGGTCAGTCGGACGCTTCTGCTCCAATATCCAAGCATTCCCTTGGATATTGGAGCAGATATCCAAGGGAATGTCCAACATCCACCTCCCTCGCAGATGACGTCGGCGTCACCAGGTTCCCTGCTCCTCACCGCCTGAGAGCCCCAGTTTCAGCTTCTCTACATCTCAGGTTTTTGACCCCAGGTTCTCTAAGAGGGTCCAGGTGGACCCGCCTTATGCCCACGTTCCAGAGTTCTCAGACGAGGGAGTCCAGCACTGCTCTCCAGGGCACCACCATGACTCCAAGCCTCCTGAGCCCCGTCGTGGATCCCCGTTCCCATCGATTCTGAACAGGTTCCCATTCCCAGAGCTTCTCCAAAGGTTCCCATGCACCGAGCTTTTGCACGGGTTAAAGTCTCCCAAACGCATGCCGATCAGATCAAGTCTCTCTGGTTCCTGCCAGGTCTCCTGCTCCGCCATCCCCGGCCTCCAAGATCCCTCCGGTGTTTACACACATTTACACAACCACAATAAAATGCACAGAGAAAGCTGTTATGGATATGCGAGCCACACTAATGGCTTATTAATACATAAATATAGAAATAATTTCCATAACAAGCTGTTTACTGTTAATTACTCTTTCATAGACACACGGTGAAATGTTGCCTCTCTCATGAATAATTAAGGCTTGTTAGCAGCTTTCTTTATATAAAAGAAGCCGATAAACAGACATGAATGTGAGTTTTCAGTGTGTGCTTTATTCTTTCGCCTACCAAGAAATAAAATCTTCTCCTCCACTAAGAACATTAATTTTGTACCACTGCGAAAGGTTAATTGAGTTTCTCTTTGTTCAGTAAACGTGGCAAAATCAGTCTCTGCATAGTCGGGGACAAAACAAAACCTCATGAGTTCTCCTTTAGGGGTGGTGTTGAGTCAAAGCTAGTCCAGGTGAGGAAGGAAAGGAGGAAAGGAAAGATTTGAAGCATGAATGAGCAGTAACCACACAGGAAAAAGGCTGCAGTGGATCAGCTAAACCCCCATTTTATCCTCCTCCCACATATAAAAAAAAAAAATCCTTTACCGTGTGTTCCCCTAGAGTTTTTGGGCTCACAGCTGTCTAAATATGCTACTGTAGTGAACTCCCAACCAGTGAAGTGATTGCAGCGTTGCGTAGGAAGCAGGCCGTGGCAGTAAAAATGAACAGCAGGAAACGGGGAGGATGACCACGAACGCAGAGGATGTTACATTTTTGAGGTTTTGTCTAGGGCTAAGTTTTTACATGCTCTCATAAAGCAGCTGTGGCAGCGGTTACATAACTTAGTGGTAGTATCAGACATGGTAAAAAAAAATGCAAGTATACTCAAAAAGCCTTGTGCAATTTCCCCTAGGGACAATTTCTACACAGAAAACGTGTTCCCACAATACAAAATCTGTGGCAAACATCTACTCAATTTACAAAGCTTCGGTATTGGCATCAGACCCAAAACTAATATCTTTGTTTGATCCGATATTGTGCTGAAGCCAACATTTCATACTCCACGTGCGTGCGTTGCTGCTGGTCATATTTTGGCCAATTTTATTTGGGAACTTTAAGCTAACTGCCAAAAATTACAACAACTAATTTTACTTATAAATCTCATACATTGTATACACACAAATGTTTAGAACGGGGAAAAATGGCCAAGTGGAAGGATTTTTCTTTTTTTTTTTTTGCCAAACACTCTGGGCAATCCTAAGGATTACTCCTGGGAACCCCTTGGTTACTGCCATCCATGTGGACGCTACTTTGGCAAGATAAAAACAATATAGGAAGATAAACATGGAAAAAAACTGGAATGAAATCAACAAACACCAACATCCTCTTGATTATTAAAAAGAAATTTCAAAATGGTCAAAGAAGATGTCTGTCTGATATACAGCGGTAAATCATTCCAGAGTTTGGGTCCGGCTATAGAGAAAGCACGGTCCCTTCTAACAGCGACAAGAGTAAAAGATCAGCTGACCTGAGAGAACGAGGTGTTACACAACGATGTAGGAGCTCAGAGATGTAGGGTGGGGTAAGGCCATTTAAAGACTTAAAAACAAATAAAAGAATTTAAAAAGGAATCTTAAAATTAGCCAGCAACCAGTGAAGTGAGCTGTACACGGGGGAGATATGCTCAAACTTAGCGTTACACCAAAATAAAGTGCAGTACAGTAATGTCAGCATGGACTTTATCTGGTCAGCTGCTGAAGGTGAAAGAAGCTGGACCTGACAACAGTTTTGATCTGATTGTTGAATGTAAGACGCTCATCCTTTTTAAAACCCAGGTTTGTGGCCGTCGGCTTTATAAACTCACCAAGATGTGGAGTTTGCATGTTCTCCCCGTGTCTGCGTAGGTTTCCACCGGGCGCTCCTGTTTCCCCTACCACTAAAGACATGCTGGTCAGGTCGGCCATTAGTGGTAGCGGCTCAGGCTAACCCTTGGTCCCTCTATATAATTTTGTTGTATGTACCTTGTATGTATAATGACAAATAAAGCACTTCATTATCAGCAAGATAATGGACCCCAACGCAAAGCAAAATCCGATCAGGAATGTTTTGAGCAGCACAACAAATTAGAGGTCTTAAACCTTGCTTCCAAATTCCTCAAATCTCAACCCAATCAGTCTCCTGTGGGATGTGCTGGGCAAACCAGGCTGATCCCTGGAGGCTTGACTTTCAAACACACAGGTCTCAAAGGATCTGATGCGAACATCTTGGTGCCAGATAACACGGCACACATTCTGGGGTCTAGTGGAGTCGATGCCTAGACAAGTCAGGACTGTTCTGGCATTAAAAGGGCAATAAACTCACTGATTGGCGTGTAAAATATACATAATTTTTAATTGCTTTTCTGGTGGGAAAGGGAGGCTCTAAAAGCTCTAAATTACTTTATGCTAAAATTCATTAAAAGTGCTTATTATCCATTATTATAATGATAATAATAATAGATTTTATTTGTAATGCACTTTACGTTTCCAAGAAATCTCAAAGTGCTACAGTTAATAAAAAAACAGATAATAAAAAAAAGAGGGACATTAAAATGCAATTAAAATACACAAGTAAAAGCTTTAAGGCAATTACACGCAAGAAACTAAAAGCAAAACCAACCATTTAAAGGAGGCCATTAAAAACGCTGTGTAAAAACGGAGGTTTTAAGGCGTGTTTTAAAACGTGACGGGGTCTGTAGAACCCTCAGATGTGGAGGCAGATCGCTCCACGGCCGTGGGGCGGCGCAGGAAAAGGCCCCATCTCCCATGGCGCGGGATCGAGTCCTGGGAATGTGTAAAAGGTCAGTTAGCAAAACGGAGAGTGTGCGAAGGACCCGTAACAGCCTAGAAACCAGAAAACCTTGATCATGTGTGAATGTGGTTCCTAGAGACCCGCCTGAAACAAGTCAAGCTAAAGAGCAGCACCTTGTGTCCAAGACACAAAACTGCACGTCTTTATTGAGCCTGGCGCGTCTAACCTGAAAAAGAACGGAGTGTATGCTCATATATTGTTTCAAAGTGTGTGGCAAATTACATAATTTGCCTCTATATTTTACCTAAAGTGGGTGTTTTGATCTCTCCAGCCTCCCACTTTAGCCTTGGACATGAACATGCACCTAAAAGGAGTCCAACAGATGAAGCATGGCATGCGCTGACAGGATGTGTGTGTGTGTGTGTGTGTGTGTGTGTGTGTGTGTGTGTGTGTGTGTGTGTGTGTGTGTGTGTGTGTGTGTGTGTGTGTGTGTGTGTGTGTGTGTGTGTGTGTGTGTTTGGGGTGGTCTAAGCACTCTAAACTCTGGCACAGCTTTACATAAACCCATAGCTTCAAGCATCAGACACAAAATGAGAGGATGGTAAAACAAACCTTTGGCTCTCGGCAAAGACAGAGCAAACATCAGACGCACACAGGTCCCCTGCACATTTTAAATCATGAGCTGCGACTCTAAACACAAACACCTCTCTCCCGCCACGCTCACGTCACTGAATTCTTGCAGACACGGCCGAAGAAAAGCAGCCAGCTTAGAGGGCCCTGTCTGAGGGCCGCGCCGAGCATCTGCGTGTGGGCCAGACAGGAGCCGCCGGCTCAGCTCCCTGCGTACCGCTTCACTCTGCGCCTCCGCTTAATTGCTGTCTTTTGCTGCGTGCCATCGCACAGTTGAGGCCAAAAGCCGCGCCAGGTCTTGCATCCCCATTACCGACCACTTCCCATCACTCCATCATCTGTGGCATCACGGCGAAGGACGGAGCGGAGGAAGAGCTCAGCGAGCGCACTCCGACCCCTATCATTAACTCAGTGAGATCATTCAGACGAGCTGATTTTCGAAAAACATAGCTTATTTGCTTGTGGTTGAACCTGCACAAGCGAAGGCGCCACAAATCATAAGCTAAACGCAGATTCCTAACGTTGCGCAAACAGAACATTGTTCTATTTTTCACGGGTCAGAAGAAATAAGCAGAAGAGCACCGTTTTCTTCCTGGGCTCTCGCTGTTTGGCCGCTATTAATGATTTCTTCGGAAACTGAATGATTGATGGCTTTACATTGGCTCCGCAGCAATGTGAAGATTACCGTCATAAATCAGACGAGCTGTATAACAAGACAGTGCAGACGTTTTCATCAAGGGACACCATTATACCACACCAAAAGGTTGTTTTAAGTCAACTGTGTTAGTTTCCAGCCCGCCGCCTCCGGACAATGTTTTCACTACGAGACCTTCATCGTTCAGCGCTGGCCTCATAAATCTGGAAGCTTCAATACTCCACTGGGTCGCTCTTCGCTGCGATTTCGTTCAAAGTTAAGAAATAAGAAGCACAAGAAGGGGGGGGGGGGGGATGAATCCAGGAAGTCTGCATGTCTGCTGTGGGAGGAAGTGCTGCCCCAGATGCACCTGGGCTCCTTACTGAAAAGCAGGGTTTGTGGTTTGACGGAAAAAACTTCTGCTTTAACCGTAAATGTTTATTTCAAGGAGAGAAATACATATATATAAAAACACATTTACTGGGGAATTCAAGTAAAGAAAGATTCAAGTTGTTTCAGATGGTAAAACATTTTTGCTTCTTTGGTTGCACGCTGAATCGCCGGGGCTATTTGTTGTGAAATGTCTCGCTCTTCTGTGATATTCATCAGTGGTCCCACGGACCTGTTTAACGTCAGGCAATATTTTCACACGCTGGCTTTAAAGTGTGGTAGATAAACGCAGCAAAACGAAAAGATATGACCGGAATAAAAACTGTAGAAGCTTATAAATACAACAACAGCGTAAGTATGAAAAAATAGAATCTGCTAAAAAGCTGAATCAGTGGGAGCCCCGAGCTTTTCTCTGCAGGCGTTTGACTTCTTGTTCTACACCAAAATGTTGCTTTTTCTTATCGCGAAACAGGTTTTTTATGCCACTGCCATTGAGCGACCTCTCAACGAAGTTCCCTGCAAATGCCTTTAGTGGCAGGCAGGATCCATTATTCGCCAACAGTGGATGTTTTCTCAGCCTTAGCCATACAGTTGGCCACCAAATATGACGCCACCAGTACATTTTTCTGAATGCATTAAAGGACATGAGCATGCGTCTTGACATGTGAGTGATTCATAGACAGATGTAACAAGAATCCAGCTATCTTTTGCAAAACATAGTTCAGAATTAGATAATAAAGAAATATAAAGTAAGGTATTTATTCTTTTCGTGCAGCACGGCACCAAATGTCTGGGGGTTGGGGACCACTGATATAAAGCTCTGCACAAAAGAGTTATTTTTGGGGTTTTTTGTTCTGTATGCTTTGCCACACAGTATAGTGGGACTGGCTGCACTTCTCTGTCAGTGCAGATTTGTTCTACAAAAGGGGGAACATAGGATATTCCCCTTATTGCTACCTTTGTCAAATGAATGGCACAGCAGGGGGCGAAGTGGATAGTCCATGACTATTTTAACGAGACAAAGATGAGAAGAACCAAGGGTTAAAAAACAGAACAAAGGAACCAGTTTGACCAGGACCCAGACTGCGGAGCCCCCCAAGGGCCAATCCTGCGTCAACACAGCCATCGTAACAGTTATGTTCGTCTTGAGTTGAACATATTTCATCATCAGCTCATGTTTGTCAGGCAAGCGGCAGCTCCTTCAACAGTTATGAGAAAATCACGCACAACAACACGGTTATTTGATATCTGAAATGGTAACAACCGATCAGAGATCTAATTAACACAAATTTACCTGATCTGTTAACGTAAGTTTGGACCTTCGCCGTGTTGAAAGCAAAAAAGGTTTCCCATGCGTTCAGTCCTTCAGGCTTTTATGGCCTGCAGCAAATTCAAGTGTAAGTAAGGGAGTGTTTACAGGAGAGAGTCTTAGCCGAACACGACCTCAAGAGATCCCTAAATTATGCCTGCTTCAGTTCAATGGCTTACCTCTGTCTTGTATAAAGATTTGGTATAAGTATACCGTCTTGTGTTGCAAGCATTGTTCACTTTTCAGTTTGGAAGAGTGTCAGGGGGTCATTTTTCAATTTTGTGGTTTGTGAACGGATTACGTTCTTCCCCAGGGCTCCATGGGAGCAGAAAAGGCCTGCGAGTGAGAGCTGAGCTTGGGGTGAAAGCTTGTGAAGGCATTTGATGTGGGATCTGCGCAAATACATGTTCCTGATTTTATTTTTCCATGTTTAGGGGGTAAATACGTGGGTTTTCAGTGGTTGGTACTGACCATGCACCAATAGGAGACCGCCATGTTTACACAAAGTCCTCATTTTAATGTAGGTTCTGAGAAACCAAAGATCCCGAGGTGAAAGCCTTAAAGTTTCCCAAGGAAACACAGTTTAGAGAAAGACTAACTGCAGATCCCCATACATAAATAAAAAATATTATACTACAGTTAGTATTCAGCATAAAATATATATTGGAGAAATGATGTTTAAAATTTTAATCAGATGCGAGATTTTAAAGCAGTCTGAGCATCTTTTAGGCTACGTTCACACTGCAGGCCTTGATGCTCAATTCCGATTTTTTTGTGAAATCGGATTTTTTTGCGTGTCCGTTCACACTTCCAAATATATGCGACTTGTATGTGATCTCTGTGTGAACTGCATTCATGCAACTTAAGTGTCCCGCATGCGCTGTAGAGGACGCAATGACGTCACACATAGCAAGCGTGCTCAGTGTTTGCAGAAGTAAACATGGATCGTAATGCTGCAGCGTATCTTACGTTCTTTAAGTTCTTCTCCAGCCGGAGCCAGCACATTACCGCCACAAGCCTTTTAAGAAGATCGAAACGAAAGAGCCAAATTTTTGGCAATGGCGTGTTGTGCGGCAGTAACGTCCGTACAGAGAAACGTGTGGGTGCGGAGTCGAAGCCAGGAATGGTGGGATAGCGAGGTGAGCAGCTTTACTGATACGGATTTCATTCACAATTTTCGAAACCTTTATGTGCGTCTGAACGGATCTCTTTAGCGCTCTCACGTAAAAACACACATCTTCGGCGGGCTATAGCAGCGAGTAAACGCGTTGCCGTGGGGCTGTATTGACTTGCAACAGGTGCTTGTTACCGTATCAATAATATGTATCAATGACGTGTAGGTCGGATGAATGTGACCTGGCCGTGCAGACACAGGTCGCATTTGAAAAGATCAGATACGTATCGGATTCAGGACCACATATCCAAGTGGCCTGGGTCGCATTTGAAAAAATCCGATCTGTGTCGTTCAGACTGTCATAAAAAGATCAGATTCAGGTCGCATATGGGCAAAAAAATCGGAATTGGGTCACTTCAGGCTGCAGTGTGAACGTAGCCTAAGATGCAATGCAGCTTAATTACAGGCCTCACAGAGGAGTGGAGGATGCAACCCTCACTCTGCTTAAACACTTGGATTTCAATGGGACACATGCCAGGCTTGAATTTGGCGACTTTCCCTCCACGTTTAACACGATTCAACCGCACATTTTAACCAGAAGGCTCCATGAACAATTTGATTTAGGTAATAATTTGGCACGGGTGGCTCCTACGTCGGATTTTAAATGCCCTTCAAGTGGGACACCTCAAGGTGTAATCTGTAGACAAACGTGTGTCAGAGCAGACATAACAACAGATCTATTAGAAAGTATGTTGATGATTCAGACATGGTTAGTAAGCTCCAAGAAAATTAAAACAACCATCGTCCGGTGTTCAATTACTTTGTAAACTGCTGTGAGGAATCGTGTCTTTATTTTAATACTGATAAAACTGATGATGATGATTACTGATTTTAGCAGAAAACCTCAGAAGCAAAAGGTTACTTTTAATGAAATATTTCCCTTTATAGTCCCACAAAGGGAGATTTTTCTCTGCATTTAACCCATCCCTTAGGGAGCAGTACATTGCCACACTGAGGGGTACACTGTGGTCACGGGTCTTGCTCAGGGACTGAGTTTTGAACCACTGACCTTTCAGGCCTCTCCAAGATGCAAACGACCGACTCCCTAACCACTAAGCCACCACTCCCACAATAAAAGGTCACCAAGAGGTCATATTAGCGTCTATTCTGTTTGAGGAGATTAATATTGATCTACCATAATTACCTTTTTTTTTACCATGCTTTTATTGAATCAGCTTCATCATGTTCCTTGGGGTTATGATTTGATCATACAACTGTAACAGAGAGGATGACCCTTCAGCATGTTGTGAAACCGTTGTCTAGACCGACTGGAGAGCCCCAACCATCCGTCTGATCCCCGTACAGCAGGCAGCTACAGCAGATAGCCACTTCGGTTTTAAATAATGAGTTTTATCTCCTTCAAAGGGAGTTTCAGCTTCTTCCCCATGAAAGAAAATTCTCAGTCCCTAAATGTAGGACCAGCCAATTTAAAAAAACATCTTTGTTCTGACTGCTGCTACTGATCAAGCTTACACTGCCACTCTCATTTGGGTTTTACTGGATTTAAAGTATTTGATTGAGTCTAAATCGTTTTGGTTTTGTGGTTTTTACCTAATGTTTTTAAATGTTTATGTCTCGTATATTTATCCTATTTTTAAGTCCTGCTCTCCTTTTTTGCATCCTACTTTGATTTGTGAAACCTGGAGCACTTTGAGCAGTATCATATTGAAATTTTCCTGGTTGTATTAAGATCTTAGTATGAATGTTGTGAACCACTGCAAAACAAATCTAACTACAGGTGTTAATAAAGTAACATTGAACCTTGAGCCTAGATGACAGCAGAGTGCTTACAATCTTTGGTATGTGTAGAATTTGCATCATCAGGCATTAGTGGTATATGCCTCTTTGGTGGTGTAGCAGATTGGATGAGAGAGTGCATGTATGTGGACGTGAAGGAACTTGCAGTAGTTATTCATGAGTTTGGATGAGAGAAATTGTGACACCTCCATATAAAAGGCTACTCATCGTTTCAGGGACTTCAAGAAGAATTAAAAAAGTTAGAGAGACTAAAAAAGTATGAAGGTATCAAGTATGTTGTTTTTCTTTACCAGAATATACAGGTGTGTCTAAAACATTTAAATAACGTTAAAAAGTCCAATATCTTTCTCACTCAGTTCATGCTTGCACTTTTCATATTGTCTTACATATAACTTTTCTGTACATATAAAATGTCTTTTTTACTTTGCTGCTACATTCCTGACAAAAGACAAATACTTATAGTTACAATGTTTCTCTTTTGTCTTCTGTTTTTACGAGGAGTCCTTTAATGGAATTTCGCTCAAATGCACATTGTGAATGTACATTTGACAGTAAAAAGTCTCAGTATAAGTCTGAGAGTCTGACTACCAATATGTCAAGCATTTACTTATTTTAACTATGGTGATTATATTTTACAGAAACAGATAATCCAAAATGTTTCAAAAAAATAAATAATGAATATTACATAAAAGGGATATTTTAAACATAAATGGCAAGTTTGTTGATTTCTAAACGATCTTTTAAGGCTGTGGTGATCCCTGTTGCTGATGCAGCATCTACTACTACACACTTTTTCCTTCCGCTCAACTTTCTGTTAATTTCTTGGATGCAGGACTCTGAAAAACCAGTTTCTTCAGCGATGACCTTTTGTGTCTTACCCTCCTTGTGAAGGGTCTTGATGACAGTTTTCCCCATGATTATGTCGCCTACTGACCCAGACTGAGACCATTTGGAGGATCAGGGAACCTTTGCATGTGTTTTTAGTTAATTAGCTGATTAGGTTGTGACACGTGAGTATTCAGTATTCAACCTTTAAACAATATTAAATTGGGTTTTTATTATCTGTAAGCAATAACCATCAAAATTACAAGAATTAAGGGCATTACATATTTTACTCTATGCGCAATGAATCTATACAAGATTCACAGAGAGAGAAAGTCTGAATGACAGGGAAGGAAAAACACAAAGGAGGAAACAAGGAAGGATACAGATAAGAGAGACGTAGGACACGTAGCGGGAAGTAGTGGAAAAAGAAGAACACTAGAAGACAAACATTAAAATCAAGAAGAAAGGCCAAAGAAGAAAAGAAGGGTGTCAGAAAGGAGGGAGGTAGCTTTCAGCTAGAAAGTTTCCAACCTTTGACTCCTCTGTTCAGACCCAGAAGAATGCTTGAACAAACAAAAACACCTAGGCCTATATATGTTGACGTGTAATGTGAAAGCATTCTGTTGTGATAATTAAAAATAAATACATTCACATGTATTCTCTCAATTTAAGAAACTGTAGGGGAATAATAAATTAAAGGCATTTAAAATAAGCCCTTAAATAAACAGTTTAATATGCCTTTCCGACTCACAATACTACCTTACATTAAAATGTTTAGTGAGGAAAGCCTAACACAGTATGAAAAAAACAGGGATCCTGCCCAACACTTGCGCTGATTACAGCTGTTCAGGCTCAGTGAGGTAAGAGAGACACTTGTGTATGTTTTTTTTTTTCCCTCCTCCAGTGTGAACATGTCCAAAAGGCAGAATGATCTGAACCCTCACTGAATAGAAAATACATGTTTTATTGGAGCAGGTCCACCGCTTCGCCCCGACTCTGCTCTTTATGGGTGGCAGAGATCTTTCAGCAGCAGGTAATTAATGCAGATTAACTCTTGCAGATTGACTTCCTGCTCCTGGCTGTCTGGGCAGAGTGCACTCTGCAGGTTTACACAAAAGTCTACATTCAAGAACTACATCACTTATCAAAGTCAGTAACCACCTCCCTGTAGATTTTATTGTGCCCCTCTATGGAAAGCAACTTCTCTATGACACTTATTTGGAAGCTAATGGAGTATTTTCCAAGGATTAAAAAAAGACAAAGAACAACAGTATGTTTCATATTTAAACTAATAACTTGTCAGATTGAAACGTTGCAAATTTGTTGCAATATCTTTGTTTTGAAAACTGCGGTGAAATTCGATTTTACCTAAACCAGACTTAAACCACGCTCATAACAAATGCCTTCAATGATCTCCATGACATGCCCAACCACACATACCGAGCCAGAAAACAACAAAAAGCGCCTGACAGCAACAATCACCTCCGCTAAGAACCAATTAGCTGGCGCTGTGCCAAAAACACACAGCGAACGCTTTCTGGCACGAGACCATCTCTGTCTGTGCGCGCTTGTGAGCGAGTGCATGCCAGACGCGGGGAGGAACATCTGCAATGGCGGACCAGAAATGTAAGCAATCACAAATCAATCACCCGCCCAGAAATTGTTTGCATGCCTTCGCAAGCCAATGAGGAGCAGATATTGCAGAAGACGAGGAGAGAAGGGACGAAGGCTGAACATTTTCCCCTTAATCAAAGACATATAGACTTGGTGGCATGTGGGACTGTTGAACGCTGAAGGCCCTGAAATCGCTAACACGTGGACTTCTGAACAACGCGGCACAATATATGCAGATGTCAGCATGCAAACAGAAACAACTCTGGGATTACATGAGGGGCAAGTCTCCTGCAAACGTGTTTGGTAGCTAGTAACAGACACACCGCCAGCTGAGTGGTTTGCGCGCACTCACGTTTGTAATGTGGGTGTTGCGGTAAGGTCTCGTCCCCGTCTGCTTTACCTCAGCAGCACCGCTCCAGTACCCACAGTGCACTGCTGTGAAACCACATCAAGTGGAGGGAGACATTCGCAGTGCCACAGCATGGGCCAAAGATTTACTGAACACATATGTTGCTGGAACAAACACAGGGGTGAGAGAATGATCCCCTGATCCAAAGCCACATGGCTTTACACCACATTCACCAGCGCTCAGCGCTTTTTTCAAAGCCCCGAGCCTCCGTACTGTGCTCATATGCATCAAACACAAGTCTGAGAACCAAAGTAAACAAGCCTGGAAGGCAAATTCTCCTGATTCAATACGTTCTTTCTCTGTTCTTTTTAAAAAAAAAAAAGAAAAGCTGTAATCTCAAGAATAAAAAAACACAACTGTCCTTGACTCACAAAAACATATTTAAACCAGTTTGAATGCAAACAACAATGCAAAAACATTCAATGATAATAGACCCCTTGCAACCACGTGACTCGTTACCCAGAACCCCTTGCGTGGCGGCCATATTGGTTGGCATGCCATTGTCTACACAACGCGCCAACATGCAAACAAAGTCTTACGTGGATGAGTTACAGCCTTCTGATAAGGCAGCTTACTTCGCTAAATGTGCAAGGATCGGTAATGCGGACCCTTTGGCTCTTCCTGATAAGGTTTTTTCTAGTAATCCCGATGATTGGCCATCAGTTTGCTACGCGGATCTGGTGAACTACCTTGTGTTGTCACCCACCCCAACGTACAGTGGCGATCAGATGAAGGCGTACAAGAGTTTGGAAGCGCACAAACAGTTCACTGCCGGATGGATACGTGAACTGTCTGTTTGTTACCTGAATGATGTAGCAGTTGTCCGTGGAAGGGTGAGTCTAATGTTTTTTATTCTCATAACTTAGCCGGGCGTACACTGTACGCGCTGGCCGTCTTTTTCCGTACGGGGGTGCGGGCCGGGCGGTCTGCCGTGCCGCGCGGCCGGCGGCGCGTCTCGTCTTTCCTCTCTCCCCTCCGTTCCCCCTTCCGCCCGGTGCCTCCCGTGGTCTGGGTCCCTGTCACCCACCGGGGCACGAACAGTATGAGCACTCCGGTCGTCGGAAGCGGGTGCTGCTCCAGACAGCGGCGGCTACAGCAGCAACAGCGGCTTCTCCGGCCAGTGTAGCGATCGCTACACCGGCTGGAGAAGCCGCCGCTGTCTGGAGCAGCAGGAAGCGGGTGCTGCTCCAGACAGCGGCGGCTACAGCAGCAACAGCGGCTTCTCCGGCCCGTGTAGCGATCGCTACCTCCCCTCCGCCGCTATTTAAGTAGAACAATGAATAGAGCAGAATTAAGTTGTATTTACCGGAGATTAAGTGTAGACTGCAAATTCTCTCGTAGTATGATGGCTCCCCCAGTCCATTTGGAGTGTCTGCCTGCGCTCTTTTCATTGAAAATATCCATTTCTTTCTTCTTTCCTCATCCTTGGGTAAACGACAGAAAAGTACATCCAACGATTTGGAATGCCTCTGTGTGCAACCGGGAGCACAACAAGTCGTAGGCATTGTTTAGATTCCAAAAATAAACTAACTAAAAGTACGCTCTAAATCACCCGTTTTGTCATGTAGTAGACGGGCTGTCAGGCTAGCGTGCCCACCAAGATGGAGGCGCGCGCCCCCGATCACGTGACTGTGACGTCAGATGCAAGGGGTCTATTCTGTCCCCCATAGCTCCTGATACTGAAGCAAGGGCACCATCCCAGGGCGTGATGGTTTTATTTTTTATATGCATTAACGTTAAGCAACTTCCACAGAAAACTAAAGGGCCATATCCCATGAAGGTGTTTTAACAGGTTATATTTTTCTGTTGGTAACCAATACACAACAACTTCAAAGTGATGATGTCACGAACACACCTAATCCTTGACCTCAAGCATGCCAGTCATAAAAAGAGCCATGCTGTAGCTGCACATACAGGCCTGGAACAGCTCCTGTAGCATTGTGGGTAATTATAATAATAAGGAAATTGTGGTTGTATTTATATGGATGTTTTCAGAACAGACAAATACACATTGAATTTCATGCGAACATAACTATGAATCTGTTGTAATTCGCACCCATAAGAGACACTTGGGATGCTAGGGCACCAAAACTGACTCCAACCCAGGGGCCCACATCCTCACAAATACCGCAGTTTAGATTTCAGTTTCTGTCATACCATTCCTACGGTTTACAGTCAGTGTAAAGCAATGCCAGAGTGACCGACATTCTCCCTGGATCTATGGACCCATGATCTTTAGCATGAACTGGAACTAGTCACAGCTGAGTCTGAAGCACTTCAGATGAAAGTCAATTCCTCTAACACTGGGGGCCCTTGGATGCTCAACCAAAAAATCTGCTTTCCCCTCCCATTTCAGGGGGTCTGTCTTTGCCTCATATGGAGAATGCAACTATCATGGTGTCTTATTGAAAACTGCACCATGTTTCCCTTTTAGCTCGTGAATGTTTTGTCATGCCCAGAATTAGCTGGAAGGTGATGCGGTGAACGATGTCTTGGTTTCGTCCCTAGACCCGTTGTCCCAAAAAGAGGGTCTTGGAGAAGTGGAGGACAATGGGTGGACGGACAGAAGGATCTTGTTGCCCATCCCAAACATGTTGTTGTGTAATGGTCAGCTGACACTGACACAAGCCAACACTTTTAGTCATTTAACCTCAAGTGTAGAAAACCCCTCACTTAAAGAGTTCAATATAATATATTTTAGTTAACAGTGCATATTACAGCTGAAACCAAGGAATGCAGTCAAAGGAATTGTGTGCAGACCTAAGAGATCTCTAAATTATATTGGAAAAAAAATAAGTAGCAATGACAATCTCAAAAAGCAGTGCAGTCTCTCCTATTTTGAAAATGGAAGAAGTCTGGAACCAGCAGGAAGGAGCCTCCTTAGATCTGGCCACCTGAACGAACTCAGAGATCAGGAAAGTAAGGTGGAGCTCCAGTGTTGACTTGTGGAGATAGGAGAGTCATCCACAAGGTCACCTATCGCTAACCTACTTCATCAACCAGCTCTTTATACTAGCTTTATGGACATGGGACGCTGCATGTATAGTTCGTTTCTGGCGTTCTGTACATATCTGAGCCTGTTTGTACTCCTTTGACTTTACGCTGCCGTGCAAGACTGGTTCCGATCTCATTCAACAGAAGGGGACTACTTTGTGTCTTTTTCAAAATATTTTAGTTTCGAATACTTTCTTTGTAGGGGGAGACCTCTGCGACACAATGGCTCATATTCCAGAAGCAGCTCCATTAATGTCTCAAAAGCAGTACGTATGCACTTGTTCAATAAAACTTGTGCAATAACTAATGTGGAATTACTATTTAATACCCTGTGCAACAATCCTGTTAAATAAGAGACTTCAGCTGTTATAGTTATCTCACTACCTCACTGTTGTTCTTTACCTGGTACCACTTTAATGTACAACGTCAAATCCATATGTATATAAGTCACCTTAAATCTCTTCTTTATTTCTTTTTTTTTTCTCGATTCACTGTATACATGTGGACTGTATATACCTCATGCACCTTTTCCTCCTTTTGGCACCTTCACTGATTATAAGAGCCGATGTAACAAGCGAATTTCTCCACTGTGAGATCAATAAAGTCTATCTTATCTTATCTTATCTTATCTTGTTCAGTGTTATAAAATAAAACGCATAGAAATTACTTTACGCTACAACAATACGGGGTGGGAAAGAAAATGTCTTTACCCTAAGTAATCTCAGTTTTGCAACAGCTCGGCATGCATGGCATTTTAAAGATGATAAATTATGTGTTTAAGCGCGTGAAGTTGATGCGCCATCCACCTGTTGTTACAAAACCCAGCTGCCAAGTCCGTTTGTAGCTGAAGCACTTAGTCCTTTGTGCTGCTGCTGCTGCCATGGCCACTAAGTGCTCCCCATTCTCAACCACCCCAACCTCAATTAATCCCAACCCTGACACCCTTCCAACAGCAGAACGACCTCAGCTCTTGTTCATCCTGCATCTTAAGAAAAAAATAACCCTGACACCTACTGCATGATATGCAATTAGGCATGAAAAGAAAGTCAAACCGGGTTTCTTGGCTTACAGTCGGGCGGTGGCTGAGAAGAAAAGGCGATGAAAAAGTCGCCCAGAATCTTGTGAAAAGATAAGAGGGAGAAAAGTTGTCAAAGCAAAACCACTCTGCTAGGTGACGTAACCACCTGGCCGTGACACATGCTGAGGCAGGCTAAGCATAGATGTGTCCTCACGCTGGGCCTCTACTCATTACTACAGAGTGACTATAATAGCTGTCATTAACAACCACTTAACTGCAGCAACCCCTAATATCCTGGCTCTTCTGGGCGATTTTAAACCCTTACAGAACCCGAGGAAAATGATTGAACTTTTCACAGAGAGCGATGTTCCCACCCCTGCAAAATACAAATGTGAAACATGTTGAGATAACGGGCAACGTAAAACGTACATCACACAAGTAAGAAGAACTGTATTCAACAGGAAATGTAAGGATGGATTTATGATGCTCAACTGGCACCATTAACCAATTAAACTGCTTATTTGCTGTTTACATCCGTTTACAAACCTGGAAAACAGTAAAATTAAATTCCATACTTTTCAGACTATAAAGCAGGGGTCGCCAACATGGTGCCCCCAAGGACCACGTGTGGTGCACTCGGGCCTATTTCAAAACATCATCACTCAACTGTGAGCTGCACCTATATTTGTATTTTATCCTTTTGCTTTTCCTTTTTAATCACACCTGCATTTTTATATATTTAAAAATGACAACAGCATGAAAAATGTTAACTTTTACGTCATGTTAAGATGAGCTCTTACTCTTCTAATTCAAAAAGGTCAGTACTGGTAGCCCTTCGTATGACAGTACCAGTGAAGTAGCTCTCCGTTTCTAATAGGTTGGTGACCACTGCTATAAAGGAACCCTGGTTTTTTATTTTTTTATTTTGGAAACAAAAAAAGAGTTGAAAAAGTATTTATCTATGCGTTTAAAATATGATGTGAAATATAATTTAATATAGAACCAGAGAGAGGTTACACATGTACAGGAGGTAGGAGCAGCAAGCTGGTCTGGCTGCAGAGGGTTAAATGAGGTTCACGTCAACATGTGAGACTACGGCTAACGATTACATAAAGCATCACGGCTTAATAAAATAATTTGTGTCTCATCAAAGCAAACCTTCTTTCCCTGTTTTGCATGAAGTCCGATTAAACCTTCTCTACCAGAGCCACACAATCAGCATAAGCTTGTGCTCATAAATGTAGTGTTTCTCTTTTTTTCCTTCCTGTGGCGTGGGGAAGCTCCATAAACACACCACAAGACGTATGAGCTGAATTAGCTTTATCTGACATGTCAGTTTCGTTTTCAAGTCGTAAAAGTAATGATTTAAGAACTACAGTAAAGATGCACGGTCAATTGTGGTGAGCGTTGATGGCGAACTTACTGGGTCCTCTGGTTTTTGGGCGCCGACGGGGAGAGGCTCTTCTGAAAGGTGATCTCTTCGGATCAGAGTGTATTCCCTGATGAAGACGGCGTCCCCATCACCCGCGCACACAGCCACCTAAAATACAAAGACAGCCACAAAAATCACGCGTGGCAATGTACAGCCGCCTTCCACAGATTTCGGCAACCCCCTAATTACGATTATTTAATTACAGAAAAATTTACGTGTTGGATAAAATAATGCATCTAATCAGACTTTTGAATATCTATTTGTGTTTAAATTATTCTTGTCACCCCCCCCCCCCTCCTCCCTCATGAGTTTAATGATAATCTTATAACATTAAAGAGTGCTGGATAACACAAGTGTAAGTAAACCGTTTGGATAATTGGACGATGTCGACACAGATAAGGATGACATAGACATCTCATCTGGTGATGTAATAGGATTTATGATTTGTGATCATACCTCAACCCTAAAAACAATCCACTTCAATTCCAGGCTCTGAAGCAACAAAGCATAAAAAATGCCAGGGGGTGAAAACTTTTGCAGGAGGCTATAGAACTACATGGCAGAATCCCCGTTCTGACAATATACAAAAGAAATTGCTTAGCATTGTGTCACATATCACAGACAGACAGCAATACCACTGGAATTGTTTTTTTGCAACACCTTTACTTAACCTATTTAAATAACAATTAATTAAAGGGGATGTATGAAAAATCTAAATGTTTAGCCCTTAAATACATTTTGTTGTGTACTTGGGAGTCTTTAGGGAGTGCAGAAAAGTTGAATGTAGTCTCGAGGAGCTGCGACAATATTGTTATATTTTTTCCGGGTCATATTTCTCAAGTCGTTCCATTTTCTCAGTTCTCCGTTATGTTTTTTGAACAATTACGTGACAGTATTTTCTGCGGAGCTAATAAACCTGTTAGCCAGTCTTGCAAATCCAACATTTTTATTTTGTAGTCCAAGCTGAAGGCTGCCGACCCCCAGCATACTACAAAAATGGCCGACCGGGGTGGAGTGGAATGCGCTGCAACCTGGAGATTTAAAGAGACAGCACCAAAACGAGCTGTTCTCAGAAGGACCTCTGAACATGGGTATAAAGGGAGAACTTGGAGGTAAATTAATGAGGGTTTCAGACCAAAGCTTTGCAGTTCCACTTTATATAGACCACAACTGAATGATTTCAATGTAAAAAGGACGAACTGAAAGGTGTGATATGTCACCTTTAAGATTTTTTCATGCTTTTTGAAGGTTCCCCTCACTGCCCCCCTTTACAGGTTCTGTGCAGGAAATACGATATCAGAGCTCACAGAAATCCCCGTCTTCAGGGATGGATGGTGGGGTGGATCTTGGATAAGGTCCATTTGCAGCACAGCAGGCCCCGCATTCTCAAGGATGCAGAGGCTGACAGTGCAGGGGCTCTGAGCCGCTCTGAGCTGGTCATAAACAACCTGCGATGAAGCGGGTCAACTGTGTGCCTCTAAGGCATGTTCTCGAGCAGGAGGAGACGTTCAGCCCTTCGCATGGTAGATTTAACATCACAGAGCAAAAACATCGTTGTTAAGCAACTGCTGCAAAACTCGACCCAAGCTTTCCATGGGAACAAATCACAAATCCTTTAAATAAGACTTTAAAACTGGCCTAAAACTTTACAATCGTCACTTCCTAAGAACACGTAGGTCGGCACAAAAGGCCCAGTTGACACAATGGCATGTTGGCACATCAGGGGTGACCAGATGTGCCAGCTGTTGGACCACACATAACCTTTTATTTAAAGCATTTCTGGTGACGAATAAAAGAAAACGTTTTACGTCTGATGATTTCTACCAGATCACAGTCAACGCGTGAATGTGGGGTCTGCACATCAGCGAGGAATGATGTGAAAATTCACCTTATACTTGTGAGAACGTGATAAAATACACAGATGGAAGCAAGATAAACGTTTTTTCTGAAGCGTGACTCAATAATTTCAGAACGAGGCACCAAGGGAAACAAAATATCAATGAGGAGAAAATTCTTTCCTTTTTTTTCCATTTTCTCTTGTCAAGTGCAAACTACTACTGAATTTCTGGATAAGTAATAAATTCCCCAGAGGCATCGGTAACGTTGCGGCAAAAGCTTGTCCTCTCAGCCCCGGCTAGTGAAAAGAAAACTGTTGCACAAACACAAGCCGGATAAAGCAAATATAAGTCAAGCATGCAAACATTAGGAGAAATACTGCTAATGTGTGTGTCAGTCGAGCCGCTCTGAAACCAACTTGGCAGCCCAGATGTCTTTGCTCAAGGCTAAATTGAGGTCTGGGTGAAGAGAACATAACCCGACTCAGAAAAGTTCTCACAACCCTTTTAGCAAAGTGCAGAAACTAATCTGCTCTTTGGTTTCTTGAGACTAAATAAATTTTCCTTAAATACAATATATGCAAAAGTTAGACGCTAATGGGACTTTCATGCATTTTCGTCTTAAAATCTAACAAAATCAAAAAAATCCCTTAAGGAAACAAGTTGGCTGTTTGGTGCAAAAGTCAAACATCCTGAACGATCCCCGCTGGACCAGACATTGTTTTCTCATGCAAATCTGAGCAGAGTTCATGCAAAATGTTCAGATCTGCAGTCGTAGCGAGAGCGGCTCGAACGTTAGATCTAAATCTTTTGTGGCGACGTGTCATATTGATTTCAGATCATTAAAAGTGATCGCACCCAGACGTGTTACTCCGCTGTGCAACAAAATTAACAGCTAACTTCATTTCAGCAGAGTCGGTGCACAAGCGAAGCTGTGAAGGAGTCCAGCTGGAATCCTCTTATCGGTCCAATTATCAGATTGATTGCCAGAAAAGCAAAAGAGGAACAGATGTGCTTGAAATTATTGTCTTTTTGTGTTAGCGGTGGTTACCTCCAACGAAAAGCATGCAGCCATCGTCACTTTGCACCAAAATGGCCTCACATGTAAAGAAACTGCAGTTAACAGCTGAAAGAAAAGTCTTAAGGATGATTAAGAAGGTGAGAGATTCATTTGGAAATCAAAGAAGGTCCAGCAGGCTCCAGGATCGTGTCCACGAGGAGCTCCATGCAGAATGGTGATGCAACCAGTGCAGAGCTTGGCCAACGTTGGCGGCAAATGGGTGTTGGCGCATCTGCACACACAAGAGATTTGGACAATGGCCTGGTGACAAGAAATTCAGCAAAGAAGTCAAATAAGCACAAAGGAAGCCTTCATGGTTTGACTGAAATCTGCAGGAAGGAAAATCATGTCCTCGTCATGTCTGGAGAAGGTGTCAGCAGTGAAGCATCCATGTCCAATCCACTCACGGGGTTCATGCTCATCTAGAAAAGTGGGCTTTCTCCAGATTTTGTCTAAGTGCTCCACCGTGAACAGAGAGAGAGATCAAAACCTCTGCCAGGAGCAGCTCCTCCGAACGGGCCAGGGAAAATGTGTTAATGATCCCTGTATTCCTCAGCATCAAGCCACGAGGTCAGAGTGGGAACAAAATGACTCTGAATATTTGGATTTTGGGGCAGTGGCCATAAAGCTCCACAGATGTTAACTCCATTGGGAAGCTGTAGCTATTTCTCAGAAAGCAGGAGGATAAACAGAAGCCAATAAACTGTTGTTGACTCCAGGCTTCGAGTGTAAGAAGAACTTTACGTTTTGCTTTCAGTGCTCCAGACTTCTTTTTAAAACCCTTTAAAGCCTTGATACAGGTAATTATGAGGAAACTTCACATTTTGCTTGATTAAAAAAATGTCAGGCATTCAAATTGTATTTGTATCATAATTGACACATTAGACCAAATAATATGTTTTTTCTCATGTTTTCTGCATTTTTGTATAGGGTGTGTATAAGATTTGTATGTTGCAAATTATAATTTGTTTGTTGATGAGGTAGATGTACCAGAAATATTTGTATCAAAAATGATACATTTGGAGTTAGAGGTTTACTCTTTTAACCTGGTTTTGATCGAGGCTTTAATTGAATCTTTTACAGTTTCTCTTTCAGATTTAGCTGCTTCTTTACTCATTTTCTTTCCACTATTGGATCCTACAGTAAGTTAACTGTGTAGAACGTGCTCCAAACGACAATAAAACATAAAGCTATTATCATAAATACTCAACATGAATAAAAGTGATCTTCTGCACTGATTCCAATTGTAACTTTGTTTATTTTTTATATATAAATTGGATGCCATGGAGTCATTTAAAAGGAAACCACATTTTTCATTATCTCGATGGAGTAAAATTCAACATTTGATTTTGATTTACGGTCACCCTGAGTGTGTGTGTGTGTGTGTGTGTGTGTGTGTGTGTGTGCGTGTTCTTGTACTTGCAGCTGAATGAGAACATTTTTGCTCATTTTACAAGTAAAGTGAGGACCTTGATGTAAAGTGAGGACCTTTTTTTTGGTTCTCACTTGTTATCTGGGCAAAGGGTTAGGTTTACCTCTAAGGTGTCCATTAGGTTTAGGGTAGGGCAAGGGCTAGACCATAGAAAGGGTTGCAAATGAATGGAAGTCTATGGAAGACACGGTCCTCACTCTGTACTTTAAACAGGGATGTGTGTGTGTGTGTGTGTGCGTGCCCCCACAGAGCCAGGGTAAACGTTAATCAGGGCACCAGGCCGCCCATTCATTAACCTCAGAGGTGAATCGGATTTCAAACAGAATCTTTTCGTCCAGGAGGAGAAGAGGAAGTCCTTCAAACGCAGATAATCAACAGAAATAACATCCAGCCTGATATTATAAGCGAGCTTGCCTGTAGCGTGGTGCCAGTTTCCGAGGTCTGGGTACAAACCAGGGGAAAAACTGAGCAACATTTGCTGCGCAGCACAAATGCGAATTCTCCTGGCGGCGCGGCTGCTACATAATAAGCTCCAGCATTTGCACAAGAACACCTAATTTCATGTCTGAATGTAACCTGAGGAAGACGAAAAAAAGCAATGCTCATCATACTTTCTTCCTATTTTAGGAATCTTGCAAAAAAAATTTCATAAATTTAGATTTTCCCTCCGCATGAAGGAACAGCATGATTTTGAAGCCCGGAGACATTTTAAGGATTGCAAGATCGATAAGCCTAAGGTTGATTTGTAGCAATGTGCGTTTTGGACCATCACATCTGAGGCAACAGCTTGTAATCTCACTGCTAAACCCCTGGGGGTCCGGTTTTCACTTTAGACACTCGATGAGAACAAATCTCTGCAGGGCAGTGAGGAAAACGTCCCTTTCACCACGTTCTCTCGTTGCTGATGGACCGTTATCTAATGTTCGTCCCCTGGCACCCTTTGAGGAGATACCCGGATACGTTCCCCTCCTTCGGCTGCCAGGTTTCCCTCAACTTGATGAACGGCTCCCACCAGCGGGTGCAGCCGGCCTCTTGGACACGCAGAGAAATTGGGGGAATCATCCGACTCCTAGGAGTTTGAGGGAGTTTGGGCCGGGGGGCTCTTCTCTGAGTCTTTACAACGTTTGCTAGCTTTTGTTTTGAAATAAGTGTTGGTGTCTTGCTGAATGTTTCCGCTGTGGAGTCCAAAGCAGGGCCATGGAGTCAGGAGAAGTTGAACATTAACTCTGAATGTGCTCCAACTGCAGCGTTGCCAAACAAGGAGTTACTCCACTGTATGTAGAGTCACTAGGAGGAGACAGAACGGTGTAACCTTAACAGGTAAAGGGATTTTGCGGATGAAAATATGCGTGGTATCCCTCCTTAGAGGCTGGAAGGAGAGAAAAAAGAAGAGCTCAGAGCGGGATTACAACCCGGTGTTCTCTGGCCACGTTCTTATGATCATTTCCCAGCGCCTACACTGTGAAACTGAACGACAGTCACTTCAAAGTAAGAGTAAATTCACACATATTTACTAACTAAAGCCTGTGCACCAAATAAGCATTAACCACAAACACATGCAGCAGCAGCAGCTCCTCATTTCTTCAGAATCTGTTAATAATCCAGAGACGCTGATTGATTTTCTTCATTCTTGAGAACATAAATAGCTCAAAGCTAAAATATCACCAACATTGAAGGATTTACTATCTGTTTCACTACACACGATCGTAAACACATGGCAGTTATTTAAAATGTATCAGAAACAAAGTTTGACAAAATATGACGGCTAGGATTGTAGCTGTGGTTGCTGCTAGTTTCCTGCTAATTTAGATTGCTTAGCGGTGCCCCTCCTCAACTCCAATCCAAAACTTGGTAAAAGAGGAACAAGTTCTCATTTCCCTTTCTACCTTGGTGATATCTACCTTGGTAATCTGTTCATCCTCTGGTAAATGCAGTGGAAACATAGGGGAGTGGGAGATCATTGTGCCAGATCACACCGCAGGTTTTATTTGCTGCATTTGTGCTCAAATACAATCAAGGATTAAAGAAAACCAAAAAGCTTTTAAATTGATCAGGCTTCAAAATGCACTTGCACTTGCAAACATGCGAATAACAGAGCTCTGTTAGCAGCTTGGATACATTTAAATATAATTCATGTAAGTGCCAACAACTGAACGCAAACATGCAGAATTCAAACAGCCAGCATCACGAACCCGTTGATATGATGGCTTTGCTGGATTTATTGTGTTTTTAACTGTTTAAACACCAGGTACGCTCATGTCCAGCCACACTGACACGAGCCAAAAATACTGAAAAGTCAACACAAAGGCAAATGATGACAACAAAGAACATTACTCGCACCTGCATGACCAACTGCGTCAATATACTGTCAATAAACACAACACTTTGACCCCTGACCCCTCGGCCTGTGGTCTTACCACACAGTGGATTTCCCAGTCCAATTAAAGCGTCAGACACAAGCAGGAAAAGAGGCATCTATTGCTGCTTTTTAAAGCCAGCAGCAGCAAAATCAACTGTGCCAACTCAACATGACTCAAATATAACTACTAAAGGCTTTCGTTTGTGTCCGCCCTGGCGAGCTAAAGCCCCTTGTGTGTTGGAGTACATCTTAAATACATTCGCACTGTTGCTGAGCCCACCTTCCTGTGGTGAACACTTTGGTTTGTTTTAAGTAAAATTGCTAGGAAAGGTACAGACTGTCCACATGAGCAAGCATCCCTCCCAGGGCTGCAGGAGGGCTGATGCCTGTCTCCAGCGGTCATTGGACGGGAGGAGATGCCGAAGTTTTTCACCAGTGTGGAACACGGTTCCTTTGAAACATCCTTAAAGGGCTTTACAAACAATTTTATAAAATTGTAACTTCCCAGTAACTTATTGCATTTTACACAAAATAACTTTAAATTTTTTAATAACAAAAAAAAACGGAATGTTTTAAAGGTAAAATATCTAATGTATGTCGTGGTACGGCTAAGAAACACGTTTGGCACAATAAGGACTTTATGTCCTCACCATGTCCAACTAAGCATGCAAACTGGAAGATCTCCCTGAAGCCTTTAGCTTCTAGAGATCTGCATATCAGGCTCTTTCAGGACTACACCACACCAGAACTTAATCATGTGAAGTTTATTTAATTCATCAATTAAATGCAAGAAACACGGAGCATAAAAATAATCAATATGCTGCAGGCTCGTTGGGAGAGGTAGCTTTTCATTTCTGCTAAACTCTAAACATCCTGTCTTTCTGATAACCCAGCGAACATTAAAATGATTTGCAATACAGAAATGTATTAACAATGCATCGTAGCTATTTGGGGACCAGAAATCCACCATAGCTCATCATTTTCATTATTTCTTTATTGCAGATTTTACACATATATGCAGACCTCTGCAGTGAACTGGTTACAACCTTTATCTGGCCGCCCATACATAAAACTAAAAAAGGTAATTCAGTTGACCAAAACATTGTAAATGGGTCTGTGTGAGGAAAGAGGAACACATATCCATGTATGGCTACTTTCATAAAAGCAAAGGAACGATCGGATGTCAGGAAGATAATCTAAGAATGCTATTGGCCCCTCCCTGCAACAGGATTTATTTAAACAAGACTTTGATGTGGGCTGTACCAACCCGGGTCACAGACTTCAGGTAAAGGCTGCCGCAGCAAGAAGCTCCAACGTGAGGGGTTCATTCTTGCTATATAAAAGCCATGACTGTGAAACCCATCATTCCTGCGAAACATAACCGTCTCAGGTCTGAGCAGCACCAAGAAGCCCAAAAATATCAAAGTGGAAGGAAGAGGAGCTCCAAAGACTTTTACCCTCCACTGATGGCCTTTATAAGGAGCAGGCTGCATGTTGTGGAAACAAAGTTTGGTCGTGGAGACATTTCTGACACCAGTCATGTGACCAGGAAGCAGGTGAGACCAACAAATGGACACGAACAGCTAAAAAAGTTAAATATTTTAAATACTTTCTGAGGTTTTTTTTTTCAATGCATGTTAACTCTTGGAGGTAAATGTTTCTGAATTTGCAGAAATTCTGAAGCACCTTGAATACTATCACCATTTCTTTGCAATTTAAATTGTTTTTGTATGTATAGAGAAGTACATTTTTCACTTATTCTATACATGCAAATTGGATTTCTTTTGTTGGGGGGCATATTATAAGAGAAAACCTTTAAGCAACATTAGATTTTTTTTCTGTATTTGTGAAAAGGGCTTTTGAATTTGGAATATTTTCTTCCTTTTCTCATATTAATTTTTTTTTATTAAATGAGATTACATGACAAAATATCCTAAGTTGGAAAAAAGCGGTATATAACAACATAGTAGCTTTTGACAGAGTTTTAATACCAAATCAAATTGCACTCTTAAGTGTTTTCAGAATTTGCATTTGCAATGAGAGTCGATGGCACAACTGATGCAGAAGAGACTCGGATGTCTCTAGATTAAAAAGACGCGTGAACGATTAAGAAAAATAATAAGAAGAAAGTTAAACACTTTATAATACATTGGACAAATGCTGCAATTTGTATTAACATAGGCAAATTATGCAACAAAAAAACTGCACAAAAAATGTCCAGGGACCTAGGAAGGTTAATATTATGCAACAAGTACAAAACCCTGTATAAGTTTTGTTTTTTTACCAAACTGTATTTGTTGCGAAACATAACTGACGACAAAAAATACAACCAAGAAGGGAGTAATGAGGCTGATGTCGTAATGTTAGAGGTTACGTTTTTGCCATACAAGGCAGAGCCATAAAAAACACGACATGGCCCCTTTTATCAGTGCAGACGTCAGCAGGTCCCACACTAACGTGGGCGAAGGTGCCTGAGTGGCACAGAGTGACTCACGGCTGGACTTTACCCTGAGAAACTGCAGTGGGAAGAGCTTTGGAGTCCTCAGGACTTGATAAAGCGTTACACACGTACAGGCCATTCGCCATACGGACGTATTTTACCCACAGAAATGCAACATGACTTTTTAAACAGTTTTTCCTTCATCTTTTTTTAGGTGTTTGGCTCAGCTTTCGGTCAGAGGCACTGAGGGAGACAACACCCAGACTGTTTCCATCCATCCATCCATCTTCTACTGCTGTTTTGGATTTTGGCTCCAGACGTCATCATGACAGGAACGTCTCACCTGAAAGCAGAAAAACTACCTCTAAACCCTCCAGAACCGACTGACTCCGCCGGCGTCAGTCTCCGTCACTCTCAAAATAAACTGTGAAAGGAATAGCTTTCCTCTATATATGTAAACTAATTGTTTATTAAATGTTAAGTTATTTTGATAAAGGTCTGATTTGGATTGAGAGATTTTATTTTAAGAACTGTATATATATATATATATATATATATATATATATATATATATATATATATATATATATATATATATATATATATATATATATATAAAGTCAAGCGCAAAAGGGGGAGAACAAAAATGCATTTACCATAAGAGTATTTTGAAATGCATTTCAGGTTGAATGGGATTTAAAAGGCTTTTTGACACTTCTCACACAGACAAGACAGCAAGAAAACATATTCAGATTTAAAAGCAGTCAATTTGATCGCATTTAGGATCCCTCTGTGGCGTGAAATACAGAACAGGAGCTGCTGACAAAAATGCATTCATGATTTAGTGATTTAGTGTTTGCAGCTGGAGAGCAGAATCTCTGTCAATGTAAAAAAAAAAAAAAAAAAAAAAAAAAAAACGCTAAAATGGCAGCTCAGCAAATGAGGCAGAAGGAAAACGTTAAATTAACTTTTGAAGCAGCCAGATTGAAAATAGTGGATCAACCAATGATTTTCGTAGAATAAAAAACAGCCTCAGATTTTTGTTTCTGCCAGAATTTGATTCTGATCTTGATGTAAACTGGGCCACGTCTCCACATGAATGGACAAAACATAGATCCCCTCTATAATGTCCTTTAACGTTAAAGATAATTACAGCTTATTGTCTGTCTTTTTTAAAAATCTAATACGGGTACAGTTTGTAACCGTCAGTTTGTTTTACATCAGAGATTTAATGCAGCTTTAAATGAAGAAAATGGACGATGTGACCGATTAAAAACTTTTGCATACGTCTTTAAGCTAAATCAGAACAACATGCCTAAACAGGCGCAGTAATGGCCGACCTGACCAGCCCCCCTGAGAACCTCCTTATATCCTTTTCTTCTTTCCTACCTTCCTTTCCTCTTTACATCTGCCGTTCCATCAGTCCAGTACCTCTGGGTCAAGGGTCTGCAACCTGTGGCTCCAGAGCCCCAAATGGTTCCTAGACCCCTCCACAGTGGTTCTGGATAACTGGCTAAAAATTATAAAGAACCAACTCGCGTTTTTAAATACATGTATATATGTAATAACAAATGGAGGTTTTTGAAGTTTCATTTTTATTGAATAATTGCATTGCATTTACACAACAGAATGACACTAAAAGTACCAGCAGTAGTGTTGTTGTTTTTTAGATCTTTCTTTTTTCTTGTCATTGGGTTGGAGACTGTGCTTTTTCATACATAATTTTCAACATCTAAAAGTTTGTTTTCCCTTTTATTTTAAAACCTAAAAATGGAAATAAAACAGTGGATCTATATAAATGACAACACCCTTCCTACAGGTAGATATTTATCAAAAAGGTGATAAATATCTTTTCTCAAAAGGTCATGTAACATTAGCGGCTCTAGTTGGACTGGGGACAAATATGGCTCTTTGGGCTGTAAAGGTTGCAGACTCCTGCTCTAGGCGGATGCGGTGGAAGAGGAAAGTTTGGATCATGAACGCGCAGCCATGGGACGCTGCCGGGTCAAAATCTCGGGAATAGACGAGAGTTTTGTGTTATTGGATCCACGACACAAAGATTTGTGATCCAACGTAGTGTGGTGGGAAAGTGAACCTAGAGTAGCCAGTGAGTGTCTGCCTCAGGACATTTACTTCTCTCACAGTTAAAAAAAGATAAATATATGTTCCTAAGGATGAGGAGTGACTTCCACCTTTTAATAGTGGATTGTATTGCTCACCAAAGAACGGACGCTTATTATTAAAGTGTGTGAACTCGTAGTCCAGCCACAGTTTCACAGGACAAATTAAAACCTTGCTCATCCTGGACCTTCGCTCTTACTGAGATATGGCTCAAAAACGAATGGACCACATCCATCGTGTAGTCTCACCGTGAGCGATTCATCCAAAAAGTTGTGAATTTCCACAGAATTCGAGAGGGGAGTTCAGATATTCAATTACATCTTCATCTAAAATGGGTCTAAGTTGGGCCAAATGGGCCAGAGTCGTATTTAAAGACTTCAGATTTGCTGCTGATCTGCGCTTCGTCTTGTTAGATGAATGGAGTTGAAGGTAGACATACGTATTTTTAGGTGTCACAGATTCATCGCTGGAAACCGTCCTGAAACCACAGGCGGCCTTTTATTAGTCTGCTCCGACGGCCCGTCCGTTCAGCCGCTCGGTGTTTTTAAATAGCTGCGATGCTGACTTTTCACCCGTAATGAACCTGCGTGTCGTCCAGAGAGAGACGGACGGCCCTGGAAAGTGTGCTTTGGAGAGCCGGAGCTTGGCGCTCACGCAGCCATCTGTCGTCCTCCATCATTTCAGGTTCGCAGAAGGATTACAACGGACAGCTGGGTGGCACCATTACAACCGTCCACACACGGCAGGCCAACAAGTTCACACTGCTGCTGCTGCAGGACTGATTTAGCACTGCAGGGTGATTTCACACAACTAGGCGACTGTCGCCAGATGACTGATGATGACCGTTTCAGCGGCACAACAGCAAGTCTCTTCATTCTTATTCAGGTCTTTGGCTTTTGCCTGAAGCAAGTGGCAATCAAGTTAACAGAGAGGATTAAAGCATGTTTAAGCTATAGGGAATCCGCATGCTGACAACAAGGCCTCTCCCTGCACATAGAGGTGCCTTCCTATAGCTTTTTCAAGCTACTTTGCTTCCTTGCCAAAGACCACCTAAAAGGAGCGGACCGTTACTTGTGGTCTGGGCTAGAAGGCCTCAACCGTGGAAAAACCCGATGAGCTTCATGACTCGCATAAGCTTGGATTAGAGGCGGTCCAGGAATCTAATCGGGATGCGAACAGGCCTCCTCTGGGACGAGTTTTCTTTATTTTTTTTAACTTTACTTTCATTTGAAGGAGACTCTGGGGTAGATCCTGAACTTTATAGAGAGAATAGCCATTTCTTTTTCCATCTGAATGCATGAAACGCTGCCTTGTCATTAGGGAGGTGGTTAGGCAGGTGTACCCCCTTGACCCGTTACCACTGCAGCCCAACCCTGAATAAGCCCGAAGTTCACAAGTCATTTTGTGTTTAGTCCTGTGTGGTCCTCAATCTTGTCTCGTCTCCAAGAGCCTCATCGTCAAAAAGCCGAAAACTGCTCGACGTTTTTATTTGCCGTCTGCGACCAGATGCGAAACGACGCGCTGGGGGCCTCTGCTCTACCGTACGGTGCAGGGTCTGGTTACATGAGCCATGTTGCCCTGTTCTAATGTCCTTCCACCCTGTCCTGTAACAATTTATCAGCTCAGAACAGATATTAGCTGGCAGTGCCATTTATTTAGAACTGTAGAACGTCGATCGTGTGATTATAAAGTTTATAGAGTTACAGATTTTTAAAATAAATCATTTAAGACCCCAGCAGTAGCCCAGAAACCCAGACCGCTGTCTGGCTCTGAGTCTCCTCTCAGGGAGGCAAACCTTATTTTAACTTTGTTCGTCCGTATTCATTTATTTCAAACATGCAATTAACATTCGATATTACAACAGTAAAAAAAGACAAACAAGATCTGTTGCTTGTGGTTTTCTGCCAGACCTAAACACCCAGAACAATAATTAACATACATTTTATCTCAGATGTCCCCACATTCAGAAAGGAGTGGGTGGAAGTACAACTTATTAGTTTAAGTTTATCTGAGTAAATTTGTTTTTTAATTAAGATTACATATTGTCAACACTGTCATTTCTTTTTACTTTGACACGTTTCAATTCCTGTTTGTTGTTCCATAATAAGACAAGATAAGATAGACTTTATTGATCTCACAGTGGAGAAATTCACGCATGCACAAACCTTTCCTCGTTGTCCGCACACACACACACACTTGAAGTTTATTTTATGTCTGAGTTTATAAGCTTCCTAATAAAAAAAAAACTTTTGAAGATTTTCAAGCAATACCTTATTCTTGCCTTTAAACGCCACTTAAAGTATTTTAAAAGCAACTAAATCTTTAAATCTAAGTCATTTTGACGTGAGGAACAACTTAATACAGACTTAAGAGCATCAGAAATACAATTTTGGCCAAAATAAACCATTTTGTTTGCAAATATTTCAGGACATGGCTTTTTCAGGACTTATACTATCTAACAACAAATACTAACACCAATTAAAGTGCAACTGGTTGATTTTCAAGTCACTAAAATCGTAGGTTGTATATCTAAAAAAAAAAAAAAGGGTAGAAACTGACCATTTCAAAACATATTTTTTCTTCAGTATTTAATATTTAATTTCATTTCTTACTTTTGGGTTTCACTGATCTAGAACTATTTGGATCGGAGTTATGTCACGGATGAGAACAAGACATCTTGCTTTGTCTCTTTGAGCCTAAGGCCACAACACACGTGCCACACTAAAACTTAATCCTTCACATTCAGGATAGCGACGGTAAAGTCCACAGCAAGATTCTCTCTGCAAAATACGTGCAAGCAGTCGTTCTCAGACCTCCCAGAAGAGCGATCCAGTAAATGCCGTTTGGCTTGTAACAGAGCAAAAACAAAACCAGTAAGCTGTTAGCCTGACCACACGTCACTAAAGGCCAAACAAATTAATCCTTCGGGGTGTTCGGCAAGGGGCTCTGCAGGCACAACGAGGCCCAGGGGAGGGCTCTCGATCTGCAGGGACCCTCTTCTCCAAACCCAGAGAAATGTCTTTCACAAAGTTTCCAGAACTCTTTTCCCTGACATCAGATTCTGCTATGAAAGCCTCAGTCTTCTCCAAAGTGCTATTTGCGGTCACCGGCGAATTACTGGTGCATTCCTGCTCCCAAATTAAGCCCCCTCATTTGAGGAGATGCCCGGCCATCGACAGCTTTAATTTCCACAGTCTGTGGCATTCTCGGGCCCTGATCACATCTGTCTGGCAGTCAAGAAAAAAAAAAATAGAGAAGAAAATGAAACGTTGCCCTGCATGTAGCTTGGCGTTTTTAAGCGCTCCTTAATTCTGCTCCACATCGCTGGAAGAGAGCTGCACATTGAGCGCAGCATGGAAGGAATTTTGGATGTTTTCCAGCGCGTTTTATTAGCAACATAGTTTCTAAATTTATTTTCAATTGCTTGATTTTTCTTTTTACAATGGTGACCGCGTCCTTCATCGCGCCATAGCTGAGGCCGTGTTTGTGCTTTATTATTTTTTTAAAGGAAACAAAAAGATTTCACTTTAAAACATCTATTAATAGAGCCCAGATTCTTTAAACTAGAATGTAAACCTTCTTTGAGATTGAATCTGGTTTTATGAAGCTATAAAACTTTTGTTTTTCATGAGCTTTAAACCTATCACTGAGTTTATAGCATTGAGACTTTCTCTTTAATGAAACACTAAGGAATTCCCTTACATCTTTATCAAAGTGGCAAAGACACGTGTTTTCCATTAATTATAAACTGTGCTTGGTACAATGGTACATTTACTGGGACTCACTGCACTTTTATGGAGCGAATTTTGTTCCATTATTGTTGCAAGCAAAGTACATGTTTTTTTTTTTTATGGAAATTTAAAAATAAATTGCAATCCAGAAACTTTGTCATAAAACAAAAAAGTTTTTGAGAGTAACTTTGTTTTTTTTGTCAGATTTTATTTAAAAAAACATTTTTCAAATTACATTTTTTTAAATATATTTTCTTTTCTTCTACTTTTTACAGATTTTATATTTTCAATAAAAAAATTTTCAAATGTCTCTTTTTCAGATTGAGTTCTATGAATAGCCTTTTTTTCTAATTGTGTTTTCCAGATCACGTTCTCTTCACCTCTGGGGTCGGCGTTCCTCTGGAGTCAGGAGCGAAGACGCGTTTCTAGTTGTCTGTGTGCTTCAAGAGGAAGAATTAAAGAGAGGGAGTTCTGTTAAACGCAACATGAAAAGAATGCAATTCGTAAAACTCAATCTGAAAAAGAGAATATGGAAAAACAACAATTCAAAGAATAAAAATTTAAAAAGTAAAATTTGAAAAAACAAAAGTTGAAAATAAAAACAAAAAAAAAATTGACTTTTTATGAGGGGTGGGGGGTAAAATCTGACAAAACACAGATGTTTCACTCACAACCTTTTTTTTTGATTATGAAGTTTTCAAAGTTTTTTTTAATTTTTTTTATTTTATTTTTTTTACTTTCCGTTCTTTGCTTGCAACAATATTGGAGCCAAGTTCACTTCATCCTGTCCTTAAACCCAGACTTGGGCGGCTTTAAGCGGACCAGAGGTCATCTAAGAAATGCCTCCTTCAGCTCTATCCTTGGATGAGGCTATTAAAATTAGACCCAGTCCCAGCATTCTTGATCCCTTTTTCTTTGAGGGACAGTTTGCATGCAGTCTTGCTTTCCTCAGGTCTTGATGGTCTTTCTGTCCCTGATGAGAAGCATCCCATATGATGCTTACACCAACATGCTTTAGTGAAGGGATGGCCCTGGCGATGCCATTGAAATACTAGAGATCCATGAAATACCTAAATACAGGATTCCATCCTTACAAAACCTGCAAATTAAGAGTCGTGAAGCTAAATGTTTATGTCATGTTTTATTGCAAAACGGTGCAACAGCTCATGCCAACACATGTTCCAAGATTCCCCTGTTTGGTGGCAGGGTGCCGTGGGAGTATGGGGTATCTGGGTGGCTTTTAAGTCCTTGTTTGCCCACAGCAAGAGCTGTGTCCGCATTCTCGGCACAAGGTCGAGCTTGTTCCCAGTGAGCGTCGAACTCCCCAAAGGCTGACCAAGGCGTAGCCGTGGCGACCTCAGGATCTCATCTTTGCTTTTTTGCAGATGATGTGGTTCTGTTGGCTTGTGCGGGTCTTGATCTCCAATGTGCACTGGAGTTGTCCGCTGCTGAGTGTGAAGCGCCCCCCTCTGGGTTGGAGGTCAGTCTCTACCTCAAGCGGAGAAGTTTAAGTATCTTGCCGTCTTGTTCATTAGAAATGGTAGGATGGAATGAGAGGCGGACAGATGGATTGGGATTTCTTCTGTAGTAAAGACCGCTGCTCCGGTCTGTGGTGGTGAAGAAAAGCAAAGCTCTTGATTTACTGGTCCATCTAAGTTGTGACCCTCACATATGGTCATGAGGTGTGGACCATGGCCAAAAGAATGAGATCCCGGATACAAGCAGCTGAAGTTAGGGTGGCAGGGCTTTAGAGATAGAACGAGGAGGTCTCTTATTTGGGGGGAGCTCAAAGTAGAGCTGCTGCTTCTCAGCATCGAGAGGAGTCAGATGAGGTGGTTTGGGCAGCTGATCAGCATGCCCCCTGGACGCCTCCCTTTGGGTATTTTTTGGAAGGAAGATTCGGGACTCTATGGTGGGACTACAGTATATATCCCGTCTGCTACGGAGACGGATGACTGGGTTTCCCTACTGGACCTGTTACCCCCACAACCTGATCTTGGATAAGGGGAAGACGATGGATGGATGGATGGATGGATGGATGGATGGATGGATGGATGGATGGATGGATGGATGGATGGATGGATGGATGGATGGATGGTAAAATCCTCTTTGTTTTACGTGACAAAGGTTCAGGGCAGGAACTTACCTGCTTGCCTTTTTGCACCAAAATGTAACTGTGAGCAAAACTAAAAGACGTAGACCCAGCATGCTCTGTGAGTGGTGCTACAGCCTGATTCGGACCACGGTAAGAAGATCAATTCTTCTGGTACTGAAGGCTGATAGGTCCATGTGGTTATGTGGCTGAATTCATCCAATTTCTGCCCTTGGCTTTGCAAATTGGAGATTAAAATAAATATTAGGTGACAAAACCCTCTTTCTTTAGGCTTCAGAGAGATCAGTTTAAATAATATCTGGTAAGTTCATCAGCTGGTGATAAAACTTCCCTTTACTCTGTAGTTAGAGAGTGGCATTAGGATATCTTTAATTTTTATCATGTTAAGGTTTATTACTTTCATTGACAATAAATTGGATCTTTGATTATTTTCAAAAAAGTTAAAAAACAAAACAACTGGACTTTGATTATTATAATCTTTGATTATTTCTCTTTTATTGTTTGTAGAGCATGTACATTTTTGATTATCATTTAGTTTAATCAGAATACAAATCCTGAATAATATAGAGACATCACATCTCACTTCTTTTAATTATAAAAGAGATTGCATGAATGAATGGTAAATAATTTATTCTTAGGAGACTGACTTATTTTTAATAGATTACGACTGTTTATGAACATCTGTACAGTTTAACACTACATACACAGCCTTAGTTATGACAATATGGACAGGGTTAAATACAAATCTACATAATCCTACTCAGGCTGTCTGCCAGATGCCTGTGTGCATCTGGCAAAGGGTCAGAAAAAGGTTTCATCAGTTCCCTTCATCCTTCTCTCTGAGTGAACAGAAAGAATTTTAAACTTTGGAGATTATATTGTGATTATTATGAAAACCTCTTTGGACTTCAACTCAATATAAGACTGACCATAAATCACCTCAAACTTTAAAAATTAGATGTGTCCTAGGTAAACCTTTGAAACTAAGCCAAACTTTGAACTGTGAAATCTGATTTATTAAACATTAGATATTGTTGCAGAACGATGTGTAAGGACTTTTCCCATCACTGATGTTCATGCCAAGCAAAATATCGCATCCTCCACAAGTATTTGCATCTCTGGTCAAGCTGTTTGAAATGCCTAAATGTTCAATAGCACGATTACACTCCGAATCATTTAGAATCAACTCATCTTTAATTAAATACATTTATTTAGAGACAAAAAAGCGCAGCTTTTTACAAAATCACCATTGTCACAAGTACTGGGAAACCTGCTGCCAGCAGAACAACACTCTTTTCCAGTCTTCTCCTTAAATTGTTCAATGAATTTGGAGCGTTCGAAGAGAAGGATCTTACTCTCTAGATGGCCTGGCTCCATTCACACCGAACGCGATCCCAGCGAAATGTCCGTCTCAATCGCGCTGAGTTGGTCGCTGTGCTCTTCGCCGCGTCACCATGTAGGAGAAGCTTCTAGGGGAAAGTGAACAACGGTGCCGTCCCTGACTTATTGATGAGATCCTAGGAAGAACCCGCGACACATAAGGGTGATATCCAAATCACCCGCTCAGGCCGCCTCAATCGCGTTCGGTGTCAACACCCCATTACGGCTGCATCTGAGCAGTCCTTCAAAACTGTGATATTGCACAAAAGGATGTATTGCAGTGACTATTGTGATTCAACACAGCTCTACCAGTACGAGGTGCAATACCTTGTATTTAAAACATTTCTGTGTTGAAGAATCTTCCATTCATCCATTCTGACTCGCCGTTTTGCACCTGGGGCCTCTAAATAGGACCGTCAATCCACAGGAAATATTGGGGGGGGGGGGGGGGGGGGGTCTCAGAGAGGATCAGGAAAACCACAGGGGTGATGATAACGCAATCAACCTGGTGTGACAGCTTATTGTTGACCGTACATTGTCTTGTCAGTCCATCTAGATTCCACAGTCTGCAATTATCCTTGACGAGTGACGCACAGTGACACAAGAAAATGTAAGAAGAGGCCGTCAAAAAGTCCTCCGATAGATAGACCGTTTCAGGGAAGTAGGGGGAAATGAGTGTTTAGGCTAGACGGCTGGTGCTTATTCCAGAGGACGCTTTTCAGAGACTTGTGACAATGACGGCACAACGAACATTACTCAAACATTCCTGTCATACCAGCGAAATTGCAGACGGGATGGAGCTGGATTGATGAATGACACCTGGGAAGCAGCCAAGGTCCCGTGTTCAAGGAAAGGGGATATTTAGCCGAGACATGCAGGTGATAGGATGACTCTGCAGATTATGTCTCCCGCATTCTCTTAATGTTAAAGAGACACGTCAGACGCACCATTTGAAGTCTTAAACCGGGTGTTTGAGAAACGTTTAACGTCACGCATGAGTGTAACATAGGGGCAAATTTATTTTCCTGCTTGTTTTGGACTTGGGACGGTTCATGTAGTTTATGTAAAGCCCGCTGTCTCCTCTTATCGTAACATCTGATAGGAAGTTTTACTTTATGATATTTTCGTAAGATCTTCACAGCTATTTTTGCGAGTAAATTCATCGCACAACAAACATGTTCTTTCACAATATTTTACCTTCACTGACAACAGCAACAAACAAAAAAACTGCAGAACATCTATAACTCCCAATGCATCAGGGCTCCCTGTGGGCACTACTGTCAAACAATGACTTATCTCATGAAAATTAACCGGCTTTGAAGGAACACCAGAAGTATTCTCAGTTATCAAACGCAATGTTGGAAGATAAATAAAGTGTTGCTGGTTTCTGGTGCGTAAAGATTTACTTGATCACATCCTACAACACTGATGGATTTTACCCTTTAATGTTGCTTATTTTATATATATGCACAGCTCCAGAATTCTGGTCTTAAAATAAACAAGCATGGTGTTTAGGACTGCTGCAAAAGTCAGTGTATTCAACCAAACAGTGTACGTTTGGTTGATTAAAAAATTAGCCTCTGTGTGTATGGTTATATGAAGACTTTGTGCCACTGACTAAATAAATGTAACTTCTGCTCCGTCTATTGTGCATGAATCAAGCTTCGCAGATTGGGGGGGGGGGGGGTATTTTGAATAGGTTGTTTGAACTCCTTTCACCTGTTGTTCGTTGTTAGCTTTTAAATCTAATTTGGCTTAATTAAAACAAACCTTAAACGTTCATAATCACACTGAGTTGTGTATCACTGATGTCTTTTTTGGTTTCAGTAGTATTCTTATTTGTTCCTTAGCTGTTAATAAATTCTTGTATTTTTGAAAGAAATTGTGTATATATATAAAAACTAAACTTCACCCAGCAGGTATTCATGAAACAATAACCGACAGACTGACAGCTGTTTAATAATAATAACCACCCCGACTTTGTAATTTTGATTATAATGACTAGCTTTGCCAGTAATCGCCTTTGGCTCCCATTAATGCTTTTTCATAGTCAAACCAAACCTATTGTTGCACAACAAAGTGTTTCAGCTTGTGGTTCATGGCAAGCATAAGCCCCAAATGTGTCGCCTATCCTGCTTCGGGAAACGGTTTTCAGCAGCACGGTTTCACTGAAGAAGTGTCATCTGGCTACTACATCCGCTGTTTGGCTACTTGGTCGTAGCTTGATAACGACTTCACCAGGACACTCCTAAAACATTTTCTGCAGCATTAAAAAACAAAGATTTCCGGGAGCTGGGAGTATAGGATGTGTGTGGTGAGTGTGTGTAAAGCTTCCCTTTTTTTATGGGTAAGAGTGTCTGCATGCAGGGGCACTATGGTGGGAACGTGTGAATGTGAACCTGGTTTTCTGTTTGTCTTTTTGTCAGGTTGGGTTTGGACTGCCCCCTCTCCTGTGACATCTCAAGGTCTCCACTAAGTGTGGAGCCCATCCCCCCAGTCCTGCTATCCTCTGTTGGCTGGTGCCTTGGTCCGCTGGAGCGTTGGTGGTCCTCGGTGTCCGGGGCTGGGTGTTGGGGTGAGTGCTGACCCACACCTGGCAGCTGCTTCACAGGGTCTTGGCCTCAAGGCTGTCGTGGCCCTGCCGGGGGGCGGGGTGCCCCTGGGCCCATGGCTGGATCCGCTCCGGCTTAGCTGGCTGCTGGCGGGCTCGTCGACCACTCCCGGGGGCTTCGGCACTGTGGCTGTTGGGGGGTTTCCTGGTGCTCCTCTCTGCTCTACCCTGGGATGGGGGAGGCATCTTTCCCTGTGTTGGTCCATCTTGGACCTCTTTGCTCTGGGGGTCCTTTTCGGGTATCTGGGGTTCTGGTTTCCCCGGCGCTTGGGGGCTGGTCTTCGGCTTCCCATAACCACTATTGAGCATTTTTCTTATGGATAAACCTTACTCTCACAAACACCTACAGCTGCTTGGATGCAGGTACGTACAGATTCACTGCATTACAGAAAACCCCTATTAGTATCTTCACCTGTCACTTTATACATCTCGTATTAAATAATACTGTATATTCTTCAGTGATGGTATCAAGGCATTGGTTGTTTGTACCTGTAATACTTTATCTGTTGGTTTTGCTGTTATTTTTATATCTCTCTTTGCAGGTGTAGAAGCAGACTCTGAGGATGTTATTGCTCTCTTCATTTGCTCTCCTCTTTTTCTTTCACCTTTTCTCCCTTTTAGCGTTTTGTCTCATCTGTTTCTCTCCTTTTTTTCTCTTCTACCTTCCCGTTTTTGTTATGTTTGACTTCATGTGAACCCGATATTCAGCCGGACACAGAGATACGTCCTAAAAAGGTTTATTGGAAGGATGAAGCAGGCAAGCAGTGACAGTCTTAACTGATGAGTCTTGACTTGGCTTGGTAGGAGAGTGTAGGCAGACGATGCAGGCCGGCGGAGATGAGGAGGAGACCCAATGGGGTAGGGAGGGAGAGACCAGACAGAGCGATGTAGGCCGGAAAACCACCAGAACAAAGGACTGGAACTCACAGGAAACATGCAGAACTGCAGCACGCAGACACAGGCGACCTTAGCAGGAGAGTCCAGCTGGCAGAGCACACATGATCTAATGGAGCGCCGACACTTCACATGGGGCGGTCTGACACGTGAAGAGAGTAAGACATTCTGGCAAGGATGAGTAAACTGAGGCAGGTATATATGGGCTGGTGATCAGGTGACGAGAGTTGCATCTAACTGTTGTCAACAGGTGGAGTGAAGTGGGCTAATTGACTGGGGCAGAACTGACAGGATAGTGGCTGATAAGTGACAGGCTGAAGGAAAGTCCGGAAAAGTCCAAAAGCAAAATAAACCAAAACCCAAATCATAACAGTTTTTGTGTACATTGAACATGAAATAGTCCCAAAGTAATATCCAATAAATAAATCAAGCGGAGCACTATGGCGAAAGCGGTAAGGCTCCACTTGTGAAAGTATAATCTGTTGGGCTCTCTTTGGCATTAAGACAATTCCTAATGCTAACATTGCCAGACAGGACACACAAAAAAACAAAAACGAAAAAAAACAAGGATTTAATTTCTTGATTTTGTGTTTGAGGAGGCACTTTATAGATATAATTCAAAGTTTAAAGTGAAAATCTTGGTTTACTTTAATTTTGTTGTACGCCATAAATATCAGAGTTCACTTTGTGTGAGTATATACAATTATTCCTAATTAATTACTTATGATGTTCTGAGATTGTGTTAAAATACTTTATTAATACTTAATTAATCCCAAAGAGAAATGAAATGCTGGTGTAACTAATAGGGGTTTCTTATTATGATCAAATAATGAATTACTATAACTGGAGCAGCACTACAGTGTAAATTTAGGGACGGGGAGATAATTAACAGTATGTGCTTCTGTGGTGTCACTGTAACTAGAGCAACATACGGGCTGATATTCTCTGATATCTGGTTGTAGCCATAAAGAGAAAAATGTCGCTCTGAGCCCGCAGCATGTGAACAACACGGTCCGAACTGGACGAAGGTTTGCCGCAATAACCTTAAAAGCACATTTTTCAACCTTGTTCAGCCTGGCTGCACCCAAAGTGGGGTTGAAGGTGCGCTGTTCAGACGAGGAAGAGGGTTCAAGGCGAGGAGAGAGAAAAAAATCATTGGATTTGGCACAAGCTGAAGAACAAAGTGGGTATGTGTGCGTTTGGCGCCATTGCTGTGTTTGTACAGCTGGTGAGTGCGGCCAGGGTCGTCTCAGCAGGGAGCGGGGTTTGGCATCGCTGGGCACAGCTACAAGGCACAAATCTAACGGTGAACACAAGCATCCGCTGAAAAATGTTTACCCCGACCCATAGGAGTGTGCCTACAAAGCACCATTTGAGACGCAGATGACATTTTTATTATCTTTCGTTGGAGTACTGGGGCGCCCTGACCTAGCTCTTGATTCAGAGGAAAACAATAAATCATTTTTTTTGTCTTTATCATATCATGCTGGCTTATTAAGTTGTCTGAAGGCACCAATTTACTACGTTTGACGGAAGACATCGTGTGCATGACGCTGATTAACAACTCCACCCCTATTCACCATAAAACTGTCACAAAAACCATCTGCATGGACTGGAAGAGCTCAAAACTGGTGCATAAGTTTCGTCCGAACACACGTTTATTCGGTCCTTCCAACTTGCAGCTGCGGCTTCGGCTTGTGTGAAACATTTTAGCTTTTCAGAAAGTGATGAACAAACCCCTGGGGGCATAAAATCAAGAGGTTTGAAGCCATTTCCCAGCCGTGCTGAGCCAATAAATCAAGGTTTACCTGTCAGGAGGAGCCAGTATGAAACACTTCTTCACGCTTTGCGCTCCTAATCGTGCAGGGAAATTGATTTGTAGCGCTTGGCATGCAGTGCAAACACACCACAAAGACCTGGGGGTTTTTGCCTGAATGGGTTTAGTGATGTGCAGTCGGAAAACAAAACGTCAGGCGAATAAAGCACAGCTATGAATGGTCGTCTTGCGGCTCCAGCTACAGAGTCTGGCTGTTTATTTGCAAAAGAAACCCTAAATACTTTTCCTTACTCCTCACAATTCTGCTCCACTTTGCTTTGGTCTGTCAAGTAAAATCCAAGGACAACAGATTGCGGACGTTACGTCACAAATGTTGCAAAACCTCAACAGATATGAATACTTTTGCAAGTATGAAACATAAAAAAAATTTGAATCATGAATAGCCAGGCTTCCTGAATAGCCGATTATCTTTGTTATGGACAAGCTCAAATATAAAGGCACGGTTCCTCCGACTGCAGACACCCGAGACTCTATAATCCCCATTGTAGCCATGATACAGTATCCTGTCTTTCATCTGACGTTTTCGAAAGAGGCTTTCAAAATGCACCCCCGTTAGAAATTCCTGACAGTCGACTTACTCTGCCATCTTGGGTTTCAATCTGATAGCTCCTAAATTGTGTCTGCAACAAAATTCTCCAATATGTGCTCCCAGCAGCCCTGCCTTTGTCGCTGGTGCGCGTAAAAGAGATAGCCTCGCTCGCTTCTGGTGTCAGGTTGGCTCCAGATATCCCGGTGACACCGAGAGATTTTAGGGGGCTTATCTAGAGCCAGGCAGCCTGTGGAAATGTCAGGTACAGCTTTAGGTTAATCTCCAGCTGAACCCTCCGGTGTATTTTGGAACGAGGAGCCAAAAAAAAAAAAAAAAAAGAAGTGCTGCCACAAATCAGCGCACAAGCCAGTCTCTGTTGGCTTGTTTCTCCTGCGTGTTCGTTTGGAAGCGAGCTGAAGTCGTAATTAAGGTACAACAATGTTTCACCTGAGGACTGCCAAGGGGGAATGCGAAACCCGACGTTGCGTGTGGCTCGATAAATCGTGGCATTGTTACAGGTGACCTCCCAGCGTGAACAATGGATGTCTCAACAACAGATCGCCTGGAAATTAAAAAAGTCTGACCTTGGCCGAGCTGCCTGTGTCTGTTTCCAAGGATTAGAAGACTAGCTGAACCCCCTGAGATTACCTACGGTGCCCGTAAACGTGATGCCTCTAGCAGGTGGACAGGTAGTGAGCGCCCTGTTAATCTTTAAGAGCTAGGTGGGCAGGAAGAGAAGGAATTATGGGTCACAGAGAGGACAGAGAGGTACCGCGTATGAGGGGTGCTTCCAACTGAGGGAATACATCACATTCTGGGAGTTGTGTTTATTATTACAGTTTAGTTCTCACGCTATACACAGCGCCATGCAAAACGTTTCGAACCAGCCCAGATTTCTTCCGATTTTTGCCTTGATCAATATTTCTTTCAGGCTCTCTTGCGGCATTTTCCACAAATTCAGTCCTCAAACCTGAGCATAATAAGTATTTTCCAATGTTTAACTACAAATTTTGAAAAGTGGAGAGTAAGAAAAGAAAGCGTCTGGCTTTAAGGTTGCAATCGATTTGCCTCTGAAACTGGAAACCTGTGGTCCGGTTGTCAGACTCCAGCTGCATGTAAGAAAACCAGTGGAATATGCAAATTATTATGATGCAAGTAAGTTCAAGTTAAACAATAAATTTACCTCCATTTATTAATTTTTTTGGATCTGGATAAAAAAGGAACATAATTTCAAATAGCAAAGAACAAAACATTAAATATTTCTAAATCGGGTTCTTAAAAGAGGATTTGGAAACCACTAATAGCCAGTGAACAGGAATCTTGCATCGCTCACATGCTTCTCATCAATTTCAATAAACAGAAATCTGAAATTACCATTATTGGTTGAGGAAATAAAATGGACATTCCAGTGCATATTAGGAGAATAGATCCAAGTGTTATACAACAGACTTTCCATTCAACTGGCCCAGCTACCAGAAAGTGTATTTATTTCTCTATTATATGAGACATTTTTTAGGCTTTATTTCAGAAGTAAACAACAGCACCAGGAAAATGACAGCAATGCAGCCATTGAGCAGCTGGCTAAGTATGACCTATAAAGCCTCGTGTTCGCTGCAGCATTATGACAACACCCGGGTGTGCCTGATATTAATGAAACACAAGTGGCGGATCTGCCCCGACTCTCCTGCGTCATTCAGATAACCGAGGCAACGAGTTCACTCAGGGTCTGTGAGTCAAGCTGGACGCTGATGATCAGCAGAAGTCCTCAGCCAAACCTGGTGCAGCCAACCTGCTGCCCGGCCCAAGGTGGTCAGAGGATGATGGGCCAGCAGAAGCCTACCTGTCAGGCAGTTTCAGGCTTAAAGAGAAAGGTGAGGGTGTAAAATGTAGAAAACATGATTACGAAAGAATTATCTTTGAGTTTATAACATTTCAGATATTTCTACTTAGCCCAGGCAGAACGGACGGACTGACGGACGGATGGATGGGAACCCAAAAGATCAATGTCTGGGTTTGATTCAGGTCCTGAAGCAGGCTTATTTCAGTCTAAAGAAAAATAACTTTTAGGATTCCTAGTTTTACATCGCCACCCAAAAACCAAAAGTGCTTTCCTTCTCATTTCTACATCATACTTTTTTTTAAACGTACCAGCTAACCTTCGCTGCTGAGATTGAATGTATCACAAACGTAGCGATTCCAGTGATCAAAAAGCATGTTCTACGTGTACACAGACATAATTCTGTCCTTTTCTACAATACAGGAACCATCTTCACTGTCACTCTGCAGAGGAACAAGGTGGGGCAGCTCCAGGGTAACCCCCCCACCCCCATCCATACAAGTTTACTGAAGAGCAGCTGTGCATGCACTGGTCATCTGTTTCCACCTTTTCCCACTGCCACAACAACACTCCATAGTTTGACCTGTGGGGAGGAGGATGCCTGAAAGCCGGAGCGGGTTGGAGTCAGGAAAAGAAGGAAGCAAAGGCCGAACAGAAATGATAAGCTTGTTACACTCCCTGAGGAGGGAGTGTAACAAGAGGCAGTGGAACTGAGATTCACGATCAAAATGCATCCTCGCAGCATTTGCTTTTATACAAGAACAGAGAGACGCCTAATCCTGCTTTGCAAACCCCTTTTAAAAAGGAAGAAAAAGATAAACGCAAGAGACAGACGTGAGCTCAGCCTGACAAGTTTGCTTCAAATGATATAAGCGTGTTGGAACACGGACAGCCTCTGGTTGCGTCGCAGGCACACATCGCTGCACAGATAAAACATTAAAAGCGACAAGCGAGGCAGATTTTGACGCCCGTCGTTAAGTCCGAAACCTCATCCCTGTTGTTTTACACATCTGCACGCGGACGCAGCTACAGATACGCCTGAAACCCACAAGCTAACGTGCTGTTCGCAGTGGCTGAAGTCGAGGAGCTTGGGTGCAGGATATTGCAACATTGGCTTGGCTGCCTTCAGTCATTACAGCGGTCTGTATACCTAAATGTTTTCTTAGCGTTGCCCAATTCGACATCTGTTGTATAAATTAGCGACTGGCAAGCTCGGCCTGGTTTTAGGGAAAATATTCCTCTGCAAAAATATTTGTTGTCAGCATGGATTAGGCCACTACAACAACCACTTTCTGTACCGTAACGTTAACTGTGAGAACGGCGCAGCGGATATAAGAGAGGAAACTGGCCTCTGTGTTGCCTTTGGGCAAATTTAATCAGCTCCAAAGTTATTAAACTCAAATCTGGGGGTGAATTAAAACGATACAAAGAAAAAGTGATATATAATCTGTAAGCAGAGGGGTGACTCTTGGAGGAAAGTTGTGCTTTCTGGTTTTGATTGTTGGCAGCGCTGTCGATAAACTGCTATGGTGTTGCATAAAAATATAAATAGCTGTACATTATTTAGCAGCGCTAGGAATGGATAGACCTTGAATGTGTAAAAAGTGAAAGCAGCAGGAAGGAAACCATAAGTTTTCCTCTGCCTGCTCCTTTCTAAACTGAAAATGTATTTTAGTCTTGTACTCTAAATAAATTAATTAATTCATTCGGGTTTAGGAGTTGTAATATCATCAGATAAATTGTAGGGCTAAATATATATTACCATCGGGGAAATTGTCTTTTTATCAATACCCTCCGTAATGGAGGAAAATAACGTGCTTTTCCAGACTGAAGTATGCAGTCTAACTGGAAAACTGAAATTGTTAATAGGGCCATTTTTCCAAAAACATTAAACACCATCTGACCCGTTGTGAATTCTGAAATGAAAAACTTACTTAAGGCTCATTGAAAAATATACAAGAACAGATTAAAAACGTTGTGACCTGCACTTAATAGTCTAACTTGCTCTAGCGGTCTAAGATCGTGACCATTTTCTTTTATTTTTTTGCATTAAGGTTGATCCCTGGGAATAATAAATAAATAAATGTGCTGGAAATAAAATCTTAACAGTGTGCCATGTATTTGTAATCAGCCCTCCAGAATCAACACGCTGACTGAAGTTATTGTAAGTAAGTAAAGTTTTTTTATATTGCACCTTTCTCAGACAGGAGTCACAGAGTGCTTTACAGTACGGGGCATAAAATACAAAATAAAATACATATAGACAAGATACATACAGTCATAGCAGCCTTTGGGGAGGTGAGTCTAAAATGCTTGTTTAAAAAAGAATGTTTTTGTTTTTTTTATAGCTGCAAGTCATCTAAAGACTGAAATTTTTGACCTTTGCAATGTAGCTCAAGCGCCGTCAGAATGAATGGAGAGCATCAGTGAACATCACTTTTCAGGTATAGCAACAACCTTTCAAATGGTTGATTTAGGTTTTTTTTTTTGACCATTCTAACACATGTATAAGCTCTAGCTGTACTTTTTAGCGTTGTTGTCCTGTTGGAGGGTGAGCCTCCACCGCAGTCTCATGTCTTTTGCAGCCACCAACAGGATCTGCTCCCTGTTTTCTCTGCATCTTTTTACCAACTCTGACCAGCTTCCCTTTCCCTGGTTAAGAGTACCATCCCACCCCACAGTATGATGCAGCAACCACTGGTGTACGTTGTGTGTTGCAAAATATAACCATTTGTTCTACTGAATTCTCCCTGTGCAGCTTCTCTGTTACTGCGCTGAACTGATTGCCTCTCCGAAGTCCCTGCTGTTGATTGATGTGCATATAGAGCAAAAATGATTCTAGTTCTAGTTCAAATGCACTTAATGACCAATAACAAAATTGGATTTTTTTCAAAATTGAACCTGCCAGTCACTGATCAGAGCCTTTCAAAGGTAAACTATCCCCAGAAAGGCTGTCTGCCATGGTGGAATGTGACTCAGCTCACATTTTGCAGGAAAAGGTAAATCACTCACTTCAGACCAGAGGAAGTCCGGCCTCATTTTTATCTCCTCTCAACCTTTCTTTCACGCCATGGTGCATTCACTGTCCCTAAAAGGAACGAGGTTAAGCACGCAATAAAAACAGAGAAGCACCAGAATTAATTTGCTGACATCAATTTCCAGTTTCCAGTTTTGAGGTTAGACCAAATTCAATGCTGCAATGTAACAATAGCTGACCATAAGAGAAGAGATGGGGTGTAGGTTCTTTGATAGAGGAAATAGATGAAAATCAAGGAACTACAAGGTAATTGTGTCATGAACGTGAATCAGGCAAACCCAGTATTCAACCAAACAAGAGAGGTATAGGCAAAAAACAGGATTTAATAATAAAACAGGAACAGGCAAGGCTCAATGGTCAAACTGGCAGTCCAAAATCCGGTACACAAAAGGCAGTCCAAAACAGGCAAAAGTACAGTCAAGGATAAGGCAAAACTCAAAATATCCTAAGGCAGGTCCAGGTCAGAGAAACAGATAAGCAATCGTACAGGGCAGGAAAATCTGGTTCAGGGGTCAGGCTGGCTCAGAAGTCAAAAAGGCAATCAGGGTAATATCAACAGGTCAATCAGAAAAAGAACACTGGACAAAACTCACCGTGGGCTCGTTAATGATCTGGCAGTTTGCAGAGGTTTGTAGCAGGACTATATAGGGGAGTGAGCAGGTGAACGGGAGTGAAGACTAATTACAAGTGACAGGTGGAAATAATCAAAGGAAAGGCGGTCACTGAAATGAACTGAACTGATTGGCTAGTGACTGGAGGTTGACAGGTGAGCAGATCTGATTGGCTGGTAACTGGTGTTCGGGGAGTGACAGATAAACAGATTGAGTGAGCTGGCAGATTGCTGGGAAGAGACAGAACTGAACTGGAAACATAAATAAAATCAAACTACAATAAAATCTAACCGATTCCATAAACCAAAACTAATACAGAACCTAAACCTAAGACTAAACAGAACACACACACATAATCATAACAAAACCCAAATCCTGACAAATTGTCCACATATTAAAGCACCTCCCAAAGCTTAAATAGACTAAATTGTAAAGATGTGTAAAGATGATGAAGGGTGCACTGGATTGTCTATATAACAAAACAATAAAATCATGTAAGATATTTACTGTCCAATATTAGCAACCGGTTAACAATGTTGACCACTTCCAGATGGTTTTATAGTTGATAACTTATGTAGGGATCCTTAATTTATTGAAAATAATCTAATCAAGTCTTCTGTTCTGTTCTTTGCAAGCCACTCTCTGTTTTTATCATGTTTTTGAACTGCAAACTATTTTCACAAATTTGAAATTATTTTTTGTTCACTGCTGAACAAAGTTTTTTTTTTTTAAAAATGAAATGTTTGTCTTGATTGGAGTTTACCAAAAACGTACCGGACCATGACTTTAGAACCAATGCATGTACAAGGAACAAGGATGTTGGTGTACCTTTACAGTCTTATTAGTTATGGCTCCATTCATCCCTGTGTTTCTCCGTTTCTATTATTGCTACTGGGCTAACATTCTTCTACCTTTGGGTCTTAATAAAGCGACCTGGAACATGACATAAAAGAGCTGAAAAGACGTGGTAAGAGATGTGGTCGGGCGTGTAATCCTAGCTGTTGAGCGAAGCATTTCACTGACACTGCCATACCTCTTTAGCAAATTGCTCCAACTTGTGACAAGGGGAAATAATTAGCCTGCTTTGACGTGCCGTTATTTTCCCATCATTCCATCACAACGACTTTAAGCTTCATAACAGTCCAAAGAGCTACACATATTTGGCACAGACCGAGGTTCTTCCTGTTCCTGCAATGATTTGCCCATAATAACTACTTTCACCTGTGTTGATGGAGCAGTTTGTGCGGTAGAGATCCACAGTCATCCACATTCCTTGCTGCACCTTCCTGCCAATTAGTGACAGCTAACGTTCTTGTTTTCTACTCACACACACACCTTTCATCAGCAACTGGTTGTTGACAGTAGGAAACACAACGCACAAAAAAACATACTTAAACCTCTCAGCTTAAAAGATTGCCGTTTTCTCTCCACGCCAATCATAATTAGGCAGCAAACGCTTCTCACATTCCAGTTTCCTACAAAGTTGAAAAGAAGCTCAGCCTAGTTCACCTCGGGTGTTAAGGTCAGTAATTTCTAAAAGGTTTAATAAAGCCTGTAAGCTAAAATATCAGCTTTATACGAATGTGATTTCTTGGAGTGAGCACATTGGTTTCTGAGATTTTCTCTCTAAAAGAAACGTTTCATTTCAAACAGGCGATATTAGCTTACTACCGCAAGTCTCTTGTTGTGGTTTAACATTATTTTGGATCACATAAAGTTGCACCTTATTATTGGGAAATTTGTCAACAAAAATGTTTTTGCTAGTAGCCCTGGTATAGATGGGTTTAGAAAGAAGAAAGAAGACACCTGAACTATAATCTTAATTTGTTTTTCCTGTTTACGTGTAAGATAGTTAGCTGCTAGCAATGCTACAGCGCTAATGCTAGCTTTGATCAGACCTTAATTGTTGGTTACAAGTCCTCTGGTGTGATGAAACTACAGCTACGTTCACACAGCAGGTCTTGATGCTCAATTCCGACTTTTTGCTGAAATCAGATTTTTTGCGTGGTCATTCATACTACTAATTAAATGCGACCACCATCTAGGGTGGCCACCAGATCTCAAATAACCAAACTAGGACAATGCGGGACACATAATCAGCACTATGACGACGTCATAAATTTTGATTTACCACAGATCGCACATTACAATAATCAGTCTCCACATTGCCTGTTATTGCACAACAATTAATTATCACAACTCACCAGTTTATAAAAAGGCATTATTTAACATTTTTGAAGTTTAATAAAACTGTTGAATTCTAGCCTTTGACTAGCGACTTGTCCAGGATGGACCCCGCCTCTTCCCCATTGACCGCTGGAGATAGGCACCAACCTCTCACCTTTATCACCTTTATCTCACCCAGTTAGAAACTGTTCTCCAGTCTATGTTGTAGCTGCAGTTTATTATCTTTAATGTAGTTTCCTGAACAACAGGATGGCGCCGCGTACAATGTGTTGGTGCGCACTTTTTTGTTTCATTTTATCTGCACCATCAACACCAAGTCAAATTCCCTGTAAGTGCAAACCTACTTGGCAATAAACTTGATTCTGATTAATAATCTGTATGCATCAAAAACCTTGTCATTTAGCACCCCGGTGCGCAGCTGCTCATGAGGTGAGACGCTGCTACCTACTGATTGACAGCCGACGCAGCTTTCAATGGCGATGGCTGCAGCTCTGCGTTCTTTGTTTCAGAAAAGTGCATGTCAAATAGTTTTTTTGACGTTTCCGAATCTGACCCAGTCCAATGGGGGACGGTGCTTCAGTTTGCGGAATAGCAGGACAACAGCGGAAAATGTTGGACAGTCCCGCACAAATGGGACATCTGTTCACCCTAACCACCATCAGACTTCTATCAGAAAAATAAGCTAACTGTGGATAGCGTCTATGCGTTATGAGGCTGTTGAGCAATGGGAACAGGCAATATTAACACCACATCGTGGCAAAACAAAGAAAGGTAGGAGGTAGCCCTATGTGGAGCCATGACTGCTACAGCTGTCATGGCTGTATGTATGAGTAGTCTGTATGAATGTGTAGCATTAGCCAGGAAAAGACATCTGAAATGTGACATGACAGTTCAGGCTGAACGCGTTAAAAACTATCAGATATGCATCCGACTACGTACCACATATGGACGTAGGACAGATTGGATTTTTTTTGGGTGAAAAAGACATTTTCGACCTTTTCACCCTGTTGTGAAAGAGACGGATACATGTGGCATATGGGCAAAGAGATCAGATTTGTGTCAGATTTGCCTGTTGGGTGAACGTTGTCTAAAAATCAAGCTTTTTGCCATAATGACACTTTTAAAGGATTAAAAGGGAGATGCTTGCAGCAGGCCTTCACCATTCATACTGTGAAGCACATGGGTGGCAGCATCATGTTGTGGGGATGTTTTACCAAAGACTGGTATATGTCACTAAATAGTCGGTATGTGAAAAAAAACATGGATAACAGGGACTGAACTGCATGACCAGATAAAAAAAAAGAGACAGGTAAAAAACTCTTAATCCCAGAATGCACCTCTGTTACCCAGTTTTGTGATTGCCTGCTGGCAAGAAAGGGTTACCTGTGACATCAGAGAGCTATAGATTCAGTAATCAAAAAATAAAATAAAAAATACTATCCAGGGCATGCTGGTTAGTCAGAATTTTAATGGCTCTAAAACCCAATTTGTGTAACACTAAGAAAAGGGATTCTGTAGTTTTGCACACCAATCAGAACACCATGAGTTGTCATTACCTGATCAATTATTTTGCTCTGTTCGATTCTTTGTCAATACACATGCCCACCTGGTCAACATGGCAGCTATAGAGCTCGCGCTCACATAATATAGTAATAGTAATATCATCTTTATTGTCATTCAAACATACATTACAACGAAATTTGTTCTCTGCTTTTAACCCATCACCCTTGGGGAGCAGTGGGCTGCCATGTGCGGCGCCCGGGGAGCAATCGGGGGTTAAGGGTCTCCCTGAGGGGATCGAACCGGGTACTTGCATTCTTCTCTGAGTGCAAGTGCGCTGCTCTAACCACTAGGCCAACACTCCCCCACTAAACATAAATTTCGACGAGGATGGGATTCGAACCCACGCGTGCAGAGCACAATGGATTAGCAGTCCATCGCCTTAACCACTCGGCCACCTCGTCCAGCTGAATAATATTCCACCTGCTTCTCCCGTCATCAGGCAGCAAACAAGAGCGGACGGATTGCCACGTTTCCAACGAGCCAGGTGCATGCGGGGCTGCGCATGTGCACGCGGCCCTCCCCCATTACGCTCACTGTGGATGATGTAATCGCTATAGAGGTATGCTGGGGTGAAATTCCCCAGTGGCACTTTGAACACAACGCCAGGGCGGGTGGAGGGACTGAAAGCAACTGTGACCTGGGGGTGCATTTTTGTCATAGCAGAGATTTCTCTCCGGGTTCAAACATCAATCGCCTCGAGACGCACGACGACAGCGGGATTGTATGGGCTGTGTGACGACGTCGAGATCCGAATGAGGGTTGTTTAGAGTTTGCAGTCAAGTTCACTCCCAGTTCAGATCTTCCTCTGGAGCCAGGATACCAGCATTCATGTCGAAGCTCCAACAGGTCCAGGGCGTAACATGAGAGGTATTGCCAAGTTAAGACGTTAGTGTTTCAGGGTCAGAACGGGAAACTGTTATTCATGCTTTTATTTGCTCAAGATTGTATTATTGCAACTCATTATTCACCTGCCTGAACAAACCATCCTTGTAGATCCAGTCTGCAGGATCTACAAAGCCCTGCCGTCAGGCTTTGTACAAGCAGAGTCAAGTACTCGCACAAACCTTTAAATCCAAATGCCCCTAGCAGCTCCCTGAGGTCTTCTGACCCGACCCTGCTCGTTGTGTCACGTGTGAAGCTGACAGCTAAAGCTGATAGAGGCTTTTTTTTTTAGCAATGGCACCGGACTTTGGATCTTTCTCCAAATTAGCTTGAGGAGCGTAGACAATTTAGAGATTTTTCAAAAACAATCTGCAACCCATCTTTTAACAACGGCCTCTATTGAATGCGTCAGTCTTCCCTTTGTAAAGCACTTTGTGATCTAAGTCTTGAAAGGTGCTACTAATGTACATTTTGACATACTTTACTTACTAAAAATAAAATTAATGTGATAGGTCTAAGGTTTTCTTCTTCTCCCGCTTGGCAGCTTGCCTTAGAGGCTTTGCTTCAACTGATAGAGATGAATAAATATAGCACCAGACATTAAAGCAATGGTGCAAAGCATCAACAAGCATCGCCTCAAGCACCATCGCACCAGATGAGTCACATCATATTTATAACCCAGGGAAACAGGAAGTAATAGCTTACTAGTTAATAGTCCCCAGACATTTTAACCTGTAGGATTAAAGCTATAGTTGGTAATCTGTTCAGAAAATTTTTTTTGTTATACTGGGTAAAATGGTCCTTCCATCCTGACAGTAGAAATACATTATATATTCAGAAAAATAAGGTTAAAAAATAAGATCTCTATGAAAGCTGCAGGCCTGTAAATCAATCCCAGGGAGAGTTTTGCTCCTGCTCCCACCCCCCTCAGTCCCTCGGGTTGTGGGGGTTTCACCTTATCTTTTGGTTCTCCCACATGCCAATCATTCTGAGGCGCTCACGTACATTCCTTGTTAGTTTCTTCTTGCTGGCTGCGCATGCGCACTTCTAATGTTTATGTATCCGATTAGCTTAGTGGTTAGCTTAGCGGTTAGCTTCGGGGTTAGCCATTCATTGTAGCCCTGCAGCTCTCACCGTATACTTTGAAAATCGCTGAGAGTCGCAAGAAGTAAACCGTGTACAAGTTTAAGAGCAGAGGTAGGCTTCAGTAGAAAGAAATAAGACCAGAGTGGATTTGGGAGATTTTTTTTACGCGATCCCCCTGAAGTAAGGTAAGACGGTCTTGCGCATTCGCAGTTATTCAAAAAGGGACTTGGGGAAACCTCTGGAAAAATTGCCACCTTTACCTTTAAAATATAAATTTGAAAACAAAAGCAGTTACATTTATTTTATGGGAATGATCAAGGTACCAATAGGTCCAGCACTGGTGACATGGAAATTACATCCCCAGTAAAGAAAATCACTGCAATGGCAGGTTCGACTTTCAATTTCAGTGAAACATTATGTAACTGCAAAGTGCATTTTTTATTTTTTTCCCCATACTTTCCCTCAGCCTCAGGGGAAAAGTTAAATCAGATGTTTTATGCCCCGTATCTGTGCTAGATCCACAGGTTGCTTTGATAAAGGAGGAAGCACAAAATCAGCTGGATTGACTTTTGCCAAACATAATAAAGCTTGATAAAACCTACCCTGAAGCCCACTAATCTAATAATTACAACTTGTTGGCTGAAGCTTCACAAAAGACACAGAAAAAGCCATTTTTGCGCTGCCCTCATTAGCAGATTTTTCATATTTAAGACGAGACAGTTATTAATCTTCTTGCTCTAATCTTGAGAAATTTGTATTTAATTTAATGTCAACATACTGCTTTTAGGCTCTTTGTTTAATTTGTGCAATCCAAGTCAATGTAAGTTTGATCCAAGTACTACAAAGCATTTATAATTACCTAAGATTTTTCTTCCACATAAAAAAACACTTCATACAATCTTTTTTGTTCTATTTTTCCCAAAATAAAGGCAGTAAATGTGAAGGATCTGAATTATACATTCATATCATATAAAATTTTTGGGCACATCAACACCTAAAGTGGAACTCAAATGCATGCACCTTTCCAAAAAACACACACGCCACACCTACTTCGCATGATTACACGCTCATCGGTCTGCTTCTGTGGACGTTTGCGCTGTAATCCTAACAGCACCTCATTTGTAACCGGGGCCCTGTTGTTTGGTCGCAGCCGCCCAGCGTTTTACTCGAAGCACATGTGGCCGTGGAGGGAAACAGATGTGGGAACCCTAGGAAGCATCATTAGCTTCGCAAACATTGGGCCGGGCCGGTTCGTGGAGAGCCTTTCAGGGAGCAACTCTCCAGCAGGGCCCTTCCTCGGTCATGTTTCCAGGGGATTCAGTGGTCCATCCGTTATTTATTTCTTTTACAGCTAACTGTTCTCACACTCATGCGCAACCCTCCTCTCCCAAAGGAATGAGATCAGCGAATGAGATAACTGTCTTTATATTTGTTTGTCGTGCCTGTCGACTAGTGAGTGGATCTGGACTTACTGCATTTCTGTTTTATCCAGGGAGAACCACTTGAATATTTCAGTCTATTTTATGTTAATGGCCCTTCCCCCTCCCACAAATTAATATTGTTCCTTTATTTTAGCTATCCAGACATCTGTATGTCTTGTCTCCCCTTCTCCCTGCACACACATGGCCGCCCCTCAGCGGACCCATCTGTGAAACTCCTGAAGTTTGCAGACGACACTACTGTCATCGGGCTAATCCAGGACGGTGACGGGAGCTGGATCGACTGGTCCACTGGTGCGGTCGGGACTAATTGAGCTTAACCCGCTCAAGACTGTGGCGATGTAGTCTGACTTCCGAAGAACTTCCTCAACAACACTGGGTCTACTTTGGATCACTCCAATTCGTAGCATAAGCGCTTTTTCTGGATCGGAGATGGTCCTCACACGTAGACAGTTTGCTTAGAAGTTGCCAACAGAGACTTTACTTCCTGCAGCAACTCATGAAGCACAAGACTTCACAGGAGCAGCTGGTCAAGTTCTACACTGCCATTATTCTGTCGGTCCATCTCTGCGTGGTTTGGCTCATCCACGAAACAGGACATGTCCAAACCGAAACGAACAATTAGATCTGCAGTGATCAGGGCTGATCTTCCCTCCATCCAGGACCTGGACAGGTCTAGGTTCATGTAAAGGGCAGCTAACATCTCTGCAGAGCCCACACATCCTGCACACAAACCGTTTAGACGTCTACCGTCAGGTCGGTGCTACAGAGCGCTATATACAAAACCAGGCGCCATAGAGACAGTTTCTACCCCCAGGCTGTCAATCTGATGAACACCATGAACACCTTACAGCCCGAGTAGTCAGCTCAACTGCAGGGAAACAAAATAAGTATACCTTATTTTTTGGACTATGAGGGGCACTTAAAATCCTAAATTTTTCCTCAAAAGTTGATGGTGCGCCTTATAATCCAGTGCACCTTATATATGATTACTGCCTGATTTTATGTGGTACAATGCGCTCAAAAATCTGTTAAAATGTGTAAGTAGGACTTTGGTTAGCATGGAAGCCACTCCGCTCAGTGGATATTCAAAGCATTACGGTACACTGTGTCACTACCTGATCGGACCCCTGAGCTGTCTACAAGACTGCCTGACTGTAATGTCGAAACTAGAAGTGCATTCACGTAAAGGCCCCCACATACTCGGATGTACTTTACTCTGCACGGACTCCACTCATACAGATACATGCAGAACTCAAATTTTACAACCGCGTACGTGGTGTCACACTTTAAACTCCTCGGTGGCAAGAAGTCTTCACATTGAACTGCTTTATATGTGACATCCGAGCTTGATACACTGAACTGCTCCAAGCAGGCGGTCACAGGGACGGTCGGCATCACAGTCCCTCTCTGTTCTCACTGACGGATGTGTGGTGAGCCTGCTGGAAAAGAAACGGCTCTAGGTGCTCAGCTAGCTAATCACACATTTTACCATCCGTTCCCCCGCTTCGTCCCACAGTACGCTGGACTATGAAGGGTAAAACGTCCACGGAGAGTCAGACCGTAGAAAGTGCCCCTTGCCCTGTGTCACTCCAAATGAGACCTTTAAATACTTTTTTGGCTTTCGGCGTCTTCCTTTCCCCCTGGAAAGTACTTCTGGATCAATAATTGTGTGTTTTACTGTGTCACTTTCCTTGGCACAGCCATTGATAACATATTACTATATAACTATGTGTACTATTTGTGTATCTTAGCCAAACAAAGTAAATACCAGCTCAGTGCTTCTTTAATGTATTGTCTCCTTCCTGTCTTCTAAACCAGCAGCTGGTTGCAGAAGCTGGCTGCTTATTTTAAGCCTGATTCTGCTGACGGTATCTTCTTGCTTTAAGGAAGTGGTTTCTCTTCACTGTCACCATATGCTTGGTCAGGATGAGGAATTTCAGCTGGGCTTTCATTAGGGGGATGACTTTTTACCAACCCAACTGGCAATAAAAGCTCAAATGAAATAAAATGACAACTGAACAATAGCTGTGTTAATTTTACTATTTTTCACAGATTCAACAGAAGAAAATTGAACAATTTTTCTCTAGGTGCCAGGCATGTGGCAAAAAATGCCTGTTTTTTGTGCTTTTAATCTGTGTAGTATGGCTGCTCGTTTTCCAGATGTCAGAGACAATTCTCCATCTCAAAAGGTGATAGATAATGAAGTTCTTCTAACTTATGTTAAACATCCCATTTAGAGAAATGTATTTTCTAAGTTGTAAAAATGGCTCCATGAGTTTAGCAGCTTATATTATTGTCTGAATTATTTGTATTTCCATTTTAAGTGGGTCATACTTCAATTTAATAAAATCATCTGACTCATTTGGTACCCACTTAGTTCCATTTTATCCCAACTTCCTTCCATTTTGTACCCAAAAATCCCCTTTAATAACCTTGATTATCACATATACTGTTTTTCCTTTGGGTTGTTAAACATTTTTGGAAATATGTAGAAACATGATTTTAAATAAATAAAAATTACCAGAACTACAGGTAAATATCTTTTACCTGTAGTTCTGATCCCTGTTTGGACAGATTATCTACTTTAAACCCAGTTCTTAGCTAATACGGCTGTGGGAATTACCTTCTTGGTGCTAAAACACAATTGTATGTGTCTCAAGATGGGTTATCTATGCTATTTTTGATAGATTCGATCAAAGAAACTGGAACAAACAGTGTCTTTGTGGCAACAGGGAATTATGGAAATACCAAATGTAAAGAGAATTTTTGACTTTTGCACAGTTCTCTGTAGTTTGTGAAGTTATTTGCTTCGACAGAGACATTATATTGGCTCTATCATCATGGCTTTGTGTGTTTACCTTTGTAGTGCCAGAATGACCTCTATCTCTGCACGTCAGTCCGGTTTCAACAGTTCAACACCAAAAACCTCCTACCTGCAACTCCCCTCTAATTAGGAGCCTCAAGAGAGTCCAGTGCTGTATCTCCCCTCTCGTTAGCGCGGCTCTGTAGCACTTCCCGCTCCTAACACCACCATGGGATGGTGTTTGAGGTCAAGGCCGGGACAGAACGGAGCTAACAGATGAATGTGATCACGTCAAGGCGGAACTGCACAGCTGCAGGGTTCTGCAGCTTTCCAGATTAGCAGTGCGTGAAAAATGTGCAGGCCACATACAGCACGGAGGGCCCCGGCTCCTACAGATGAAAATCAAACCGAAGCCCCAGAATACACAACGTGATTTAAAAAAAAAAAAAAAAAAACCCACTCTCGGTCAAAATGATGGAAGGGACAACGGCTCAATGCAGATGGAGCCAAAGATGTTTCATCTGAGGAAGAGGTTTGCCAGAGGCTCGGCTTTCAAGCTTGGCAATAACAAATAAACCTCATGATGAAGGAACAAATACTTTGGCGAGTGCCTTCAGAGGGAGTTGTGTCGGGACACCACCTGCCTAACTACAACGGAGCCAACTCTGTGATGGACGTGGGACCACCAGAAGTGGAGACAAAAAGGTGCCTTTGCCGTAACGTTGCCATCTGCTGGCAGCTCTTTATAAGTGTGTGCCAGTGGCATGATTTAAAGGGTGCGACGCAGTAAAGCAGACTTCCTTGATAACACGTTCAAACCACAAAAATTCTAGTCGCATTTTCAAACTGAAGTTTGGGTACCAGAGCCTCCTGTTTACTCTCTGGCAAAGAGCTGCAACCCGGTTCCAGTGAGTTGTGCCATTCACTGGCACGGGCCACTCTGGGCACTCGGTCGCAGTGTGTTCAGCAACAAGTGATGGAAAGATAAACAACAATATTACTTCTGCAGAATTTCATAAGGGAGGCAGCACTATCCAAATGTTGTTTCCACGTTACATAAACTCTCATAAGGAACACTTTGTTCACCAGCTACCGGCGCTGAAGCAACGTGTCCATATTTTCTAAATGTTCCTTCCATTATTTTTTGTGAAACCATATCAGTGTCATACCTACTTCTATTTACAAGTGAAGGACAGAGGGGGGGAATAAATTAAAGCCTTTTAATGTCACCATTGCAATAGGTCTGTTATAAGAATGTAGTCCCTGTTGATATCATTAAGTACACCAACTCCTCAAACCTCGCTGCTACAAATCACATTCAGCAGCGAGCAAAAATGTTATCTAAGCATTTTCTTCCAGGTTGGATTGGTTGACTAATACTGGATATCAAGCAACAGAAGCTATCTGGCCTTGTAAGACAACAAAATACAACTTTCCCAGTTACAGTTCAAGTCCAATTGAAATTAGATGTTTAAAGCTGCAGTAGGTAACTTCTGTATAAATGTACTTTCTTGCATATTTGTTAAAACAGTCACTGTGTCCTGAAAGTAAAATATGAAATGACATGATAATCTGTGAAAAAAAGAAAATCAAGCCTTTTGCAGAAATACACCGCTCCCGGTCAGAAACAACCAATCAGGGCCAGGAGGAATGTCTGCCTCTGATTGGTTGTTTGCTGTGTCAATCAACCTTGTGTACGCACTTCTCCCCCATACAGCTCAAGATTGCCGGCAGGCTGCAGCTGCGCGGCTAAACAACCTGCTTTACAGGACAAAGGACAATTTCTTGAGAGGGACCTGCTCAGAAAACAAAAGTCCCATTTACACTACCCTTGTTAAACCGATCCATGCCGAGTTCGGACCGAGCTTGGATCAGATAACCGTGCCGAGCTTGGTTCTGACGACCATTTACACATCACGCTAGCACGGTTCCTCGCCTCCTAGTGACGATCTGCGGTACTACTGCTCTCTAGGATTGAAGGAGGGACTCAAGCAAATCAAAATCGTGGCGCCCGTAACATTCAGGAAGTTATGCTTGGTTATAATTGCTTTTTGCGGAGAGTCAGGCGAAGAAGGCAACCTTTGGTAAATTTACTTGACGGAGTCGGCATTTGGGACGTGGATAAGACAAACGAACGTCTAAGCAGGGCTTACAGACGCAGGAAACAACGACAGACGTTGAGGTTCATCACGCTGCTAAACAGAATCATCACTGGAAACCGTGTGGCACGGTAAGGAAGCTAGTATTTTTATGAATGTCTGAAACCACATAATTAGTCAGCTGGCTGTAAGGAGATGACGCGTCTGCTCATGCGCTCTTTGTTATCAGAGAACCGAGCCAGTGAAAAACCGGGCCGAGCCCACCCATCGAACTGGTCTAGATTTAGCACGGCCCGGTTGTGTCCGGCACGGTTCAGTTCAGTTTGCGATCCATTTACGCTTGATAGTTATCTCAGTTACCGAGCTGGGACCGTTCTCGGCACAGTTAAAAAAGGGTAGTGTAAACGGGGTAAATGACAGGTAAACATTGGAGCAGCACAGCAGGCTTCGCTGTGGGGGAGGAGCTGTGGAGGGAGAGCGTCAGCACAGCGGAGAGCGAGGGGGAGGGATCTGTGAGATGTCTTTGTTTAAATTTTCACAGCTTACTCAAAACTCCCAACTCTAGCTTTAAATACAATGTGAAAAAAGACATAAATCCTTTTTTAACCCACAAACCTTTACTTTTTTTATTAGGTTGGTTACGATCGCCACAATTATTTCCATTTGATAAGGAGGCAGATTCTCTATCCCGCAGATGAACGTGGGTGCTTAACATGTGAATCATCCCCAGAACAAAAGCGCTCGTGAAGTTGCTGCAGCAGCTGGTAAGAAAGTGTCTTTATCCAAAGGGAAACAAGTCCTTTCACATAGCCTGAAAGGACAAGAAGAGAGGAAGAAGCCATATCTCAAAACAAAACAAATTTGTAAATGCACTCAGGCATAAAGGCTTAATTTTTAGAGACATTTTCTCTGGACAGATGAAACTAAAATTGAGGTTTTTGGCCAACTATGGCCGTTGTTACAGGTGGAGAAAATAGGGCGAACATTATTCAAACTGTTATGTATGGGGGTGGCGGCATCATGTTGTTGAGATTTGATGCAGAAAGGGCAGCTGCACTTCTCTAACTAGACGGAGCGATACCATTATGTGGAAATATTGAAGCAACTTCGCATGTGCAAGAAAGTTAAAGTTTAGGCCACAACGAGTGTTCAAAACGGACATAGTTATACCCTACGCATAGTAGTCACAAAGTGGTTTAAGGACAACAGAGTGAACGTCAGGGTTTCCCGCAGCGCTATCTTGGCGAGGCGGCCGCCTCGCCAAACTCACGCTACCGCCTCGCCAACATTCCCAAAAAAAAAAAAAAAAAGTGACGTTAACACGCGGTTTGTTGTTGTTGCTTTCGCGCGTGCGTGAATGGCAGGGAAAAAACACATGGATACCCCCCGCTCCGCGAGTCGGTCCGCGGACAACGTGTCGTCGTCTCCTCCCCCCCCCCCGCTCCGCGAGTCGGTCCGCGGGCAACGTGTCGTCCAACAACCCCCCGCCTCGCATAACCAAATTACTGCGGGAAACACTGAACATTATGTAGTGAGAATCACAAACACATCCTCTCAGTTCGATAAAAACCTGACTCAGTTACACCAGCGCTGCCAAGAGGAATGGGCCAAAATTCTGGTAAAGTGTGGTTAGAAAATTGTGGAAGGTTACCCAAAACTTTTCACCAAAGTCATTAAATATAAAAAGCAATTAGGAAAAATTAATAAACAGCATAAATGTAACTTGTATGGACCAACATCTTTGGGAACAATTACAACACTGAATGGGAAGGGGGGAATACTGCACTGATTCTATTACTTGTACCCCAATCCAACAATGCTGTGGTAAATTGGTCATTAGATTAGGTCAGCTGACACCACATTCAATATAAAAAATGGGATCTTTTCAGATATCCACAAAGAAAAATATGGACATTTTAACCAAATACCAGATCATTTTTGATACTGGCAAAAAAATCAATAAATATATGCCTGTGAAACACTGGGTATTGAATGGCTTCAGCTGGAACAAGCATTTTTATAGAAACCTACACAATGCAATGTTGAGAAAACTTTCAGAAGTCGGAGTCGAGTCAGCTGCTCTGTTCTGCAGGATCTTTCCCTCACTGGCCTGCAGTGAGCCTCGTTAAGCTACTTGTCTTTGCTTTGCAGAGATGCAAGCCTGCTTTCTGCATTTACAGTCGGAAAGACCAGCAAGTTGGAGAGAGCCGCTTGTTGGCACACCTGTGTGGCACGCAAAGGATGAAATGCCACCACGCCAAGAACCATGAGAGGCTAACATAAAAAATAAAAAATAAATGTCTTCGGTTACTCTTGCAGTTCAACTGCAGTTAATTTTGTGCTTGGACGAGAAATAGGATTGCAAGCACACAGATGTACGTAGACTTCCACATTTAACAAATCCTCAGTCTCACTCCGCAGATCAAGCCCAGATGGGAACAATGAGATGAGTTTGAAGGCTTTTGCTGTGTAACTGAAAACACTCAGGCTTGTTAACACACTCCAAAAACTTGCTTCATCCATCACCGGCCAGATGTTCCATACAGCCCTTTTTCCTTTACTCCTCAAGAGGGACCGAGCCCTCTCAAAATTAATTCACTTCCCACTCCACTTGCCTTCACAGCAAAGCCTCTCATAAAAACTAATTGGATAGTTTGTGGTCTTTATGATCGGGCGATCTAGACACGGAGCGGGTTTCAGAGAACAGAAGATGTTATTGCTGATGGACTCTCTCTCTCTCTCTCTCTCTCTCTCTCTCTCTCTCTCTCTCTCTCTCTCTCGGGACCATTTCAACATTGTGACCCCACTTAATCCTGCCATCAGATCCAAAAGATTCCCAATCCCGAATACTTCAGTACGCTCAGATGGATTAGGACGCAGAGAGGGATCGTATCCTTGAATAAACATCAAAATCTGTTGGTTTTGTGGCTAATTCCCTTTCGAATTCCAGCGGAGTTATTAGTGAAAAAGCATGTGGTGAAGTGAGTGTGGCGGCCATATGCTGCAATCAAGAGTGAATTATGTCCATCACATGTGGGAAGCCTTTCAATATGTAATTCACCAGTTATTCGGTGAAGCAGAATAATTTAATGCATGTTTCATCTGTGGAGGAATGTATGTTACATAAACTGTTTTGCCACGGTATCCTTACCGCCTTAACGTTTCACATTTTGTCACGTTACAACCATTAGGATCAATGTGCCGTTAAACCCTAAATCATACATTAATCAAACCCCTGCAAAGTTTATTTAGATTTTCTGTTGTCATTTAACCAATAATATTTCTTGTTTCTGGTGTTAAATGATACAGGCATTTCTCCAGAGATATAACAATGTAATAACAGTATCAGTTTTTGGGCGAAATAATGTTATTATTTACACACTTCTCTGGAGAAATCTTTAGTGTCTCTTACAGCGTTCAGCCCCTTCTTATACCAGCTGACCTGCTTTTTGCATGTTTCTACTAATACTCTGACCATTTTCTTTGTAAATGAGCTCAAACTCTTTGAGGTTGGAAGGACTCCTTGCCTTTACTGTAATGTTCAGCTTCCTCCACAAATTCTCTATCAGATTTAAGTCAGGACCCTGATGGGGCCACTCCATTTATTAATAATACTTGCACTCAGAAGAAATGTGTTGTTAGGTTCAAAATATTTGTCATGTTTGGTTAATTAGGAGAAGGGCCAACATGCAGACAGGGGCTAATGCTCAGCATGGAACCGTATTTTTCGGACCATAAGGCACACATTGAATTAATGCGTCTTTGTCCACATATAAGGTGCACCGGATTATAAGGCGCACTAAATATTCTTCCCAAGTGTGTAATATCACTCTGCCCCTTCACTTATACAGCTCCCTCCTGAGGGGGAGAGCTATCCGTCTCTGTCAGGAGGACAGAGTAGCTGGACTACACTGCCCTGTTTCTAACCTAAGGCCAAAATAAACGTAACTTTTATATTGAATTAACTTACTAGGTTTATTGTTGCAGGCTGCTTAATGGCTCCCACATACTCGGTTGTACTGTGCGCATACTGTGAGCTTGGCGGACTCCGCGTTGACTCTGCGGATGTTTTACCCTTCATAGTCGAGCGTACTGTTGCCTACATTTCTTGTGGCAAATTCCTACAATTCCCACACTTTCTGCTAGTGGGATGAAGCGGCGGAACGGACAGGAAAATGTGTGATTAGTTAGCTGAGCACCTAGAGCGGTTTCTTTTCCAGCAGGCTCCCACCTGTCAGTGAGAACAGGGAGGGACTGTGATGCCAAGCGTCCTAGAGACCGCCTGCTTGGAGCAGCTCAGTGTATCAAGCTCAGTGTCACATAGAAAACAGTTCGATGTACCTTGAGTCCGCCTTGAGTACGCCTCTAGAACGCATGGACCTCCGCGGAGTGAACTACACTAGAGTATGTGGGGCCCTTTACATGAATGCACTTCTAGTTTCAACATTACAGTCAGGCAGTCTTGTAGACAGGTCAGTGATCAGGTAGTGACACAGTGTACCGTAATTCTACGAATAGCCATTGAGCGGAGTGGCCAAAGTTGTACTTACACACATTAACAGATTTTTGAGCACGCACAACTTTAATGATGTATAAGGTGGACCGGGTTATAAATCTTTTCATTTTTTGAAAGAATTTAAGGATTTTAAGTATGTCTTATAATACGGTAGTTGAAAACCTAAAAACTTACAAAAAGTGCACAAGGAGAACAGGACATGGAGCACAGGTGGCTTAATGGAAGGAACTAGTAAAGAACAGTGAAAACCAGGAAGCTTATACACTGAGGGAAGGGTGGAGAAAGACATTGGATCTAGGGGAGCTTTATTAAAGGAATGTGAAACAGCTGAGAGGAGAGCAATGAGCAGGGGAACTGATGGAATGAGACTAATTAACACAGAAAACACAGAAGAAACTTAACTAAAACAAAAAGGAGAACACGACTAACAATAGACAATACACAAAAAAGCACAGTCAGAACACATACATAAGAGGCTAAACACAAAGGAATAAATTAATAAGAAATTACATAACAGGCTTTTTCCTCACTGTATCATAAGCCCTGCCAGGGCTAAGTGTTTATTTAAAATATGTTTTTTATACACCAGTAAGAGTAATCCGAAAGGTGGTACTTAGTAGGGTGTCAAAATACTTGTTACCTCCATGTTTGGGTGCCATCTAAAAAGGTCAGTAAAGCTCCTGTATCTGCAAGAGTTTAGTCGTAAACCTCCCTGACAACTTAAAGGTATAGTGCACGATTTTTCCGGAAATGTAGGTAAGAAACATCAAAGTCCCTTTCTAAATAACTATGCGCATGTGCAAGACCGTGTCACCTGCTCTCCCGCTCCTCTGAGGGATTGCGTGAAAAATCTCCCAAATATACCCTGGTCTTATTTATTTTTTCTGAGGCCTTCCTCTTCTTCTCCTAAACTTGTACGACAGTTTTGTTCTTGTCAATCTCAACCATTTTTAAAGTATACAATGAGAGCAGCGGAGCTATAATGAACGGCTAACACCGAAGCTAGCCGGATACATAAAACACTAAAAGTACGCATGCGCAGCCAGGAAGCGGAAAATAACAACTTACTGTTGTGTTTTTAGGTAGACAATTTTAAGATCTGTCCTGGGACAACAGATGAAAAATGGCCTTTTGGCTAATTCTGGTGCATTTGCAGCAATGCTAATGAATGTACACTGTCCCTGTCAAATAAATAAATAAAATAAAAAATAAAAAACGTGCACGCACATTGGCTTTACGCTGGCGCATCGCAGTGATTGGCATGTGGGACAACCAATAGATAAGGCAATAGCCCCGGAACCCATAGCCAAAAAAGATTGTCCACCACACATTTAAGCTGACGCTAGCTGTTATTAGCTTGCCAAAGACAGACAGCACCCACCCTACACCCCCCCCCCCCCACACACACACACACACACAAAATGTTTGCTTATTGGGTGTATTAATCCACACTATTCATTACACGGTCCCCCAGCATCCTACAAAAATGGCTGAATGACTACACCAAATTGGGTTGCTACCAAACAAATCTCAAAACAGGGGTAAAAAAGGGCCTGTAGAGCTACAGTAACGGGGAATTGAGACCCAATCATTGCAGTTCCACTTTATATAGACCACAGCTGATTGATTTAAATGTGAAAAGGAATGCATGAAAAAGCATGATACGTCTCCTTTAATTCTACCCAGGTTATGAATATTTTTGGCCTTAACTGCTGTGCTATGTGACACACCAGCACAAAATACTGCATGGTTGTAAATGTGAAGGAAAAGGATGTCTGGTTTTTAAACTTTTTTGTGCGTATAAAAGGTTGTGCTGAAGAAAAGCCTCCCAAAGCATGATGCTCCCACTACTCTCTTTCACCAAGGGGCTGGAGTGTTCAGGGGGATGTGCAATGTTTCTGCCACATCTAGTTGTTTTTTTTTTTCAGGGAATCCAAATAAAGGGAGCTAAATGCAAATGCATACCAACTTTTTTATTCATTTATAAGAAAAATAGATATTATTTCCCACTTAACATGTATGCACTACCTTGTGCTGGTCTGTTAAAATCCCAAATAAATTACATTTATTGGGATTTGTCACTTTAACATGAAACAAATTTGAAAGAAGTTAAGAGAATCCTTTGAAACCAACACATTTTCATCAACAGTTTTCAAGTTAAATTAAAAACACAACTAACAATCTACACAACGCCAAGAGTCAGCATCACGTCTGGATGCTGAAATTAGTACCATACATCTATAATTGTGTATAAAGCCATTTTAGATTGAAACTTTGAGGACAAAGCTGCAAAAGAATTACGGCCCCAATTTTCTGCACACATTGACACATTTAAAAAATAAGGGTTTCCAGAAGGTTTTACCTCTCAGCAACAGATCCCTGCAAGACCTGCTTGAGGCACATTATTATGGCAACCACAAAAAAAAGGTGTATTCCAAAAGAGGGATGAGGGCATAGACAAGTTGCCCCCTTCAAAAACTTGTGGCACTTGTTGACCCCCCTCACCCCCATATCCCACCCCCATCCTGAGGCAGCACAGTGATGTGTGCTGACTCATGCGGCACGCTCACGCCTCCCACAGATAGGAACGACAGTCATCTGTTGTCCACTTGAGGATAAAAGCTGCAGTTCTTTTGCTTTGAGACGAAACACAATCAGCTAGGCGCGCCGGTTGGTGTGCAGAAGTCCTCCTGTGAGCAGCATTACCTCATACATTTGGGAGCTCTGCGATGAGGGGCTGATTAAGCACAAATTGATCATTTAAAATAGTATTTCCATCGGTGTTAAATTAAAATTCCTCGATGGGGAAAAAAAAACCACATCCATACAAAGCAGCTGTTTGAGAAATTACAACAAAAGCCACCCAAAAGTCTTCAGTTGACTTCCTGTCAACCGCTGTCCACCAGGACCACAGCAGAAAGGCTTTCTGAGGCCTTTATCACCTTGGAGTGCTGTTAGCACCTGTTGTGGTCATTTACACGTGTCGACATTGGCCCCAAGTCCAACCCCTCAGCTTGAGGTCTAAAATTTCTCTGTGCACCAAACAAACTGCTCTGTGTCCTAGAGCTTCAGATGTAGTACGTCAAGTATGCCAAAAGTAGGCTAATTGGCCGGTCACTCTGTCAATTAGGGCCAGTTTTTACCATTCGTTCAATAATTGGTATGTGGGTTAAAGAGGAGGTCGATCTGAGTCGCTGCACTTCACATGTGCGACTTTACACACAATTATAGCTTTGAATGGTGATCTTAGCAAGGCTTCAACAGGATGTGCCCAAGGGTGAGGATGTGTACTGGTCTAAAAATAAGGTTGGGGGGTTAAAGAAGTAAAATTTGCTTTCTTTTTTCAGAATCTAATAGATTGTTTATGAGGTCATTGTGCACGAGGTGGGCAACACCCCAAGACAGGTTGCTAACTCATCACAGCGCATCACTGGGTCAGGAGGACAATGAAACATATCCACACACCAAATGTTCTGGTTTTTGGACTCTGGCAGGAAGTCGGAGAACCCCGCGAGAACCAAAGCATGTGCACAGACAACGTGCCGACGCCATGCAGAATGACCCCAGGCAGGGGATTCAGAACCTTGACCTTCTTGCTGCAAGGCACCAGTTCCTGAAGCTGTGTAAGTGAAATGTTTTTAACATGGATTCTCGACTTTTTAACTTGCTTTGAGTGTCCAGGAAAGTTTAATCGGTAATTTGTGGCTTCCCGTACACCCTTAAGCTATAAGTATGATGTGAATCACAAGCTCATTTCTCCAACCCAATCTTCAAAATGGGTAGGATTAATGCAATTCAAGTAAAGCAGATTTGTGTATCGTCTTAAGTCAACGCGTCGGCAAGAAAACAGCTTCTGGCCTAAACTGAATGTGCAGCTTAACACAGCTAGAACTGTGGCAAAGAACTGGCCTGATGAGCCAACTTTTACAGCAAACACACTGAAAGAGCTTTATGCAACAGTTTGTGGTAGCCTCTTATTGCTGATTATTTAATTACAAACTTTTATTTGCTGGTAACATAGCCTCTTATATTTGTCTCATCCCTCCAGACCACCCTTAGTTCTTCACAGTCCTTCTGAAGATGATGGTATCAATGAGTGACAAAAACACAACATTTAGTATGACATGCAAAATACTGAAGTTGACTTGAAAAATGACCCTTAATATTTAGCTTTAGATAATTAGTAGATGATATTTTTTTAAGTGATAAAAAGCACCTGATTCTGTTTTTGTGGCAGATTTTTCCTTCAAAAAAAAAAAAATCACAGATCACCTACAGCAACAGGTGGGTCTTGATTTTATTTCTCCATGACTGGAATACATCCTGCCAACCTGAAGTCACGCACCTCCTACGGGATCGCCCTGACAGACTGAGGCATGAACCTGAAGGAACGCGCCACGGGTTTACCTTCGCGCACACCGCCAGGAGAAGCAGTCCAGCCGTCCACGACCTGCTCCGACTCATCATCATCATCATCTCGGACGCAAACAGACTCAGAGTCAATTCAAGCTGCTGAGTGACGTCTCTGAACGTGTCCCGCTCTCTATTCAGAACCAGAGGTCCGCTCTCCTCTCCTCTCTCCGCTGCGCTCTGCGGCTGTCCGGCTCCGGTTCCCAGGCGGAGGAGGAAAAGGAAGGTGAAAGTCAGCCAAGACAAGACGGAGACTACATGACACTCCACGGACGCTTCCAGCTATTTGCTTGGACACCCCCTCAACAGCAAACACGCTGCTGCTAAATTTATGTTCGCATGCCAGGCGTGCGTCAGGAGGAGAGGCTCACCCACCTTACATTCTTAAAGAAACACGCTCCGCATGCGCGCCTGACGCGCTGCCCCAACTTGAAGGGATGCTATTCTTTTCCACTAATGTGTTTAAGCTGCCAGTCATCTCAGGGGATGGCTGATGTAACAAAGAGCTCCTTTCTACCACTTGTCTGTGCCCATAGCTGTTTGTTTTTATTGGAGCTCAAAGAGCCCCAAACCAGTCACAACAGCTCAAAGGTAGCAGCGGAGGAGAAGCCTAAAGCCACAGCGCGGAGCAAAAACCCCTTCAGCTTTTCCACTTTTTGTCACGTTTCATGCGCGCAGTGGCGGTTCTAGACTAAATTTACCAGGGGGCAGGGTCTTATAGGGGCACAGACCAAAGGAATGAAGAAACAAAACAAAAAATACAAAGACATGCCAATATTTTATCGCTTGATACAGGGATTAACTAAGCATGGTGCGTGCGAGAGATGAAAAATGCAATGGCGGTCTGACGGTGTTTTTTTTCTCCACACCATAGAGACATGTAAATAAAGATTTTCTTTTGTGAAAATTAAAATCAAAAACTCAAAAATAAAAATGTATTCACATGAAAATGCATTTATTTACAATAGGTCTTCTTCTATGCTTCATTTTAACATGAATGAATTATAGAAGTTATCTTCTTCTACACATTGTGCTGTGTATGCACACCTGGCTTGTGGCCTCCACTTCATTCATTCTCGCAAATATGCTCAACTGGCTGAAATCAGGGAAACTGTCATGCAGGTGAGACGTCTAAGGTCAAAGTTAGTGATGAAGGAGGAGAGGAACCAAGAGTGAGAGAGAGTGAGGAATCGGAGGCAACAGCGGAGAGAATTGCAACGGATCCGGGGGAAGAAAACGAGCGAGAATCAGAAAATGTCTCTTTCTCTCTCTTGACTTTATGTCGTTTACATCAGCAGAGGAAAAATTTCATTTGGGCCGAAAGTTTTATTTACAAGATTAAACTGAGTGACTCGGTCTCTATCGTTAGTGCAGCACCTACAAAGAGAGCCGCCCATGGTGCCGTGACTCTGAACTTCTACAACCACTGATGCGCATGACACGCCCACAACGCTGCTGCCATCGCTGCTGCTGGGGGGAAAATTGGTGGAAGACGCGATTTCTTGACTATGTTCACGCACAGAGCTGTAATACTTTTAATTGTGATTCAGACAGGTGCAGTGCGTTTTTAAAGAAGCGGTTTTAACGAATATTCAGACCGGAAAAGGGAAATTGGCAACCGGCGGTGGAGGGTGAGGGGAGCTGAACTGCAAGTTGATCCAGTAGATGAAGAACTGTGATCCTATCTCAAAACGGCTGAAGCTAAAAGTGCAGCACCTTAGTTTTTAAATGGACGTTAAAGTAAAACTGTAAAGGTAAACTATAAAACTGCTTCAAGGGAACAATCAGAAACGGTTTCTGTGCCAACTGATATCATAGGAAATGGATTTAGTTGTGTCTTCAGTACAGAGAGGCCATTAAGGGCCAGCTCTACAGGGGTACTAGCCCTTGATGGCCTCTATCTAGATCCACCCATAAATCCATGGACTTTATTTTGGGATTTTATTTGATAGACTGATTGGTACACAATTATGAAGAGAAAGAAAAATCATCTGTGATTTTTTGTTTTTTTTCCCCTTACAAATAATACACGTGGAAACCAAGTTTGCACATGTAAGATGCTGAAAACCACTAAAGTTCAGTCAGATGGACACGTGAAAGTCTTTTCACAGGTTCTCGGTAGGATTTAGCTCTGAGCCATGCTAACACCTAAACCTGCGTTGATCTGAGCCCTTCCTTTATAGCACCGTATGGTTAGCGTCAGCGGTCTGCTGGTAGGCAAACATCCGCCCCAGCCTCACAACTTTCACAGCTTCTACCCCATTTTATTCCAGAGGTATCCTCCACTTAACTCCATTCATCATGCTGTGGGGGAGCATCCCCACAGCATGATGCTGCCACCTCCATGTTTTACCATGGAGATGGCGTGTTTAGGGTGATGTGCAGTGTTAGTTTTCTGCCACACATAGCATTTTGCACAACAACCCCTTCTACATGTTTGCCAGGTCTCCTGCTTGGCTTGTGGCAAACTGCAAACAAGACCTCCTATGGCTTTCTGTCAACAATGGCTTTCTTCTTGCTGATCTACCATGAAGGGCAGATTTATAGAGCGCGGGACAAATGGACATGTTGTCGACAAGAGTCCCCCACCTGAGCAGAGAATCTCAGCAGCTCCTCCAGAGTTACAGTGAGCTGCTTAGCTTCCTCTCTGATTACGTCTCACTTTGTCTGACCTGTAAGTTTAGGTGGATAGCCATGTTTTAGTAGGTTTGCAGTTGTGCCATACTCTCAGTTTCAGATGACAAACTGAAGAGATGCGTGTGAGATGCTCAACGCTTGAAATATTGTTTTGTAACCCGACTCTGCTTTAAACTTCTCCACATCTTTATCCGTCACCTGTCAGCTGTCTTCCTTGGTCTTCGTGATGCCGTTTGTTCCCCATCGTTCTCAAAAACAAAACAAAAACAGAAAAAACGAGGATATAATTACCAATGAGTAGACTTCTGTAGGTGTATCTTAGTAAGGGACCAGGTGAATTAAAATATACACCACAGTTATTGTATTTTATTTCTTGAAAACCATGTATCCTTTACATTTTACTTCAAACTATGAGCTATTTGAGTTGAAATAACAAGAAACTTCCTGTGAATGACACCGCAGTCATAAAATGGGGCGAAAAAGATCAAAGTTTAATAGTTTTGCAAGGCAGAGTTTATTAAATTATGAAATTGTATACATACTGAAAATGCACAAAAGCTTTAAACCATTCCTACTTTCATTCAACTTGATCCGCAGGTCTCAAGGCTTTCAGAAAATCTTTTGGTTTTTCTGTAAATGGCAAAAGGACTGAATTTATCGGGCACTTTTCTTGTCATACTGACCACTCAAAGCCCTTTACACCAAAACCACATTCACCCAATTGCAATTACCAACACGCACACATTCATGCACCCTTACACAGATCAGAAGGCCATTTGGGGTTAATTGCCTTGCCCACAGGCACAACGGCATGTGGCAGGAGGAAGCAGGATTTGAATCCTGAACTTTCAGGTAGCAAGGCAATTACTTATCTTGTTTTTTATCTTGAACACTCTCATGTCAATCCGGTCTTATACTCCCTCTAAACTGGCTCTCAGTGGATTTAAGAGTCTGGTTTAAAAACCGTCTTCTCACCTACAGGGCTCTGATTGTCCAGTCCTCTGATTATTTACGTCAGCTTTTAACCAATCACTCTGCTGCTCGTGGTCCTCGAGCCCAAGACCAGGAACTCCTGGTTGTACGCCCATACGAGGCTAAAAACTAAGTGGGGACTGACTTTTACTGTGTTTTTTCATTCTTGTTTTTGCATAATTTCAATGCAACTAAAGTGCTTCATAGTTACACCAACAATCACAGAATAGCTAATAGAATAAAACTGCAATAAAGATGAATGAAACCCAGAGGAATTAAGATTTCTAACTACTAAAGCAGTCAAAGGCCAGGGGAAAAAGATGGATTTTGACAAGACATGTAAATGATCTCGTGCTCTGATCAGTGCAAACATGTAGCGGTAGGTTACCCAACAGTCTGGGGCAGCCACAGCGAAGACTCGTTCACCAGTATTGGTTAAAAGAATGTCTAAAAAACTTGAAGACCACTGTGAAATATTAAAACAAAGTCTGGATCACTGGGCACTTTTACATGTGGCCGTATCTAAACATGATAGGAAAAGGTTTGGTGTCTTCTGGAACACTTTTGAATCCATGAGCTTTAAAAGTTATAATTAATTCTAATCGGCGGCGGCGCACCCACAGCTCATTGGAGGATTGGCCGGCTCTTGAGTCCGTCAACACTTGCACAACTTCACTTCCTTCTCATGTAAGGACAGTTTTTCTGCACCTGCTTCTGCAACATGCTAACAAAGAGATTTGGGTATTTCAACTGGAGCTGAACTGAACCCAAGCTGAGGGTTGTGGCTACTTTTCAGAGCTTTAGACTCGGTTTCGAGCATTAGTTTCCTTAGGTGCGGCCCGTGGCACTGCCAGCCCTGTGCCATTTAAGGTCAGGAAGGGTATTATCTGAATCGGGCTGCTTGTGAAATGAGATCAACTAAAAGGAATGACGCATTCCTGCTCTCTGCCTTTGCGGGGCTCAAACGAAAAAGCCTTAATTTCTCTGCATATGGTCTGAATGTAGCATCAAATTAGAGACCCAAATTGATTTTAGTACAGTGAATGAACTTTGCCCTGCTCCGTTTTGATATTGTTTTAACACGACCTGAAACGGGTCCACTTCCTTTTTTAGGGATTTTCTTTTGATTTGTAAGCAATGGCTGAAGATCTAGATGTTCCTTTGATCTTCCGTTGAGCTAAATGATGTGATGTTCTTTGAAGCTGTGCCCACAGAGGTAATGCATCTAGATTGGCCTGTCAGCACTGAAGCTATCCAGGGCCACTGTAATAACAACGTATCTGAAACAAGCTCCCTGCCTCACTGCCCACTGGGAGACCAAATAAAAGCTCATGTATGGTATGAGTTACCTGAACTCCAGCTGACTTGGGGCTTTGAATTTAGCGCCATTTAAAAGAAAACACAAGAATGTAACATTCAGCAGAGAAGTCTACATACAATTATGAATAAAGGCTCCGATAACTGCGAACATGTCTCCTATGTTTTGGTTAAATTCCCCTTTAGAGAGAGATACAAGTCGACGACACACTGTTTGACCCCAGACCTCTGTCAAAAATCTGGCTGGATATTTGACTGCTGTTCTCGTCAGAAACAGCAGGGTTTATTAAAACTGGTAGATAATAAAAAAGGATTTTCAGAGGAGCAGAGGCGAGGCGTTTAATCTTAAGAACACCGTATTACAATTTCAACATTCAATATGGTTGAGGCTGAGGATTTGGGAAAGCCATTCCATTAGCCTGCTTTGTCTAGTCCAAAACCATTTATTTATTTATTAATTTTATTTATAAGGATTTTTCGCAGCTCTAGTGGCTCGCTTGTTATGACAGTAGGCTGACAGGAAGGGTTGTGGAAGAGGGGGATAGACATGCGGCAAAGGACCGTGGGTCAGATTCAAACCCGGGGTCAACCGCGTCAAGAGCTAAGGGCCTCCGTATATGGGTCGCGCTGCGCCACGTGTGCGCCCAAAGGTCCAAAACCATTTATAATGTGCTTTCAGCATCATTGAGCCTCATATTTAACAGTGAGCATCGACACTTCCGGGTAGACAAGTCCGAGTAGCGCCATCTCTCTACGGGGCTGAGTCCAACGTGTGGTTTTTAGACGCACTGTGTGAGCAGTCAGATCGCATCAGAGTGTCGGGCCGTACAGTGTGAGAACACATATCGTGAGCGGTGAACTTTCAAACCCTGCGGTTTCGTCGTACAGTTTGAGCTGTATATGAGTACGACTGAAAATATCGTACAGCGTATGCCCGGCATTAGCGTTAAAAGGGGCCGAGCGGTAGCCAACCAGAAAAGAAGCAGGAAGTCCTTTTTGCTCAACTGCAATTTATAGCTACCCTCACAGACGAGTCAAATGCGTCTGAAGAAATATTTTATGGTCCAGATGAGAGAAGTACAGAGCTGTTTGATTGCAATGACAGGAGGTATTTTTGAGGCAACTGTCAAGCATGGAGGTGGACACAGTAAGGTCTTCAGACCGGACACTCATATAGGGATGGGAATAGAAAACCGGTTCCTGTTCAGAACCGGTTCCGTGTGTTCCAATTCCACGGCACCGTTTGGCAGCTCGCTTAACGATTCTCTTATCGATTCCAGGCAGCACCAGAGCCGGGCAGCACGACTCACGCTTTTTACGCAAGTTACGCACACGGCATTCAGTAAGCAAGTACAACGTGACCAGGCATAAGTCTGGAAAAGCAAAACAAAAAAAATGGCGCTCCATCGGGTAAAGCGATCGAAACTCCGGTCAACAAGGAAATATCAGTGGATCATTAGCTATACCTAAAACTAATACGTTTGTGGTGATTTAATGAATTTAGCGTTAATCAATAAGAAAATAAAAGCATAAATTGTCATCTCCATCACAATTCGGTAGGTTTTTCTTTTTTATAATGTAGAATTTGCGGGAAAATTTGTTTACCGACCAGAAGGACGGAGTGATACGACACACTTAGAAAGCATGCTCACTGTTGTGAAGCCCACTTATTTTATGCGACTTTGGCCTTTTTTTTCTAAAGTCACTTGTAAATTTCATGAGTTGCAGTTTTTTTTTGGGCTTGTTTCTGAAAGTGAAGTCGCTTGTTTTGGCTCTAAACTAAGTGACGCTGAAATATCCCTCTGCCTCATAACGCACTGCAGCTCATCCTGACAGGAGTAAACTCAGAAGGAGCCGCTCTGCACGTATTTTCTGCAGTTTACGGCTGCAATAACTGATGATAACTGCTGAAAGTAGATTAGGCGGTGCAGATCACCATTTGGAGCAGAGATTGGTTGTTAAGATGAGTTTTATACTCATCTTATAACATTGCAGAACCCAACCTATAAACCGTACTTTAATGTTTATTTGTTTTCTTTTTATGTCTCTAAAATGTTAAATTAGTATTACTTTAAATTTAAATGCTTAATACCATGTCTATTTTTGTTTAAGAGGTTAAAAAAATTTCCCCAAATTGGAATCGATAAGGAATCGAATCGTTTCACAGAATCGATAAGGGAATCGGAATCGTGAAAATCTTATCAATTCCCAACCCTACACACGTAAAACACCCGGCTGAGGAATGTATTAAAAAGGCTCACATTGAGCTTCTCAAATGGTCCTGAAAAACAGCGTGTGCCATCCTTAAAAGCAGCAAAAACGACCGATTCTAATGAGCTCTACCATTTTCTGATAGGAAGAGTGGTGACGTATCCAGGTACATCTGAGTCAAACTATCCTCCTAAGTGAACAGTCCAACGTCCCGACTGACGTTTGTCAACATGTGAAGTCTTGGAACGAGGAAGGAAGACCCTGGAAGTTGAACTTTGACCCCAGCAGCGACACCCCTCACGGTCAGAACATGCAGTGTGTAATCCCTCTCAAGACATGAATAGTTTACACTCAGTGCGACTGGCAGCGCATAGCTGAGCCATGTCCTCGTGTTTCAAATGTTACTCTTACTGACGGATGTACTCTGGGGGATCACCTGTTTGAGACTCCTACCTGCAGGCTTTGCAAAATCCCCCCCCCCCCCCCCCCAAAATAGTATTTTTAGACTTTACAAGCCTAAATAGCATCTGTCATGTCTTTACTCAGGACATCTTAAAGGATTTTTGTGTTCCGGCGAGACAAATAAGAGGCCGAGGCATCGGCTAATGACAGTGTTTAGGCTGAGATCTTTTGTTTGACTGCTTTGATGGGCTGAAGGGTCTTTGGCTCTCTTCTCAGTCCTTTTTTAGAAGCAGGACACTTTAAGAACATAAATAACTCGGTTAAGATTTCTGTTGCTGTGAGGAAAAGTAAAACATGGAGGGAAATTACAAAGAAAATAAAACAAATGTGAAAATTTCCTTTGTGTTCATGTTTTTTTTTAAATAACTTTGGCCTCTTGAGTTTATCAAATTTTATTTTTTTGGCAAATATTAAAGACCTAATTTTGGTTGTCAGCTAAGAATCTTTCAAATCTTTGCTACAGATTTTTCATCTGAAGGTGCAAGCGGAAATAAACAGGAATGGAGCTGAATAGAAATACGAGGTCATAATCTGACTGAGAACATAAACACAAGACTCCAAGTACAAATTACTGTAATAATTAAGTACTAGGAAAAAAGTAAAGAATGAGGAAAATCATCTAAGAAATCTAAAACATGAAGTGAAATATATGGCAAAACCCTGACAGCAAAAATAATAACTGAAAATGGCAAGACATATAGAACATAAATGACAAGAAAATCATGAATCTGAACCAAAACCATAACCAGAAAGCTCCAAATCATGACATTTTATTATAATTCAAAATTAGCTTTTTTAAGCAGAAATATTTGTATCAAATTATATATAAGAACAGAAACCCCATGCGCCCACACCAAAAGAGAAATGAAGAAAAAGATACAGATAAACATAACGATTCTTCAACAGACTTATAAATCTCCAAACCCCGACTTGCTGGATGCTGTGTACCGATCCTGTGCTCAGAGGTGGGTAGAGTAGCAACATTATACCCAGGTAAAAGTAGCACTACTTCAATATATCTTCATTCAAGGAGAAGTAAAGAGCAGTCATCCAAAAAAATAAAATTACTAAAGTAAAAGTAAAAAGTAGTCTATAAAAAGGCTACTTAAGTACTGAGCACATGAGGGGTACTTTTTATCTAATTTAATTTGTGAAAATGATATAATCATAGAGACAAAATATGCAATTCTGTGCAGATTCTGGTTCTCAAAATAATAAAATGAAAGTTGAATAAAAATATCTCAAATCATTACAAAGGGAATTCGGGCAAAAGAAACATACATTTCCAAATCTCGGTGCCTTTCTGGTTAAAATGTGTTTGTTCGAGGTTGGTAGAATACCCAGAAAGAGCAGCATTACTTCAGATATAAGACAAATCAAGCAGAAGTAAAAAATAAAATTAAAAATAAAATAAAAAATATATACGGTGCATTAAAACTACTCCTGGGAGGTATGTATTTATTTATTTATTACAAAAAGTAAACTTACTACCCACCTCTGGCTGTGCTGATGGCAAACAGCCAAACATGATTCTCCATCAGCAGGATTTCAATGCACGGAGCAATAATAAAAAAGGGTGGAAGAAAAGCTAAAAGAAAAGTGTTTGTTTTCTGTTAATATGCACAGAGTTAAATATAAATGTCTCGTGTAATGGATCAAATTATAGAAACCAAGAGGCATCTCCAAGCTGAAGATTTGAAAGGCAACAGATCAATAGACCAGCAGCCCTCCGTGGAAAAGTACCCGCTGATTTAACCAAAGTGGAATCATTTGGAGGCTTTTCCTCTGTCTTTCTTTTTCTATCAGCTTTGTGTAATGCTTTAGCCCCACTGGCACTGAAATTACCCCCCCCCCAAATGCCAAGAAACCAAAGATCGATCCTTTCATGCTGATCTCATCCAGCTCTGACCCTTACATGTCAACGTTGCTGTGGGAAATAATGACGACTAAACCCAGAGTTACTTTTTTTAAACAAAGGGAAACGGCGATCCCATCAAGTTCCAGCGTTTTATTGAGAAACAGAGCAGAAATAAAGTAATCACACCCTTGGCTCGGCTGCACCCCTTCGGCTCTCTGCTCTGATTCTCCTCTGAACGCGAGGCCGCCGCCTCTTGCACATTGCTACACCACGCAGGCAGGGCCGTGCATATGCACAGTGCATGTGTTAGTTTCCCCCGGCTGTACACACTTGGAGAAGGTCTCCCCTCCGCACATGAGGGACCTTGTTGTCCGACTTAAGCGGACTCCAAACACGGCTGTTTGATCAGCGACGCCGGGCCTCAAAGATCCGCTTGTCGAACGTATTCAGGGAGACGGCAGGAATTTGCCAAACAGGTTACCGGGGAGGGGAAAGCACCCCTCGCGGGACACAAGCTAACTTTGTTTTTCCGACTCAATCAGAGCGGCGTCGGAATCTAACAAGCGATTAAGGGTTGAAGACGTCTACTTCCCCCAGCGCCCCTCCACAGGCAGCCCGGTGCCACTCGCTTGCCTCTTCCCTCATCCGTCCTGATTGCCTTCGCAGCTCTGTGGAATTTGGCACGTCGTCTGTGTGTGTGTGTTTCTGCGTGTGTCTGCTCATGCCTGAGACTCCGGAGGGGAAACCGAAGCCCCTTATGCCACTGCCGGGGCCTCCACGGAGCAGGATGCCAGGCCCGCTGGGGGGACAGTAACCTGACTGTCTGACAGCTCAGATCCCTTTCAGCTGCGGGCGTCGCTTTCCGTCGGCTATGTCGGAGCTAACGCGTGGCCCCCCCGGAGGCTCCCCGCAACAAAGGGGTCCAAGGCGGTCGACGGAGGACCTTCCCGCAACGTCGCCAAGGATCAGTCAGCTTGTCGGCGAACTGGGAGTGGGGGGGGTGTTGTGTTCAATCCGTCTGCTTTGGAGAGGTGTGGAATTACAGGCAAATCCTGGCTCACAGCTAAAATCAATATTCACCAAATCGCCTCTGACTGCCTAGGTGAATAACTTTGGATCAAAATCTTTCCAATTAGCGCTTCACGCTACACAAAACAACCCTGCGTGTAAAGATACAGTATCTGAAGCATGGCCTGTCGGATTTCACAGATAACGCCGCTCGGTGCAGCGAAAATGAAAACGGAGAGGCATTTTGGACAGAAAGAAAAAGAAGAGAAATGCAACATTTCAAAGCAAGCATGTTTTTTTTTTTGTTTTTTTAGACCCCTTTGAATCTTGACAGACTGCTGTTCGAGTGCTTTGTCATTTGGGACATTAGGGATTAAACAGTAGAAGTTTAGGTCAACAGCTTATTTTGGTCAAGCGCTTACTTTAAGTTGTTTGATTTGAAAATAATACCTTCCATGGAGTCAGGGTTTGACCGTTTTCCTTTGGGCTTTTGCTGCTTTTTAATAATTTCCCCGGATAAAATTGGTCAAACTGGACAAAAATAGGAACTGGCAGGCAGGTGAAGAGTGAGAGTCATTGCCGTCCTGCAGGCCCCTGCCTAGCCGTGGAGACCACCTGAGCAGAGGTCCGTTCGGGTTTCTGCACGGTAAGTGTCTGAAAGATGGGGGGAAAAAATAAAAAAGCCCAGGGAGACGACAGACACTTTGGCTCATCTGTCAGCCGCCTCCATTCTCATTACAGCTTCTCTCATGTCCAAGCCGGGTTTGCTTGCTCCGGTTTCTACAAAAGTCCTGCAACAACCCCCAGGTGCTATTCTGGAGACCAGCTGACAGAGAGAGTCCAAAAAAAAAAAAAGCAGAAATGAAGCACTGCTCTTTTCCCACGTTGTTCTTGGCTGCCGTCTGCCCCCAAAGACTTAAGCGAACACTTCCAAAACAAAGAGATTGTCTGTGTAGGTGCCCAAAAAGCCGGCCCACGCATGTACGCACACTTGCACAAAGACAGAGCCGCACTCACACGCTGGAAGGCCTCGTTCCAATTGCACCTAAGTGCCCCCGCTAAAGCAGCTGTTTTCTGTAAACACGGCCCCGACTTAGACATTTGGTTTCAGGTCCCCTCGTAAATTGCGTCTCAATCAGCAGAACTCGCCGAGGTTGTCGGCGGGCAGAGGACTCTTTGCCAGCTCCAACAGCCGGCCTGTTAATCCCGGCTTGGTTCTGCAAAAAAAAGGAGATCCGGTGGAGAAACAGCAGGGTCATGTGGTGGCGACCCGCGGGCCTAATGCGCCTTCGCCTAGTGGTCTCACCCCGTCCCCAACGCTTCTACAATCTGATTCCTCCTGGAGAAAATCCCTACTGGAAATCACCATTAAGGTGGAGCTGGGGTCAGGGTGGCGTCCCCCAGGAACCTCACGGATCCTCGTCTCCAACCTCTTCTCACAGTCTTGGCTGCTTTTTCTTAATTAACCCCCACAGTGGGAGACGGTCGTCTTTGCCGATGAGCCAAACTCGTTACTTCAGGATTACATCCAACAGGTGCACAGAGCCCGGCTTACCAACGCGTCTATAAATCGGTGCCCGCTGCCCCACTAAGCGCTCATCGTCTGCAAAGACCCTTTATTGATTAAAGGCTCAAGTCGTGATCGTTTCAAAAGGGCGAGCATCCGGGCACTTCCACATGCTCCGGCCTTGGCAGAGCCAGGCTGAGCAGGAAGACGTTTGGGTCCAAACGCATGAATTTCTTTAGACAAGGATGTCAAAATTCAGGTTTAAGCCTGGATTCTGCTGCCAGAGTCTGAGTCTGGACGGATTTTTCTCTGATGTGATCTCTTTGAGATGTCGTTTATATTAAAACATGTTAGCTATTTGACATGATGAGCTTTAAATCTATTTAAAAAAAAGCCATGATAAACCACCCGGCTGCTGGTTTTCAGGAGCTGATTTTGAATCATGGTCTTAAGCAGTAAATATACTTGAAAGTTTTCCTACAAATATTCATAAGTAAAAATGTGTAGTTATAACCCCCTCAGAGCACTGTTCAAAAACCATCCATCATTTATTCATATTTTTCTCCCCATAGGCAAGGCAAATTTATTTGTATAGCACATTTCAGGTCAAAGACAATGCAAAGTGCTTTACATCATAAAAATCTAGGAAAATAAAACAGAATAAAAGCAAGTTGGAATAAAATGTAAAAACAAAATAGAACATGGGAAAATAGAAACTAAAGGCAAACATTAAAAACAGTTGGACTACAAAGTTGAACTAATGATGTTTCAGTAAAACAGTTTAACTAGAACAGTTGAAGGCAATCCTAAACAAATGTGTTTTTAATCTTGATTTAAAGGAACTCAGGCTTTCTGCACTTTTACAGTTTTCTGGATATTTGTTCCAGATTAGTGGAGCATAGGAACTAAATGCTGCTTCTCCATGTTTGGTTCTGGTTCTGGGTATGCAGAGTAGGCTGGAGCCAGACGACCTGAGTGGTCTGGAGGGTTGATAACAATCTGTGATGTATTTAGGTGCTGACAGCGGCTCAGCCAATCACAGGGCAGCAACTCAAGGCACAACGCAGACCAAGCGTCAGAATGAGGAAGTAACGAAGTGAGTACATTTTATTCATATAGCATATTTCAGGGATAAAAAATGGAATGGAAAGTGTTTAACAACTTAAAGAAAAAGCGTAGAAAAATACAAAAGAGATGGTGTGACCGGACCACGTGGCACCGGCGACCTTCAGATTGTCTCTCTCCCTCTGATGCTGCGTCTTGATTCCACGATCGAACCAATAGTTGAAGATTGTGCAAAGCTCTGCGACTAAGTTGTTGCACCTTTTATTTTAAACGTTCCCCCCAAACTAATTCGTCTTTCGGTCGACCCGTACTGAATGCGCGTCACGTTCCGTGCTGCAGCTTGTCAGCAGCGTTTGAACATCTGAACACAGAGCTGCCCACAGACACACCAGATCTCTGCTTCGTTCCCCCGTGATCCACAGATCCTGAAAGGACAGCCACCCCCCCCCCCCCCCCCACCTCCCCCACCCCCCCACCCCTGTCTGCCCCCCTGTCCTCCAGCACCGCCTCCCACCGTGTGTGATCCTGAGGTGTGACACTTTCCCAGTGGCCCACAGGTATCCGTTACCCAGTCATGAGGGTTGGCTCCCCGCCCAGATCACCTCGCTGTCTCAGAGGGCACAATGGAGCTGATAGATCTGCCGTCCCCGGGGCACAGACGCTGCTGTACCCTCTGTGCCAGCTGCACACCGGCAGAACCGGCAGGAAACGGGGCGGACGGAGACAGATCTCACCTGCAGCAAGAGAAGCGGGGGACCAATCTGTTCCTCAGTCAGTGATGAACCCGCTCACCACCTGAGTGTTAACAGACCACTGGGGCCCATTGAAATTAATCTACAGTCAATTATTACGCCCCTCTATCTGAGAGGTAGGAGTACAAAAAAAAGGCACAATTCACTGCAAAACTAACATTTATGTGCAAAAGGTTTAAAACTGGAGTGACTTATGTGGCTGTTTGCAGAAACTGCCAACGCTGGCTCCATCTACTGGATTTGACTTGAAAGTGCTACAGTTCACACTGCAGTTTAACTTTATTTGAGTGCTATATTTTGAAAAAATCCTCAATATAAATTTGTGAAAACAAATAAAAATGTGTCTGTAATTAGAAAGTAGAGGGCTACAGGTTTAATTCATATGTCTAATAGCAGATCACTTAAAAAAGGGGCTTCTTATTGCATGTCGCAATGTCTACCACAGGAATATGCATCCTGTAAATTTGATGCTGTGAAGCAACAACTGAGGCCAAATTAATGTCCATTCTCTGCCGGACTGTGGCGAGGATGGTGTGAGCTGAAGGAAGTCGAGCGGGGGGGCGGTGAAGCACAGTTACCCTCGGTGATGTCACCGTGAGAGAGTTGTTTGCTCAGGACGGAAAGTCAACTTTGACTTCAGTCTGCGCAAAAAGGTTAAACCAACACGGATCAAGAGATATAAAACATGCTGAGATTCTGTGAAACTGTGTTTTTTGTTGCAAACTGGCTTTTATAAAGCGATGAAGAAATAAAGAGCGCCCAGAGCAGAGGTCCCAAAGACATTTCCAGCATCATTTTCTGCATCTCTACTCCAGTCAGAATTCAGCTTTTTAACCTCCATGCACCCCTGGCAGGTTTTCGTGATATAAAAAATTAGAGTCTTAGACCATGCTGTCTTTATCAGATAAGCTTATTTGAAGCATATTAATGTCTGCTCACAATAAAGAATGAAAAGTTTTGTAAAGTATGATAAGGTAAAACAAATTGTGGAATTTGTTCTACTGGAGGACATCAGGATCTATTTTTTTCACTCTACTGAGTTCTACTGTTCTCCAGTTTTGCATTGCTTGTCGTCATTTCATCTTTTAACTTTTTGCTCTCTCTCTTTTATCTTCATAGTAGGTACACCTGGTCTGGCGTTCTGTTAGCTGTGACATCATCCAGAGAAGACAGATCACCCACTATTACCATCTAATGTAGAACAGATTACTAGATCAATGTGTGCTTCTGTGCTTGTTTGTCTGTCTTGTTGTGTCTCTGCTCTGTCTTCTCTAACCCCCAGTCGGTCGAGGCAGATGACCGTTCATACTGAGCCTGGTTCTGCTGGAGGTTTTCCTTCCCGTTAATGGGGAGTTTTTCTTCCCACTGTCGCTTCATGCTTGCTCAGTATGAGGGATTGCAGCAAAGCCATGGACAATGCAGACGACTCTCCCTGAGGCTCTACGCTTCTCCAGGAGTGAATGCTGCTTGTCGGGACTTTGATGCAATCAACTGGTTTCCCTTATATAGGAAATTTTTGACCAATCTGTATAATATGATAGAATTTGACTTTGTAAAGTGCCTTGAGATGACATGTTTCATGAATTGGCGCTATATAAATAAAATTGAATTGAATTGATTTGTTCTTGAAAAAGAGCTTCATTAGCAATGTGATTGCAATGCGCGCACAGTAACTGTTCATTTAGATGGTTTTACTGCTTTATTTTATACATATAGAGAAATAAAACGTATTATTGTTTTATTTTTTTTTGTCACTGTGCATCAATGGTAATAGGACCTGTTTAGGGGTAGACACTAACAGAACATCGATGTCTATGATTTGAATTAAATGTCCTTTATTCTGTAGTTTTCATAATGTTCACAAAGAAAAGAGTAAAGAGGGAGAAATTTAAAAACTTCAAGACACCCGTATGATGCGTAGCCAGTATTTTGTTGCTAGACATGCAAAATAACCCTCAAAACCTTTTTCATATAGGGGATATTGCAGGTTTTATCCTCTAACATTCAACTTAAAAACAAGCAAATATGTTTGAAGAACAAGAAAGGAGGAACAGCTACAATATGTCAGTTTCCTTAGGGTCCCCACCCTAAAGTAAAGCTTTGTTGAAACACCTTTTAATTTAATGTCAGTATTCAGTATTGGTGACATTAAGTCAGTAACCTACGCCTTGTCTTGGTAACGTCTGCCCGCTCTGCCTTGGAGAAGGTCTCCAAATAAAGACCTGTGAAGACATCGCTTGTCCTCAGCCTTCTTCAGGTGAACATCCGATTTCTGGCTCAGTCATGCAAAAGCTTTAAATTTCCCCTCTTTAAGTCATTTTTTTCCCCTCTCTTGATTTGGACGTATGCTTTGACTCACGGTTGTCCTCAAAAGGAAAATCCATCTTCATCTGTAGCTTTCTAGCAGACAGCTGATGGTTTTGGTCCAAAACTGCGTGTGGAACAGTCCATATTTTGGTCCTCTTTGACAGCAACCCCAGTTCCATCTAAAGCTAATTTTACAGTGATGTACTAGAGGGGCTGAAACATGCTCAACACGAGTGAACTTTAACGTGGTTTCAGGTAGAAAGAGGAACAAGTCAGCTTATTAGCACAATAAAAGGCCATGTTCAAGTCAGATTTATTTATTTATTTTGTATCTCAGAGAAATTTCAATAGAAGACGGACAAATCAAACCAGCTTAATCTTAGCTGATTAAATAAAAACACAGAATTTGAGGGGGAAAAAGTTGAAATGAAACAATATATTATTTTGAGATTAGCTTTTGCTGCAATAAAATGATCATTTACACCAATAATTATGACTCAGATTTATATGAGCAATGGTTTTAAAAAACAGCAACTGTGTGCAAAACTGTATTCAAAGTGAACTTTAATCCACTTAGGCTCAAAACCTTGTTTCTTATAAAGGTTGTTGAGTGCCAAGGCCCACTTCTCACTAGTTAGTGCCAGCATCCCATAAGAATCTTTCACTTAATGGCATAAACACCAAATTTGACACAAGTGCAGGATTTATTTTTTATGATAAGCATATTACCCATTTGAAAATCCAAGATGGCCTCCGGTTTTTTAAGTCTCTTAAATAGATCTAAGAAGACCTAAGAAGATAATTGTGGATTCACAAAAGTTGGAAACACCTTTTGAAGGCCTTTCTAAATTAGCTGCAGATTCCTGGATGATGAAACGACTGTAAATAGGGATGAGTTTGGATGGGAGTGTCCCCACTTTGCCCTATTCTGGAGGATGACTAAAACTCTCCTCCTCGGGTGGAAGAAAACTGCTGAAAATGTTCAAGAGCATCCTAGGAAGCGCCAAGTCTCCGCCCTAAACTGTGCGCACACAAACGAGTGAGAGCGTGGCGACCAAGAAAGAAGCCCCTGCTCCAAAAACAATCAGCAAATACCCACATGGACAAACCAGAGACTAAGATGGATCTTTTTGGGCCACAATGGACAGAAGGTTGTTTGGTGGAGTCAAAGTATAGCATTTAAATAAATAAAAAACCGTGTGAACCGTCCAGCATTTACCCTGAAGAAACACCATTTGTCCTGGAATGAATGAAGCGTGTTAATAAACATCATGGATGGCCTTCTAAAGCCCTGGCATTAAACATACTGAAAATCTGTGCACATTTATTAAAAGGCAGCATCTGTGTCAGGAAACCATATACTGGAAATCATTTCTACCAGATCTGTCAAAAAATAGTCTTCAAAACACTAAGCCCTTATTATGCTAGAATGTTGATAGAGGCTATAAAAGAGCAGGATGCTGATGAGTAACGTGCTAAGGGACATCTATTAGTAGATGTACAGCTTTACTGTACATATTGGTGACAAAACAGAAACTTAACTTGTGCATCCAGTCCTTGATGACCCTAAAATGCCTCAGCCATGGAAAGGTTTGGGAAACTAAGAATTCACAACCTATTATTCCTGCTGCCAGTTTACCTCATGCAGGTTGTTCCATTGGTGCAACAGTACATAAGCGAAAGTAAAAAAAAAAAAAAAAAAGACGGACCACCACACCCAAACTTTGCAGCTTTCATCTCGTCCCACCGATGAGTCACGGTCGAGTGGTTGCTCTTTGATTCACATTTACGCCGCTACGGGCCATAAAAGGAATGCAACGTCTACAATGAAACACGATCCGATCAATGTCCAGTACAACGTGGAGTCAGCATGCGCGTGACCTGCAACGTGTTCCTCATCGAGACAGGAGTTCTGGCTCAGCTCCAGCAGAAAATCAGAACCAAGGTTAAAACCAGCAGAGTTTCTGTGGTCTGCTGCAGCCAACATTTTCACATGGGCTTGATTTGAGCTACTTAAAGGCTTATAAATTGAGCCCAGTGGTCCCAGGGCGTATGCCAGCTGGCGTACCTGAAACATAAACATGGTTTTCCTCATATGGCGTCCAAATGCAAAGCATCTAATAACGCTCCATACATATTTGACTCATATTTTAACAAAGCGTATAAAAAACAGAAACACTCTGCACCGCAAAGAGGAAGGAAATTACGCAGTTTACCGCAGCTCTCCGTGTACCATCAATGTATTCGGAAATCAACTTTACAATGTGTTACACAATTTAGAAATAAGTGAACGTGCGTCACTTTTTGAAGCTCCCAACTGCACCCAAATCTCCCCATTCTAATCATGACCTGAATTAAACCAGAGAGACCGCTCTGTACAGGATTTTATGCGCCTTCAGACGTTGGTAAATAAAAGATAAGGATAACCCTTAGAACTGGAGCATGAATCATGCTTTGACGTGTTTGTATTGCACCAGCTAACCCGCCGTCATCCTGGCACACAGCTTACTGGGCCAGATGGATGAAAAAAGGTCATCTTATATAAACCTTGTAGCCACTGTCCCTTTTATAGCTGACAATCAGGGTTACGGCGAGGCAAAGGGGACAATAAATATGTACTAATAGATGCTTGAGAGCAGCCTTTTTATACTTTTTGTTACATTATAAAGCCCCCCTTTACTCTGCTACCCCTAAAGTGTAGCTAACTGCTTTAAGAAGACAACTTGTTGGTAAACAGAGTCCACCCGGGTATAATTTATCTCATTATAAACGCAGCTGTTCTGTGAAGACCTCAGATGTTTCCTGGAGAACATTTTAGCTTCATGAAGACCAAGGAAAACACAGGAAGACGGGTCAGGGAGAAAGATGTGGAGAAGTAATTACTTCGACTACAGGTATGTCTTCCTGACATCAAAACCTGGGTGACTTTAAATTTCCTGCTTTTAAATTCTGGCAAGACAGACGTTAATCTGGGAGAACATGGCAGAACGGCAAACCCTACCAAAAGTATGGTATATATTTGCAGTGCACGCGACAAGGAGAGGCAAGAAGTTTTTAGTTTGCCACCAGCCGTGAGGAGATGTTGTCACTATTATACTATGGGGATGCTTTCCTTCGGCATCCCAGCATTAGAATGTCCTAGATAAAGTTCAGGCCGACTTGAAAACTGATGTTTTGTATGCAATATGACTGCAAATTCAGTCTCTAGATGCACAAAGCTATGTAGAGAGACACCTAAAATAATAACAATAATAATAATAATTTGAAGCTTTGAGATGGTTTTGCCTTGGGGAGCATAAATGCAAATGCATGCCACAATTTTCAGAATTTTATTTGTAGAACATTTTTTTTTAAAAAGCATAATTTTCCTTTCACTTCCATGGCTGCTTAGAGCATTTTGGCCAAATAGTGTTAAAATACATCAAAACTGTGGCCAAAAAAAAAGATTTTTTTAAGAGCTGTAGAGATGAGCTTGAGCTGTTTTACTTTCCTTACGTATTCGGTTGGGTTATTAGCAGCTTTTCCACGATTCAAACCAGCAATGAACCAGTTTTTGCTGCTACTATTATTAGTCATAAGGAGAAACGTTTGGAAACCAAACTGTTATTCTAAGAGTATTCTGTGTTATTGCTATGAATTTGGAGATTTTCGCCCGCAACATGTGGAATTAGGAGGCTCATGGGCTCAAGGCGGAGAGCTAAATCCCCAAAGGGGAAGTTTCCAGAACCTGTGGTTGTGTAACAGAAGCCCAGACTAGAATCCTCTGTTGCAAACACAGTCAGGAAGGGAAGATGAAAACGTCCGAGCGTTTGCGTCTATTGGAGGGTCTGGGAGCCATAAATGTAATAAAGATAGTTGTAATATGTTTCGTTTTCTGAAGTAAACTTCAGGTCTGGTCTTGTTTGTGGTTCAACATGTGGGACGACTGAATAGGGGCGGCGAGTTGTGATTTATGTTTTTTTAATTGAACCCAGAAGTGGATGAGCGGGCTCTCGTATTTTTTGTTGACCGACATTTATTGATATTGCTGTGATTATTTAGTTAAGTCATATTATGAGCACCTTGTTCTGAATTCTTTATGTTTAACTGAACAAAGTTATTAAACCTCTATTTTGGATCTCAGCTGCTTTTTAATCAGTGCATCGTACAGCCTGACCTCAGCCTCGCAGCAACCTTGTACTTGTCTCTGAAGCCCCTACAAAGGGGATAAGATCAAACAATAAGCAAGCATTAATTATAAGACCATTCTGCTCCAGAATATGTCACACAGTAATAAATATGTAAGAGGTAAAAGGGTCCGTGCTCCATTGCGGATTAAATTTAGGGTGTATGGTCATTGTGAAGAAGCAGACCTATAAAAAAAGGGTTATCATAAGTCTGTAAAAATGAAAAAGCTCCTTTTAGCATTAACAGAAAGAAAGTTTCAAAATGTAAACTTTAAAATTACATCTTCATATATACAACGTTAACATTAAATCATGATAGTCCATATTACACACATGTGAAAACAGTCGCATTACTGCAAAGCAGTTCAAGATTCGGAGGTCAATTAACAGCTGCCTGGTACCAGTAAAAAGATTGAATATTTGTTGTCAGTAATTAGTTTCTGTAGGAACAATGTTCTCCCTTTTAGACATGAAGGAGCTTCAGAGCTCCGCAGCCATTCTGAGGATGCTATAAACATCCCTGCTGAGGTTGCAATGGTTCATAATATCACAGGCTACAGCCTGATCGACCCCACAAAGACAGGGCAGTGCTCTAAGTGGCCTAACTCATTGTATCTGAACAAAAAGGATCAACCAAGCACTAAGAAAATCAGGCAATACTCAGCCCCTGGGATAAACGCCCACACCACCATATTGCACCTTTGGTTGCTGGGAGACTGAGGGGATTCGTTAAACTTTAAGGCTGCAGTTTAAAATCCAAACATTTTTTGTCACACTATCAAAAAACGATCTTGGCATTCCTTCAGAAATAAAAAAACATCTGTATCGTTATGTTTCCCCTCATTTATGTGTCTTTACATGTTATAAAGTCTTCATAAATTTGTAATTTATTTCACATCTCTTTTCATTCAAATGCTCCTTTTTTACTCACCCTTACTGCTGTGACAATTCCCCTTTCCTCCATTGGGGGGGGGGGGGGGGCGAAGAAAGTCTTATTGTATCTTTTTCTTTTATTACTTCTTTAGATTTATTTTGTGAAAATAACTTTCTTAAATAATTCATCATGGTCTCAAATTTCTCTCATCACTTTAAAACCTGCTTTTTCCACAGGGGAGTGTACACTCCAGTGACTGATTTTCATCATAAAAAAATACAAAGAATAAATGAAAAAATGAAAGAAAAAAATGTAACAAAAGAAAACAAAGTCTTAAATGGCCCTCTGTTGACACTTTAGGGTTTAAATATCAGATTTGTAACGTCAAACATTTTCACCAAGTGCCTTAAAAAGGGGTGGGGACGCTAAACGTCGCGGCTAACCGGTGTAAAGCCCCTCCGAACTTCCACCTGCTTATCCTCACCTTTGTTCCAGAACCGTTGCGTCACCGCGCCACGCCTCATCTCGCGATATTTTATTCCCGAGCGGATAAATACAGCAGCGGTCGCCTCGTCCGTACACACGCACCATCGGGAGAAGCCACAGCTGGAAGTTGTCTCGCCACAAACTCGGTGAACTTTTCGGATAAAAAAAAATCTGCTGGACATTTATTTTGTGTTTGTAGCTGTCGCGTCTGTAACGCAAGGTACCGGAAACTACCTTTAATAAATGCCGTATTACGGAAGTAATGCGTTATTCCTTATATGGTCGTTGTTTTCATGCGTTTCCTCTGTGGGAAAGTCGCTGTAGGGATTCTAAATGTTTGTTTTTTCTTGTCTTTTAGAGTTTTTTTGCGAGAAGAAATGGCTGCAGTTGAAGTTATGCCAAACCAGGTGAGTTCAGTACATCCTGTGATGATAATGCTGAAAAATCTGCCTGTTCTGGGTTAAATAACGCAATGAGGAATTAGATGTAATTGTTGTTGTTTTTTGGGTACTTGCTCACAGAGTGTGGTGGAGAGGGTAACCAGCCTGCCTCTGGTGAGCTCCACCTACAGCCTGGTGTTCAGCGTCTACTCAAACACCAAGGACAACCACCCTTACATCAGGAGCGTGTGCGAGGCCGCCGAGCAAGGGGTCCGCACCATCACCTCTGTGGCCCTCACCACAGCCTCGCCCATCATCGGCAAGCTGGAACCTCAGCGTAAGACCTCTGAGCTTTCTTGTTCTGCCTACAGCATCTTCTGAGTGCGATGACAGAGAGAGGGAGAGAAATGCAACACACGCTGAAACCTTCAGGGTCACTGTGCGCTCTTCAGCTGACTCAGGTCACTGGAATCTGAAACAGGAAGGTTAACGCACACTGCTGACTCTTAATCCACTGATCTTTCACCTAATGAGTCATAAGAAACCCAAGTATTTACAACCCCTTAGCTTTCTTCACATTGCGTGTTTTATTTAGGGTTTTCTGTGGTGAAACAACACAACCATGGCATTTTTCCAAAAAATAGTTTAGGAGTCAGCTCAGCCTACATCCTAACGTCAAATTCTTTTGATGTTGGTGTTTTTTTTCCCGCTGGATCTTGTGTGTTTTTTCTTCCTGGTTTGAAATAGGGCTGGACGATATAGAAAAAAAAAGCGTATCAATAAAATAGAAATCATATTGATCGATATTGATAGTTATCAACAAACTCTATATATATTTTAAGTGCAGCCCAGGCCCTTTTTTATGGTGTTGCTTAGTGACCTATTTTCAGATAAAGAACAGACAAACATTGAATTCAAACTCAACTCTTTATTTAACCAACTTTTTACCAAAACTGCAAGTTTTTAAAAGAGAAAAAAAGAACAAGTGCTCTCTGAAGTCTATGAAGGGGACGTTGTGATTGGTTGGATGTAACGACTGTAATATTACCATATATGGCTAAAATGCAAAAGGAGGGAAAATTGTTATTCCATTGGAACTTTTTATTTACCCTTTTTTTCTATCATCGATAGGTCGTCGATCGATATTGTTATTGAATTGTTATTGAAGTATCAGATTATCCTAGTTTGAAATATCTTTAAGGTTTGTGAAGTGTTTACCAGCTAGATGACAAGTGGTTGCACAGGATTTTATTTTTTAGGGTAATCAGAGTAAAACAGGCCAAATACAAACGTATGTGACACCATTCACATTTCATTTCTATGAAGTTTTCCAAAACCATGTAACATGTTTGCTTTCGCTTCTTAATCATGCACCACGTTGCTTTTGGTCTGTCACATGATCCCATCAAAGCACATTACAGTCCGTGATTATAATTTCACCAAAACGTTCTAAGTTATCTTGACGTCTTGTGATCCAGGGCCGCCTCCCCAATAAGGTTTATTGATTTGGCTCGCTTTTGTTCCCTTATGCAGTCGCCATTGCCAACGACCTGGCCTGCAAAGGTTTGGACAAGATCGAGCAAACCCTGCCAATCCTCCATCAGCCTCCTGAGCAGGTATGACGCCGGGCCCAGTTACAGAATATTAATGCGAGCTAATCTTCCCTAAAGCAACATCGGCCGGGATGACCCGTGCCCCATAACATTCCACTTAATCATCACTAAAAAAAATCCCCATCTCTCTTTTCCCCCAGATTGTTTCTAGCGCCAAGGATGTCGTAACCACCGCCAAGGGTGTTGTGACGGGGAGAGTGTCTGGAGCCAAGGGCACCGTCTCTGACACTCTGAGCACGGTGGTGGAGAAGACCCGGGGCGCGGTCCAGGACGGCGTGGAGAGGACCAGAGCTGCCGTGAGCGGGAGCGTGAGCACGGTGCTGGACAGCAGAGTGTTGCGGCTGGTCAGCAGCGGGGTGGACACGGCGCTCAGCACGTCCGAGAGCCTGGTGGAGCAGTTTCTGCCTCTGTCAGAGGAGGAGCTCGGTAAGCGGAGACCAGAGAAACAGCACGCTCTTCCTCGAGCTCTTTGGGGTTTTTTTAACGAATCGTCACAACTAAAAAACCCTTTTTTACGTGATGGACCGATACCAAGCAGCACATGGTTATGGAAGGGGAAAGAGACATTTTTTTATTTTATTTTTTATTTATTTTTTTACACAATTCACTCTGATGCCTCCAGATAACATCCAGTGCTGTGGGACGTTTTGTTTCCAGAGCTGGTTCTGGACGAAAAGGGAGAAATTTAGGTTACTTTTACAGAGCACTGCGTATTATAATCCACATTTTTCTTCCTGAAATGAGTGCATAGAGCCAAAAAAAGTCAACTTTTTATTAAAATTGGTGATAAGACTAAAAAAAAAAAAAAGCCTAAGCTTGCAGTTGCATAAAGCTCCTGGGTCACATACAAACAGGCAGCTGAAACCGCTTCCCAGAAAACTAATCTTATCAGATTTAGTGTTTTTAAAAAGTTAACTTGCATGGACTACCCCCCCCCCCCGCCCCTTCCTCTCTCACTAAAACAAAGAGGAGCTGTTCACACTGATGCACTGTGCTCAGAATCGTCTCTGAAAACATCCCATACCCAGCGGCACGTATGCCATCTAAATATTGCCCGTGTTTCTTTTTTTTCCCCCCGTTGCCCCTCTGCCTCGTGACAGAGCTGGAGGCCACAGCAGGGAGCGGCTTTGGCGGTAAAGAGACGAGCTACTACGTTCGCCTGGGCTGCCTCTCCACCAAGCTGCGCAGGAGAGCGTACACCAGGGCCGTGGCCAGGATACGAGAGGGCAAGGAGCGCGGCATGGGGTTCATCTCCGAGCTCAACGCCACCGTTGACCTGGTGAGTCTTCTCCCGCTGCAAGTGTTCAGCGTACGAGTCGCAGTCTGAAGTGAGACCTTGTGCTCTTCCTAGATGGAGTACGGCAGAAAGAACATCAGCGGTGCCAACCAGATGGTCAACAGCAAGCTGAACTCGTTGGTGCCGTGGAAATCTGGCAGTTCGACCCAGGAGAACGGTCACCATGCAGAGGCAAGCACCAGGGCTTGTTCAGAAGCGTTTGTCCGGTTAGATCTAACCGATTAAATTGTTGCCTTCTCACCACTGGACGCCTGGTAATGCAGGACTCCGTATGAAACCTCTGCGGATAATTTAGAAAATCCTCAGCGGCCTGGCCCCCCGTCTTGCAGAAAACCGCTCATTAAGCCGCACGGGAACGTTGGCTGCATCACGGAGGCTTACCAAGAAAATTTAGGTCCAGAACGGCACGGCGAGCCAACTCCCTCAGAGCCTCTAACTCTAACATTAAACCTCTGTCTGAAAGGGCTCACATTAATTACGGACACGCAGATTTATTCCAGCTCCTGGCAAAGATGTGTAAAAAGCCTTAGAATAAATGAATCTTTTATTGCGGTAACATAATCCGGCTGTGAAAATTAAGATCCAACATTTATTCACTGAGGAGGGGGGGATTTGGTTTAAAACAATAATAATTGTTTTAAACCAAATCCCTGCTGTCAGCCCACAGCATCACTGATCGCAAACTGAACTGAACCGTGCCAGACACAACCGGACCGTGCTAAATCTAGACCAGTTCCATGGGTGGGCTCGGCCCGGTTTTTCAGTGGCTCGGTTCTCTGATAAAGAGCGCATGAGCAGACCGCGTCATCTCCTTACAGCCAGCTGACATTTTAGACATTCATAAAAATACTAGCTTCCTTACTGTGCCACACGGTTTCCAGTGATGATTCGGCTTAGCAGTGTGATGAACCTCAACGTCTGTCGTTGTTTCCTGCGTCTGTAAATCCTTATTAGATGTTCGTTTGTCTTATCCACTTCCCAAAAGCCGACTCCGTCAAGTAAATTCACCAAAGGTTGCCTTTTTTGCCTGACTCTCCGCAAACAACGAAATATCACAGTTATAACCAAGCATAACTTCCTGAATGTTACGGGCACCGCCATTTTGATTTGCTTGAGTCCCTCCTTTAATCCTAGAGAGCAGTAGTACCGCAGATCGTCACTAGGAGGCGAGGAACCGTGCTAGCGTGATGTGTAAATGGTCGTCAGAACCAAGCTCGCCACGGTTAACTGTTTTCTTCCACGTTGCTGTAAGACCTCTTGGACTCTGGATTATCCAGCAGGAAGGAAATTTCATGCCGCAGCTGGTGGTCCCGTCTGGGTGCCATGCTGGAATTTGATGAAATCCTGAGAGAAATGTTGGTAGAAGCAGGAGATTTATTCACCCGGGCTGGGCTGAAACACCTGAACTCAGGGATTTTAGAGGGGTGACGCAATACTTCTGGCAAAATAGTCAATTTATAACCTGTTTAAATAGTCATCGCATTCTAATTCAAAGTTTAACAAAATGGGTCAGTTACAATTGGAAGTGATGGTCTTAATTTTAAGTCGTCAAGCCATTTCATTAGATTTTTATTTAAAAAATGTCAAACAAAGCAGACCTGGACCGCTCAGAGGAATAAGTGTTCATCTTCTGACCGTAGGTAATCGAGTCCCGGACCTTGGTCCTCGCCCGTTCCCTCACCCAGCAGCTCCAGACTACCTGCCTGGTCCTGGTCTCCGGCCTGAAGGGACTCCCCAACCACATCCAGCACGAGGCGCTCTCCCTCAGCCACTCGGCAGCACACATGTACTCGGGTTTCAGCCGAGCCAGGGTGCTGGGCGACCTGCCGGACAGCGCGCTGGCCAGTAGCCGGGTCCAGCTGGACAAGATGAAGGACTCCCTGGACAACGTCATGGACTACCTGATCAACAACACGCCCCTCAACTGGCTGGTGGGTCCCTTCTACCCGAGGATGACCGTTCACCCGGAGCCCTCCGGCGCCGGCAGCGCACAGCCCGCAGATAAAGGCTCCTCGCTGACTCGGCCGCTAACCGAGGAGCCCATGGAGGTGGAGATGGAGTCGCTGCATTCCTAACAGCCACGCACTCCAGATTTAGAGTTGAATTTTACCGCCATGTCCTTTATTAACGCTGAACTCTTCCAAGTCTCAGTATTTAGGTTGAACAAAAATTGTTTTTTTTACCCCTTGCAGAAACCACCCTGTGATCCTTTTGCCCGCATGAATGCCTTCATTGTCAAGCCACTAATCCTGATCCGTTTACGCCTTCATAAAATCTACCGGAACCATGAATCTGTCTCGTTCCTCTCCACACATCTAAAAATGTCATTTTCAGTTAACTTACTGATAAATATAAACTTTTAATCCTGAGCCAATAAGACTGACCACTAATTAGACATGGTTTAATGTTAGAAGTCCCTTTCAGATTGGTGATAAACAATAATAAAAAGGGTTTATTATACAAGCTGGTCCTGAGGCAGCTAACCAGCCGCCACAGATTGATATCAATGAAGTATTAGAAAACTAAAACTGCACAAAGGCTCCATTTCACCACGTTTTAGCCTATTTTCTTGAGCCTCGAAGATCTGGGTTCTAAACTGAACTGTAAAAAAAAACTGAACTAAACGGGAAATCTTCTTGAAATGAGCGTATTTGACCTTGATTTGAGTGGCCAACTTTAAATGATCCGACAATGGAATAAGACTTTTGCACTTAAAATAGGAAGAGCTCATCTCCATCGTCTTATTTTAGGGGTCAAAATACTTTTTCCATTGGCAGACAGCCTTATTTACCCTCTCATATCAAGGACAAATACACTAATTTTAAGAAAATCTTAGTTTTAGTTCCCATTTGCAGTGTGGACCAGCAGTTTTTGAAACTAGATCCGGGTTAGGGACCAAACAAAGTACTCAAACTGTTTCATTAATACAGATATCAAATATAACCCGTCTGAAGGTGTTTGGTTAATACAAGAACATGCAGGTCTAGAACCCCCACATCATGCCAGTACTTCTACCGTACATAACCTTTGCATGCAAGTCCTTTATCTGATTCAGATGTTCGTTTTGCTACAAGAACATTCAGTTCTTGTAGCAGCTTTTGAGTCCCACAGCATGATGTTACATCATACGTCATAACAGGTTTAGAACCAATAAAATAAGATATGCAAATCAGAGATTCTGCAAGTTTTTTATAGAACTGGTGCATCTTGATACAGATAATTATAGCAGATTGCCTCCATGCATTACAATCTGTAGGCTTGGAACTACAGATGCATAGATAGTAAAATCTTGGGCCCATACTGATAAACGTTATGATCTATATCCTCTAGATTTATAGCGCGTTCCATTTGTCCTCGGTGGTCGGAGTTCTTGACCTCCGGGTCGGAAAATTTGACTGGAACGGCCTCCAAAGTCGGTATTACGAGTTGGAAACTCGCTGCAGCACTGATTAAAACCTCATTCTGACGGTTTGCAGCAGCTCTCTGTTATTTCTGTAACATTTAGTCAGTCATACAGGTGCTATCTTTAAGTCAAGACGGGATGTTTCAGCTCCGTTTATCGGCACAAAATGCCGCCTAGAACAGCGTTATTGTCATAGTTAGATTTTTAACAGTGAGTTTTTTTCCTACTGTCCGACAAGGGAAACGCAAAAAAAGAGGCAACGACGTAATCTGCAACTCGTTTGTCCCGACCGCCGAGGCAAAAGAAAGGGTAGGAATAATTTTGCATTCCAACACAGTGAAACAACCATGCCACTGACGTTGCTTCTCTGCTTCAGGTGAACACCATGATTTTGCGCTGCATCACGTGTCGCTGACATTGGTTGTATTGGCCCGGTTTTACTTATGGAGCCGATACCAAAGGTTATGCAGAAATAGATATCCTGCATCCCTACTTAAAATCCTTTGTCATGTTACCAAACAGTGACTGTTTAAATGGTATTGGTTTGCATTTTGGCAGAAATCTCCCTGTCATCCGTTTGTATGAATGATTTTGAGAATAAAAATAGTTCATCTCAGTCCTAAATCTTCCCACTCTGTTAAAAAAAAAAAAAAATCATTTCAGAATATCTCACTGTAGACTTAATATGAACAGGTTTAGACATAATTACAACTCAAAGCTTAGGTTTTTGTGACAATTTTGTTGACTATTTTCATAAAGATCATATTACAGAAGGCACTGAAGAGGTAGAACATTTCAGAACTTTTAATCATTTCCTCTATAGACAGGATATTTTACAGATCTGACAATCATGGTATCACCAGTAAACTTTATTTATATTGAAATACATTTATAAAAACATTTCTATTTCATAACATTACACATTTAGTTACAACAAATCTTGACTAAATTAGAAAATATGAAAAGAAGCCCAGCTGGCCAGTCCAGGTCCGGGGGGGGGGGGGGGGGCGGGGGGGGGCGGGTAGACATCTTTATTCACTGCAAACAACGATTTTGTCGTGATAAATACTCCATCAGACCCTGAAATTCCCAAATCCAGAAAAAATAAATGATTACTAATACACAGGGTTTCAATGCAATCTCAGAGTGGGTTTTGCTTCTGTTATTTTCCAAGTTTACATAAGGGTGGAAAATAAAATCTGGATTTCTGAACAAAACGACAAAAAGTCGATCTCCGTCAAAACTTGGATTGCTGTTACACCTGCTGACTTTTCTCCTCTGGATAAAAGGAGAAATGCACAAACTTTCTAAAACCACGTAAGGCTCATTTTGTTGCTTTTTAAGCCTCTTAGATGAGGGTTTTAAACTGGACCAGTGGTACTTAAGCCATGTCTGGTTGAGAACCTAAACAAAGCACTGAAATTGCTTTTGTAAATGAGTATTTACAGCTAAAATAAGTAAAGGTGTCAAAGATCAGAAAATTAACCTACAACTTATATCCAGTGCATGATAACTCAGTTCTGATTTTACAGATTTTAAAAACAAGCCGACTAAAATGAGGTAAAACTCACAAATAACAAATCCGGTCATTTTAGAATTAGAGGGAACTACAGGAAAATCAACTAGTTGGTTCTCAAATGTCTAGAATAGTCTAAACAGAAACATTCAGACCTTTCAGTCTGGAAAAGTGTTTAACTTTGAAAGTGATCATGTGTGGGAATCCTGAAGACATTTTAACGACAGGAGCTCACCGTCAGCCTCCGGATCTGGCACCAAGCAACGTCATCAAGCAGCTCCAGGTTGATCTCGTCCTTCGTCTCTTCGGAAAAACTGAACAACTGGGAAAGAGACATCGCCTTCAACGTAAACGCCACATGATTTAACTGGTTCTGCAGGGTTTCTGCAGAATTTAACGTTCAAAAAACAACCTCACCTGTAGTAACATTAAACAACATGGAAGCGCTGGCGATGTCACATGTCGCAGGTTAAAAATGAAAAAGACAGCTGCAGTTTTTTGTTTCAAAACCCAAAATGCTGGGGGAAAGTTTAACCCGTCAATTAACACTGAAACCAGTGAAAAGTCCAGACCCAAAAACAAAACATCTTACTTTATTTAAAAAAAAAAAAAGCTTCTGGATCCAGGTATTTAGACTCACTTCTATACAGAAAACCCTTATTATTATCTTCAGCTTTCACTTTATACATGTTGTATTAATTAATACTGTATATTCTTCAGTGATGGTAAAAAGGCGCTACTTTATTGTATCTGTAATACTTTACCTGCTGTTCTTTTTACATCCCTCTTTGCAGGTGAAGAAGCAGACTGGTGTTCTCTCCCTTTTATCTCCTCTGTTTCACCTTTGCTCCTTTTTTTCTTTCCTCTCTTTTTCCTCTTCTACTTTCTTATTGCAGTGTCCATATATCATGAAATATTCCTTGCATAATTATAATAAAGGTATTTACATGTATAAATCAAGTGGAGCACTATGGCGAAAGCAGTGAGGCTCCGTTTGTGAAAGTAAAATCTGTTGGGTTCTTTTTGACATTAAGACAACAATTCTTAATGCTACATTGCCAGACAGGATATTGTATATAAAAAAAAGCTTCAAGGTTTTGTCATAAAACCTGAAACATTCTTTAATGGTAGCAATTTCAGTGGTTGGAATAAATGTCAGGTGACCGACTCATGGTAGTCGTTTTTTTCAGCCAAGACATCACATCATTTACTGCAGAATATGGTATTTCCACTGTTCATATGCAGCACAAAGGAATGCTGCGTACTTTGTTTTTTCAAAGTCAAAAATAAAAAGCTCTGCAATTAGGATAAAAACTGTTTCCGATAGTTGACGGACGCTGGGCTCTTGCTTTGGTAGGAACGCTTCTGCTCCAGTCTTGATTTTTGGAATACAGGCACTCAACTAAAAGTCTATTTGGTTTAAAAAAAAAAAAAAATGTTTTTACTAACCTTAAGGTAAATCTAACTACTTGAGACCCCGTATGTTCCTAACAGAGCTCTTCGCTCTCAGACTGCAGGTCTGCTGGTGGTTCCTAGAGTCTCTAAAAGTAGAATGGGAGGCAGATCCTTTAGCTATCAGGCTCCTCTCCTGTGGAACCAACTCCCAGTTTTGGTCCGTGAGGCAGACACCCTGTCTACTTTTAAGACTAATCTTAAAACTTTCCTTTTTGACAAAGCTTATAACTAGAGTGGCTTATGTTGCCCTGACCTACCTATGGGATGTGCTTCTATGGGCTTAGACTACTGGAGGACATTCAGGGTCTATTTTTCTCACTCTATCGAGTTCTACTGTTCTTCAATTATGCATTGCTTGTCATAATTTCTGCTTATAACTTTTTGTTCTCTCTTTTTTTCTTCATAGTAGGTACATCTGGTCTGGCGTTCTGTTATCTGAGACATCATCCAGAGAAGACAGCTCACCCGCTATTACCATCTAATGTAGAACAGATTACTAGATCAATGTGTGCTTCTGTGCTTGTTTGTCTCTCTTGTTGTGTCTCTGCTCTGTCTTCTGTAACCCCCAGTCGGTCGAGGCAGATGACCGTTCATACTGAGCCTGGTTCTGCTCGAGGTTTTTCCTTCCCACTAATGGGTGGGTTTTCTTTCCACTGTCGCTTCATGCTTGCTCAGTATGAGGGATTGCTGCAAAGCCATGTACAATGCAGACGACTCTCCCTGTGGCTCTACACTTCTCCAGGAGTGAATGCTGCTTGTTGGGACTTTGAAGCAATCAACTGGTTCCCTTATATAGGTAATTTTTGACCAATCTGTATAATATGATTGATTTTGACTTTGTAATGTACCTCGAGATGACATGTTTCATGAATTGGCGCTATATAAATAAAATTAAAAGCGATGGCGCAGACAGTGGGCTAACATCCAGCAACTGCATCTAAAACTGTTGCTTATAACAACATACTGGCATCTTAAGGTTTAAGCGAGTCTTTCCTGTTAAATCGTCAAGAGGAAAGACTAAATCCCTGCACAGCCTGGATCAATGCACCTCTTTTCCTACTGTAGGGCTGTAAGTAACACATTTTCCTCGTACCTGTCCCTGCGCTGTGGTCACAGTTATGTGGGCTGCTGATGCCCCCACTGAACAATGCAGATCACCAGCAGACATCACAGACCTGGATAGATAAAAAAAAAAAACAGGTTAATTTGAGCTTTGACTTTAAAAGCTTCATCTTTTGGATCAGTCCCAAAGCATGACACCGCCTGCACTGTGTATTACCACACAGGCTCATTACGTTTAAATAAAATAACTGCAAATCATTTTTTTATTAATTTGATGCAAAAAACATGCAGATCAAGATGAAGTTTGCCACATTTCCTTACCACCACCACAGATTTTTATATGCAGGCTTATTACAATAAAAACAACCTTGCTTGGTGCAGATGCTCCTAAACAGCCAAACACCATAATATCTCCACCCTGCATTACCATCTATAGCCCCATCTCTCTCTTAAAAGACATATTTTATTATCTTTGCAGAAGGGTGGAGTTTATTTTGGCTCATCAGTGGTATATTTGTTTGCCTACTCTATACCGACAAGGACAGACCTGAGTTTAGGTGCCGTCTGGTTGTGCACCGGCAGCCCAGCAGTTTTGCGGCTCGTCAGACGGCCCTGGGGTTGTTTGACCGCCAACGAGGAACCCCTGCAGGTAAAAGACACAGACGTGACTCCATGGCATTCATTCAGAGTCACGTTTGCACAGCTTGGCGTAGGTGTCCGCTCTTACGTGAGGTTCCCAGTGCTGTTGCTTCCGACCAGGTTTCTAGTGGTTCTTGTGCCTTTAGAGGTCTAAACGTTAACAGAGAAATGATGTAAAACCTGTTTGAACCAGTCGTTCCGCAGCAAATCCTTCAAGCGTCACCTTTGGTTTCCTGTTGGTAGAACTCTGGCCTGTGTTGGCCGACACTGGGGGTGAAACTGTAGATTTTACTTTGAAAATAAAAAGCACAACATTAATTTTAAGAGTAGTAAGTTCAGAGTGACTTCATGCTTAAAAAAAAAAAAAAATTACATCTTCTGCTGGGGAATCGCCTGAGGGGCTCAACTATTTCACGGGACTCACTCTGCAAAAGTCAAGAATTTAATAAAACAAATAATACAGACTAATTTCCCATCAAGCAAAGTGAGAAAAATAATAACTCACCTTCATGGCAATAGAGACATCACTGGCTGAGGCTTCTTCCTCTAATAAACAAGACACGAGTTAAAAAAAGATTAAAAATAGTCTTATCTTGTGCATTTCTTGCTATGAAACAAGTTGAAAAAATGCACACACAAAAAAAAAAACAAGTCAAACATGATCAGTTTGGAAAATATCCATCGTCGTCAACCCATTTATGATCTGATCATAAGCCGCATAGAAAAGACTCACCCCGTTGCTTCAGGTCAATATCAGGTTGTGAGACTCATAGCTTGAAATCACAAGATGAGGCGTGGTCGAAAACCTTTAGGTTTTTTTTGGTTAATAAAAAATAGGCCAAATATTGCAGTGTAACCCAGCTCTCTTTACATGCAGTCAAGGATGGTTTGACTACATCCATTTTCTCACAGACACCTTGCTACAGGGAAAAAGGGAGGGATTTGTCCAAATTTGGCGAAAGAAAACATGAGAACATAGAGTTCCATCAGGTCTGATGTAATGGTGCATCAACCGTGTCCTCCAAAGTGACACCAAGGACCCCCTTTCCCATCATCTAAAAATTACCAACTAAGTATTTCACAAAAAGGAGCGTTCAGCTCCCAAAACCTGGGCCTTAAATGTCAAGGCCTTATCCATATTGGCATAGCAGCAGTGCGGATAAATGCTGATCAAGCATCTGTTTTATAAGTCAACAGGCGATCAAACTGAACCACAGAGCTGAAACTGGTGAAGGATTGTCTGTAGAAAGGAGGTAAACGTGTGCAAAAGCAGCAGGTTAAGGCATCTGAGAAGCTCAGTCACTTCAACTGCATTATTCAGACGTACATTTGTCAGCTACAAACACATAAGCTCAAAATACGTAGCTCATCAGTCGCAATGCGAGAAAAACAAGGGATGAAAGTGGATCTACCGACGGCAGCGTCAGCGCACAGACACTAAAGATTTCAAATAAGTTTCTTACCTTTACAATTTTACTTTATAACTAAAAGCAATGGCTTTCTAACTAATAGGCATTGCTTTTAGCTTCAGCTGTATTGACATGGATCACAGTTTTCATCTACAAGTGGCTCTCTGGCTCCCTTAATATATTCAATGAAGAAAAATACATGATGAGTTTGAGTTGTTACCGTCAAGGAGGAGATATAGGGTTATATCAGCAAAGACAAACATCTTTAAGAACTCCTTTGTCCCCAGAGCAGGGAAGGCTCTTAACTAAATGAACTAAGGCTAGGCATTAGATGGAGAACTCCTAATGTAGACATGATTATGTATTGGACTTTCGTATATCTCATGTATATTTATTAACTCAAAACTTTAATTTGGGTGGCTCGTACGGGTCGTGTTGGCCCGCCCTCTTTGGGGGGCCCGGTCCGGGGGGCGTCTGGTCCAGGGGCGGGGCTGGGGGTCGTGCACAAGCAGTCGTATAGTCGATTTGGGGTGACCCCCCCCCTCTGGTCAGTGTTGGATGCGAGTGTTATGTGGGAATGTGTGTACAGCGTCTTTTTTTTTTTTTTTTTTATCTGTGTGTGTGGTGAGTGGGGCACAAGGGTGGGATGGTGTGAATGAGTTTTCCTTTTTTTTTTTTTCCCCAGGTATGGGTGTGGTCCGCTCCCTCTCCCAAGAACATCTCAAGTCTCCGCTAGGTGCGGAGCCCATCCCCCCACGTCCTGCCCTCCTACGCTGCGCTGGCAGGCGCCTTGGCCCTCTGGCGCATTGGTGGGCTTCGGGTTTGGGGCGGGTTCCCGGGCGTGCGCCGGCCTACTCCCGGCGGCTTCTTCGCGGGGCCTGGCCCCCCGGGGGGCGGCCGGGGCCCCCGTTGCGGGGGCGGGGCGCCCCTGGGGCCTCTGGCCCCCAGGGCCCATGGCCGGGACCACTTCAGCGGGGCTAGTTGCCGGCGGAGCCCACGGGCTCGTCCCCGCAGCTCTTGGGGGCGTCGGCATTGCTGTGGCTGGGGGATTTCCTCGGGGTCGTCTCTACTCTTTCCTTGGGGGGGTTGCAGATATCCGGTGTCGGCCCCTCCTGGGCGCCCTGCTTTGGGGACCCCTTTGGGAGTCCGGGATTATGGGTCCCCTGACTCCTGCCTCTGTGCTCGGGGAAGGCGGGCCTTTGGTTCTCCACAACCACTATCAAGCTATTTCCTTCTGGATAATTTACAACTAAACTAGTGCACTCTCACAAACTCCCACAGGTGCTGGGTCCCAGGTATTAAATGTTCACTTATATACAGTAAGCTTATAATTATACTATATAATATTTATTTATTTATGTTCTTTCACTTTCTGTTTTCAGGTATCACATTACACATGTCAGCTTACATAATAATATATATATGATTTAGCAATGGCATCTAGGTGTTATTCGATTGTATCTGTTGCTTTATGTCTGTTGGTTGTGCTGTTCTTTTTGCATCTCTCTTTCCAGGTGATGGAGCAGACGGAGAAGGTTTTATCATTCTCTCCCTTTTATCTCTTCTTTCTTTCACCTCTACTCTTTTTTTTTTCTCTCACTTCTTGTTCTTCCTTTACTCTCCCATTGTAATGTCCATATAATTTGAAAGTCTCCCTGCAGGAATCACAATAAAGCTATTTACAAGCATAAATCAAGTGGAGCACTATGGCGAAAGCTGTTCGCTCCACTTGTAAAAGCAAAAGCTGCCGAGCTCTATCTGGCATTGAGACATCAATTCCTATTGCCACATTGCTAGACAGGACACTGGGAAAAAAAAAAAAAAAAAAAACTTTAATTTGTGTCCTTTGATATTTATCCAGCTTCATATGGGTATTTTATATGTTGTGACACAAGCGTGAAATGTATTGTCCTTGGTATGACTTTTGAATAGATGATGTGTGTTTATTAGTGAATCTGAAGACAGATTTCCACATTGGTGAACAATAAAGTTTTCTTAATCTTAAAGGCACACTATGCAACATTTTTCAGTTAATTAATGTGTTTCATACCATTTTGGATGATTAAATGAGTCATTTCAGGTTGAACAAAGGTTTTCTTGGCCGCCCTGGTGGTCTGTGGGGGAAATACCGCACTTGCAACTGCAGGAGCCCTCGGCCCGCACCCACAGGCTCAGAATCTCATGCAAGATCGCGAGAGTCGGTCTTGCTTTACGGCGAGAACTGCTACACGCCCCCAGTGAAAGGCATGTTCGGTGCTAGCGCAGTGGCGATATCTGTGCAGTTATCATGGCGGAACCGGCGATAAAACAGCGAAAGCCCATGTTGGAGCAGGCAAGAAAGAGGAAAAGGGCTCTGGACAGAGAGAGGAGTCCTACACGGGTGAACATTGGGAAAGCTTTTTCCGAATGGCGAGAGCTAAAAGAAAAAGAAGGCTGCAAGGCTGACGCGGACCTCGCGTTTCTGCTGATGCGATTGTAAGTAACATTGTAATGGTTACTCTCTCTCTCTGTGCATGTTCATACTTTCACTGTGTTAAAGCCGGGCATACACTGTACGAGTTTTTCAGTCGTGGTACTTATATACATCTCAAACTGCGACGGAACCGCGGGGTTTAAAAGTTCACCGCTCATCTGTTTGCTGATCTGTGTTCTCAAACTGTGCAACGGAACCGCGGGGTTTAAACGGCCACCGCTCATCTGTTTGCTGATCTGTGTTTCCAAACTGTGCAACGGAACCGCGGGGTTTAAACGGCCACCGCTCATCTGTGTTCTCAAACTGTACCGCGCGACGCTCGGACGCGGCTCGGGAGGCACCGGGCGTCGGGGGGAACGGAGGGGAGAGAGGAAAGACGAGACACCCCGGCGGCCGCGCGGCATACGGAAACAGACGGCCAGCGCGTCGCGCGGACCGGGACCCTCGCCCTACCCAACCCCCCGCGAGCCGATGTCCTGGCCCAGCGGGTCCCGGGCCAGGCGGAGGTCGTTTCGGGACGCCCGCTCCCCTCACTCCACTGGCGGGGACAGAGAGGAGGGGAGGGCGCTCCCTCGTAGCTCTGCTTGAACAGCAGGATGGTGATTCATTGCGTTCGCCTGTCTGCTAAGCTCAAAACAACCACCTTTAATGTTGGATGTGAAATTCAATTGAGGTTCATTTTTTTATATAATCCTTCTCATTACCGCTTTTAGTTCTTCAGACAATTTACTCTTTATTGCAGCATTTCTATTTGATTTTTAAAAGACTTATTTAGTTCCTTTTTCAAACCATTACACTACTTGGAGGGCTTAGCTTAGCTTTCCACCCTGTCATCAGCTTTAACATTCAGATCTGTTCCGCTGTGCCTGGATCAGTTATTAGCTTATATTGAAATCAATGCACTGACTGCAGTGGATATGGATGCATTTGACTCACTCACCACAAATCAAAGTGTTTTGAAGACTAGGAAGCATCTTCATCTCCTCCACTTTAAACGCTTTGTCCACTGAAGCCAACAGACCCTCTAGTTTGGACTCCAAGCAGTTTATGCGGCACCGCACTCCAAAAAAACAAAGAAAGCAGGGGTTTAATGATGATAAATGTGTAATATTTATCCAGTATGGTGTTAAACCATCTACCTTCTTCCTCAAACTGCTGGATAAAAAACGTCAGATTCTTCCGTCGCACTTCCAGACTCTGCTGGTGTTTATTTTCGTTGCTTCTTGTGGTTTTCTTCTGTCTGGTCGGCATTTTGTCTTCGTTTCCAGCGAGAAGTTCAACTCCGGCCACAAACAATCAGGAGCGCGCAGTCGCAGCTGCCTCCAGCAGCAGGTTCAATTACTGCGTTCACGCGCCTGGCGAGAGCGACATAATGAGGTCGTCCGGCGGAGGGATACAGATGCACTAGACCAATGATTTGCCTCCACCAGTAATTCACCTAATTTCTGATTTACATTTAGATTCAATAATTACTGTGAATAAAAATAAAAAATAAAAATAGGCTAATTAGCCTGAACTGGAAACGCTGATGATGAAATTTGCTTGCTTTGTGAAATTGCCTAATGAATTAATATAATATATAGGGTACTAATTATTAACATTGTTTCACCGCAAACGATTTGGCTTAAATTTATAGAGGGCAAACAAGAGAGTTTTATCAATGGCTGCCTTCCACTTAGATAAAGTTCTGGTTTTGCACCCACATGCACAACTGAGTGAAACGCAGCCCCCAATAACACACCTGACCTGTGTGTTCTCTATTCTTTCAGGTGGAAACAGCTATGAATCAGGTTAGATGGCGAAAAATATCTGGGGTATCTTCTGATTTCATAATTATATTTATGTACGTATGTCTGCTGTGAGCGATTGAAACCGACATCAAATCGTTTGGCGGCACAAACTTGGCCAATAAAGAGGATTCTGCTTCTACAAGCGGCCTTAATTGCTCAGTGCTCTCACACAATGACAGTAGCTCTCTACTGTGTGTTACTGTAAAAAGCTGTCTTGGTAGCAGAGGTGGGTAGTAACTAATTACATTTACTTGAGTAACTTTATTTTAACAAAATGTACTTCTAGTAGTTTTACCACGCTTTACTTTTTACTTTTACTTGAGTTGTATTATTACTCAAGTATTGCTACTCTACCTACTGCAAGTAACTTCACGAATAAAGAACATACTTGTTTTAATCAGAAATGGACCAGAGACAAAAACCTAGAGATTATGTTAAAGTGAGACTTCTTATGTGTACATGAGCTTTATTATTTTAATGTTATTTTCTATCTGCTAAGCTCGTTGAGCCATTTGGAGGTACTTGAAAGTACTTTGCACTATTCTAATACACGGTATACATTAACTGCTGTAAGCATTGCTTTTTCAGTTTAATGTTGAAAAATATATAAGCTTATTTTTTTAATTCTGCCTGGATATATTTCGCAATTATGTCATTCTTTTTGTACATATTTTTCATTTTTGTCTTTAAAATACCAGTATTTTCACATAACCTTATATTTCTGTCTGTCCGATTACATAATTTTTAAATATTAAATCATCAGCAGTTATGATTACTCAGTACTTGAGTAGCATTCTTACCGAATACTTTTTTACTCGAGTAATTTTTACTTTACTTTTTACTTTTACTTGAGTAAAAATATGTTGCAGTACTACTCTTGAGTAGAATTTTTGGATACTCTACCCACCTCTGCTTAGTAGTCGGCTAAACACTGACTTTCCTTGGCCATTTGGTTCTTATACTAATAGAATAAGGGGAAGAATAGACGGATTTGATCATATGAGAACCTCTAAATCTAAAAGAAGCCAGTCACTTCCTCTTTCATGGTGGTGTATTACAATGAAAACACACCATCTTTCACTGTTTGTTGCTTTCTGATACACACCAAGCAACATGTAGGTGGGATATATGGAGAACCGCCAGTTGTAGAAGCCGCTCCTGAAGCATGATGGTACCACCACTGTGTGCTACTGCAAGGGTGCTGGGATTTATAATAATACACTATTCTCTGATGCCATTAAAAATACCACCAAATACATCACACAGAATGAACCCAGTCCGTCTTGATCACTGTCGCTTGTTATACAATACCAATACATTTGGCAAGTGGGCTCCATCATGATAACAGCTTCACCATGTTACTATAAAACAGACGTTTTCAAGTCTGTTTCCTGATATATTTAATATATTGAGAACTACACCTAGGTTAGATTTACTGAGGACCTCCAGTTGTGGAACACCTTGCTTGACTGAAAGCTATATTTGGTTGATTTTGTCTGCTCCTGATAAGTTATCTCTAGACTTAATATTCATTTGACAATACCATAAACCTCCAGGTCCAGGAGGATGCTGTCAAATCCTCTATCTAGTAAATAGTCTACTTTTAGTGTCAGTATACTTGTTTTCTTCATAATTTGCTTCAGCAGGCTGCATAATAACTACAGTCCAAATCCTGAATGATGCCAAGGCTTTCTTGTCTTATTTGGAACTGGAGTTGATTACAGATTGTGAATTTTCTCCTAACCTCATTATGAACTTGAAACCTAGGTGTATAAGATCTCCTGGCTGTAGCGCAAACATTTCTTTTGGTGTAATTTAACACTTCTTTATCACTTTTACCTCGTCATGCTGTGCAGAACCTGAATTCTGCTGAAAACACACACACAGAACTTCCCCAAGCTGCGCATGGATTGCTGGAAGGAGCCCTTCTTGGAGCACATGTGGATACTCTAGACAAGGCAGCAGGATTGTGAATAAGCCCACTCTCTTGGATGAGAAGCAACCCCACACAATGTCTGTCAGGAGGTTTTGCTGTTGACGCAACACACAATCTGGTTCTACTCACGTCTACAATAAAACTGTTTTTCCAGATGTTCAACACAACCAGAGGGAAGGCGGACCTGAGAAATCAATTACTGCACTTGTGTCGGTCAACTTAAAGTCTGGGAAAACTGCGAGCGAAGTTGTCTAATTCTGCTTCCCCCCTCTCCTCCTTAACACTGAGACAATGGAGAGCGCCTTGGAGCTGAAACTAAAGGTCGTTTGCTGCTATTCATCATCTCCTTGTGCTAAACGAGGTGGTAACAAAAGCTGCAAGAAAATTGACGTGACATTTCTGATAGTTATCAAAGTTCATACAAAGAAATCCAAATTTTGTTCAAAAGCAGAAAGAAAATTTTGTAAAAATGTGTGATTTTATAAGTACATTACTTTCTGCAGAATTTCAGTCAGCCATTGAAGTTTCATTTAAACCAAACCTCTCAGTTACCCTCCTCGCCACAAATCTGCCGATCAGAAATACTTTTCACCGCGCCTGGAGATGGACTTAAACACACATCTTGCTGCTGGAGAGCAAGCTCTGCACTGGTGGCAACCCCGGCTCATTCGTCAGGAGCGGGAGCATCCTTGATGATCCAAAGAACCTCAGCCATATTTTTTGAATCAGTTTCAAGCATTTGAGGCCATTTTGATCCAAAGCAGTGATGGCCGCACACTTATAACGCAACCACAGCACAACCTGTTTTTGAAGCACAGCAGTCCGTCTTGGTGAAGCATACAAGTGGAGTAAAGGACAATAAAGCCACGTTACTGGGATCCTTTTTATTGTTTTTCACATTAATAAGAAAAAGAGTATGAAAACATTTCATTTTCTAAAAAGACAAACGATTAGGATTGTCATCCCCCACAGGTTATTGACCTCATAGTTTGAGTAACTGCGAGCCGCTCACCTCAGTTGTGTTTGATTAATAAACATGGAAAACACTATGAGCCTCTCTCCAAGTCTCAAAATAATCTCTACATGCCATCTCTACATGCCATTTAGCACATGTTGCACTACTATAATGCACAAATTAGCCCAGCCTCTTGGTATTCACAGATTGTTTTAAACCAAAATCCCAAACCTGCACATTTTGGTAATTTTTAGACAATTTTAAAATTCTAAATATAAAAAAATACATCATGGCGTTATTTCTATATCTACAATAATAAGACTGAATATGAAAGCTTAAAAGGAAAAACAAATATAGAATGGTTGGTAAAAAAAAAATGTATAGACAAATAAGTGTTCATGTCTGTCATGTCATGATGGACATGGAGGATAGATGGACAGCTGAGTGCGTGGACAAACCTATGAACTGATGGCTAGGTGGGTTGTTGGTTAGACAGATGGACTAAAAGATGGATGAATGGACAAACAAGTATAGAAAGGTGGATGAAGGGATAGTTCAATATTCAATTCAGTTTATTGATATAGCATCAGTTTATTTATCATTTTATTTTAGCACCAATTCATGTTATCTCAAGGCACTTTAAGTCAATTCTATCAAGTTATCCAGACAGACTGGTTAAAAGGTTTTCCACCTAAGTAAAACCAGCAGATTGCATCGAGTCATTGACTTTCAGCGTTCCCTCCTCTGGATGACCGCGTAGCGACAGTTGCTTGAATTGTGTTGCTGACTTTGCAGCAATCCCTCGTACCGACATGCATGTAGCGGCAGCGGCGTTGAAAACTTCCCCTTTTAACAGGAAGAAACATACACTTTGTTGCAAAAAAGGCTCAGCCAGCAGCTATAGGAGAGAAACAGGGCCAACCAACATCAAATAATACATAATTGGAGAGTAGGAGGAGAATGTAACAGGTGATGGAAACTGAAGCATAACTACAGAGATGGCTCAGGGTAACCTAAGTCACTAACTATAAGCTTTGTCAAAAAATAACGTTTTAAGCCTAGTCTTAAAAGTAGACGGGGTGTCTGCCTCAGACTAAAACTGGGAGTTGGTTCCATAGGGTAGGAGCCTGATAACTAAAGGATCTGCCTCCCATTCTACTTTTAGAGACTCTAGGAACCACCAGTGGATATGCAATATAATAACTGTCATACGGATTAATGGACAAAGAGAAGTACAGGTGGAGGGAGGGATAAAAAGATGGAATGAAAGATGGACGTTCAGAAAAATTAATACATGGATGGATGGATGGATGAACAAAAAACAGAAATGGAGGGAAGGATAATTGGAGCAGCAGATGAATCTTAGATGTTCACCCAGCACAGACCTTCAGACGTCAAGAGGAAATAAAATCTGGAAAGACCAATTATTTTCATACTTTCCCAGACAGCATGTCAACCCTGTCTTTCCTCTAAATGGGGGGAAAAACAGTTTAACATGTAATAATAAGTATGTACTGCAGAAAAAGCTTGAAGCTTATTTTGAAAAACAAAAACTGATTTTCTTCTGTTGTATATGGTTTGTGATGTCTGTTGTGTTAATCGTTATAATAGATTACATACATTGCAGGAGATACGTGGGAGATGTTGAATGTGTAGGAACCGTGTCGTCGTCGACAAAAATGAAGACATTCCTGTTTCCAATCAGTTCACAAACTCATTTATTGCAGCGCGTTTAAGGACAGACATTCATTTCTTTTCCACAGGATGGTAAGAGATCGCTTTCATCTATTATAAAAAAAAAAGTCTTCTCTGTACAACCAAGAACAATCTAATTTACAAAGTCAGTACAGGATGGAATCCCTTAAGACATTTATAGGGAACATGTTGCTGTTATATAAAAAGAAAAAAAAAAAGAAAAAAACTCTACATTACCAAACCGTCTGCAAACCAAATGTGAATAATACAAAAATAAATAATCGAGAATTTTCTAGAATGTGGCTTAATCTTATAGTCACACTGGGTTAAGTCCAGATCTTATTCTATGCAGTGCAAATGGAATATTTTACATTATTTCATCTGTACAAGTCCTGCTTCCAACGTGGATCTAAAAAATAGGCCCATTTCCCAACAGGTCGTCACGGCACTGATCCGATTCACGCCGTGCTTCAGCATCTAGTGGAATGTCACCTCGAAATCCCCTGGCAGGGTATCAGCAGTAATCAACAAGTTCTGGTTTCTGCAGCTCCGGGACAGGGTACTGGACCAACTTTACACTGACGCGCGCGTGTGTGTGTGTGTGTTACAGCGGCTTGCAAAAGGGATTCAACTCCCCAACCTTTGTCCCGTCACAACCACAAACTTCAAAAACATTTAATTTTACTCTCACGTGACAGAACAACTGGTGTATTTATGTTAAGTGGAAGGAAGACGACACATAGTTATCCATTTTTCTTATTATTAAAAATCTGAAAAGTGTGGCATGCCATTGTATCCAGCCTCCTTTTTTCCAATAACCCCTAAACAAAACCCATCTGCTCTCTCTGAAGCTGCCTAATTAGTAAACTGAGTAACAAATACAAGATGCTGAGTGGCAGAAAACCTACGGTTCACATCACCTTGAACACACCACCCCCACAGTGGTGGATGCATCATGCTGTGAGGATGGATTTCCTGTGGGAAGCTGCAAAAAAACAAAAACAAAAAAAACCCCAAAAAAAACCTTGACACTGGGAGTGTAGCTCAAAGTATATATGTTAGATCGGACCTAAATAAAACTGAATAGGTGGGAAGAGGCGAAAATGTCCTTTAACAGCCGCACTCCATCCAATTTGACCGTTTCTAAATATGCAAAGCCGGTAGAGAGAAACTCTGACTGAGGAGGGCTGAATACAAATGCTCAACTTTTCAACATTTAAATGAATAAAAAAAAAAAAACAAAAAAAAAAAAACATGAATCGTTTTCCTTTCATTTCACAATCAGACACCCTACTTTGTCCACTTGTGGTTTTAACGTGACAAGATATCAAAGTCTAGGGAGAATGAATACATGTGAAATTCACTAGATTTTCTACTTTAAAAACGTCTGAAGGCTTTATTTGGTGCAAGGAGAAAAATGAAAAATAGCTCCAGTACTTATGAGCTCTACCACAATAAGGCCTGCTGGCACAAGACAGGCAGCAGGGTGCTGTTAAAAAAAAAAGACAGTTGTTAAAAGCAAACCGAGCGTCCTTGCGTTAGAGTGTTTGTTTTGCTCGTCTATGGTTGGAATTGGGTAGTGTGGCGGTCCTGCCTTCAGGCATTAGGTGTTGTTGCAGAGGTCAGCACTCCCGCTGCAGGCCAATCTGGAATGTCACGAATCCCATTTTAGCGATCGCTAACTATTGATTGTCCTCCGTCACTGAAACAGACAACGTGAGCTTGTATATTTACATTTAGACATCTTGAGTATTCATTAAGACTTGGAAGGAAAAAAACAAAACAAAAACAAAGGGTAGCTCTGGTTTCAGGTTTCTCATTTGAATGAAAGATGCGTACAAACAGGTGGTGAAACTCAGTATCTGTGTTATTCCGCGTTTTGTGAAAGTGCACGTACAGAACGGTCAGGTTCTGCGGTCTGGGACGTATCCCACTCATCTGATCCGGGAGAAGCTACAAGGCGAGAAGGAAGTGACTGCAGAGCGGACAGAGAACACATTCTGTTCAAAAACAAAAAGGACAATGACGCGAGACGAGACGCGGCTCGTCTTCACCCAGGAAGCAGAAACGTTTGCATCGGAAAGCAGACGACCAGCAGCTTTAAAGTACCATGTCTAGCAATGGGAAGAGGTTTAAGACGTTCACCGTCCTCCTTTCTGCTCCTCCTCCAGCAGAGAGAACGCCACGAGGCACGACCGTGCTCAGATGAAGGGCGCGCCGAAGCACCTCAGACACCAGTGGACGCTGGGGCTGGGCGGGCGGTCCATGCGGTGCAGAGACTTGAGCTGCTCCTGGCTCAGGTGGTCGTAGGCCTGCCGGTACTCCCTGTCGAAGGCCTCTGCAGACGGCAAAGGAAAAGGAGGGGGGAAACGCGTGAACAAAACTTTTCTTCCAAGTTTAAGTTTATTTTCTGGGCTATAAATATAATGCGATAGGGATGCTAACATCTTACAGCCGCTCTCTGAAATGGGACAGAATGCATGCCGTTTAAGACCGACGGAGGCGTGTTAGTCTTCATAATTCAGAAAGAGTATGATCGTGATGTGTTAAGAAAGTTTAAAACCTTTATAGTCCTACAGAGGGTAAATTATTCTGTGCATTGACCCATCCCTTAGGGAGAGGATGTGTCGTTTGTTTGCGTCTCTGGACGCATTCCCACAGCGGAGCGTTGCGTAGTGCAGCTTAAGTGGGCGGTTCGTCAAGCTAATAACGGCTAGCGCTAGTTTACGCTGCTCTGGAGGTTTGTAGCTGCGCTGATGCGCGTTCAAGAGCCTTACTGACTTTTCTATGTTGCTCTCAAACATCCATGCCGTACTGTCTCGTGTCGTGTCTAATTTCAGCGCAACGGTCCGTTACGCTAATGCTAATTACTCTCTTATTGGCTAAAGACGATTTATGGCAACCAACCATTTAATAATGGCCAACGACAGTGTCGGCAGTGTTGGGTAAGTTACTTTAAAAATGTAATCCGTTACAGTTACAAGTTACTTTGTTTAAAATGTAATTGTAGTGTAACTTTTTCGATTACTTTTAAAAAGTAATGTAACTAATTACTTTTGATTACTTTAAGGTTTTAATGAGTATTGACCCATGTTCAACATTTAATTTTTGAGAACTTAATGTGAACCTTAAAAAAGCACTAAGCTGAAAGGGAACTGCAGACAGGCAATCACAGGATGTCCACAAGTGTGTGTGTGTGACGATTTTTAAGTTTAAAACAAGGAGGATGGATTTTTCGGCAACTCCTTGCCAAAAATTGCATCCCCTGCTATCTCAGAGAAATTGACACTTGTATGACTCTATTCCTGTATATCCATCAGTAGTTAAAGGACAAGAGTCAGCAAATGCATATTATGCCTTGTAAAACAATGACAGCACAATTGTTGCTGTATGATCTGAAGCCCCATTTGGAGCTTTTAAACAGGCTTTGAAAAACTTTGATAATTTGCTGCTGTAATATTATAGATTTTTTAGAATATAAAGCTAGCAGATGTGCAGAATCAAAAATAACAGAAATACAATTATAGAGCATTCAGTATTGTAAGAAAGCCCACACTGTTTCTGGATAAATACATTATTGTATAAGTTAAGTTCTGTTCCGTTTTCTGCCTTTTTCGTTGTAAAACTGAAATGTCCCATGCTCCTGAATGCACCATAGCTTTCCGACGCTCACGAACGCAACACTGTGAACGCTGAGCTGTGTAGACGCGCGTTTGATTTTGAAGACAAAGTTTTGCAGTTCCACAACACACGTCGGCTCTCACGGTTTATTGTTGTGTGTGAATAACAAGAGACTGCATGATTGCAAAGCGCCTTGTTGCATCTTCCTCTTCCTTAAAATGAAGCCAAACTTTGGATTGCTTTACCCGATGGGGCGCCTTTTTTTTTCTTTTCTAGACTTAAATTTCCATTGCTTGAAGGCTGTCATTTTTGATGCGCTGCTTGAGCTGAAATAAAACCGTGAAACGTCCGCTCGCTTGCTGTTTTTTCACAAGGCTCCACCAGCACAGGATGGATCATCAGAGTGATAGAGACAAGGAGCCGTAGCGGGAAACGGCGATACAGGGCGCGAAGCAATAAAAATATCATTACATATTTCACAAAGGTTTTTCTTTATATTTTTAAAAAAATGTAACTAAATTTGTAATTCTTAATATTTTCGGAACTGTAACTGAATTACATATTTTCTCATTGTAACTGTAACGAATTACAGTTACTCTTTTTTTGTAATTAAATTACGTAACGTCGTTACATGTAATCCGTTACTCCCCAGCACTGAGTGTCGGACAGGTTAAAATGTAAAAAGTCAATAAGGTCATAGTAAATATTGGTAAATTAGACACAGAATAATGTTTTCAAGTCTTAATGATGATGATTATTTCTGCTTCTAGCAAATTTAAAAACTGACATTTAACATTAGAATACTACATCAGACTCATAGTGCCTGCTTCAAGGCTGTCATTTTCAAAAAGTACTTTTAATCTGGCAAACGATCCTCAACTTTATGCATATTGCAGTTTACCCACACGTACCTGAAAGTAGGGCAGGACCATATATGAAGCTCTTTTAAAAACAGAGATATGTATCGTTTATATCGAGATGGTCGATGTGTCGTTATAATTATACTTTTATTTTTCAGCTGTTTGTTTATCTAGAGCTGTTTGTTGAAAAATGTGCCTGTGAGAAATTTAAGATAAAGGTTTGACTCAGCGATGCCTTTTTATATTACTTTATGAGAAGAAAAACATAGATAAGTATTTTATATCGGCATTCACCCTAAAAATATCAAGATATTAATTTTGGTCCACTTGGCCCAGCCAGCATATTATTACACTGAAATCTTTCGAAGACGTAATAACTACAGCCGGTAAAGGTAAACTACATGAAGAGCAGCGGATTTGTTGTCAGATGCTTTTGCTCTTGTGTAGTCTGCTCACCAGGCCAGCTAAAGTGGGTGCTGTTGCCATTAATCGATCAAAGATATGTGCTATGCAGACGACTCACTTCTCAGAAATGATTCACTCACCAACGTCAATGTTCTCCCGTCCCAAGGCCACCAGTGAAAGAAACAGTATTTCCCTATAAATACTCCTGGGAGAATAAAAAAACAAAACAGAGGAGTTCAAAAAACGGCAACAAACGACTCAGAACCTTAACGAGAAGAGTAAACGAGGCCGACCTCTGCCGTTTAACGCCGCCTGGACGCCGCTTGATCTCCCGTAGGAGCAGGGTGATGGGACCGTAGACGTCGTTCGTCTGGATGCTTCGTACGATGCTGTTGAGGAGGGTTCGGATCTCCTGGTGGTCTGTTGGAGCCAAGGTCCCCTTTTTCTCCACTGCGAGCGACAAACAAGCATCTTTCAGAAAAACAGACTCGGCTCTGACCTCTTCTGATCATTGTCACTGCAGCAGGAAGTTAAAGGTGATTTCAATCTCATAATATGGTCCCAGTCGAAGCATCAGTAAAAGGTTGGCGTTTGGTGCCCCCTAGTGGAAGCTGTGGATCTCTACAGTCGACGGGGAGCGTCATGAAACTGCAGGCACTCACTGAAACTCCTCCAGAGGAGGTAAAGGGGTTCTTCAGGTTCCTGATGCAGGTTGATGTTGTCCCACAGCAGCTGGACGAAGACGTGCCGACTATCCTGAGACAGCGACGTCAGAGGAAGCTGCAAAGAAGACGATTTCTTGTTGCATAAACAGCTTCTGCACATTGTGTCACATGACAACCACAGTCTTTACTTTGCAGGGATTCATCTGAGTCCGATACCCCTTAATATAAGCCGGTGCAAACCTGGCTTTAGACGGTACCCCGTGCTGTGATGCTCCATCACAGTAAACCTCAACACATAATAAATAACGTTAAAAAGGTGAAGGGGTCTACTCTGGCCGTTCTGTGGGACTTTAATCGGGTCTGCGAACCTGTACTCCGTTGTTGCAGTGCTCAGAGGTGAGGATGAGGCCAGGCAGGTGAGACGGGAGGTCCAGGCGCCGGAAGTACCACACCAGGTTCCAGAAGATGATGGGATGCTGACTGAGGAACTTGTGGGTGTAGATGACCTGGACAGAGAACATCCCAGCCGTTTTACAACCAAGAGCCGCTTCAGGACGGCTGCCGGGTGAAACGTGCCGCCGGGTGGTATCTGCACCTGGTCTCCTTCGTTCTCCAGCAGCGTCTCCAGCTCCTTGCGCAGCACCAAAGGGCTGAGGTACGGCACGGACACCGGCTTGGGATTTGGACGTTTCTTGCCGATACCGTCCTGATGAACACACAGGAAAATCCAAGGATAAATGTCAGCTTTAGCTGTACGTTTTCATTCTCACAGGCCAGCGGGGAGCACGGACCGACACTTCCTGCAGGCTGCAGGGCAGGCTGGTGGTGGAGACGCCGTGTCCAGGCCTCAGAGAGTAGTCCAAACTCTGCAGCGGACCTCCGACGCTGTTGCTGCGCGTCAGTGAAGTCCCGCCGCATCTCTCCTGCGTCCCTGCTGCCTGGTGCCCCAGGAGACCCAGTGGGTCCGCCTGGACCGGCTCTGGAATCAGGCTGGGGGGACGCGACAAGGAGAGAGGAGTCAGGTGGAGGCTTCTGCAGGGACATTAATCATCTTTCACGGGGTTCCTCCGCTTTTTAGTGACGTTAAAAGACAACATGGCCGCCGAATCTGGCCCTCAAGAGCCAAAAAAAGCAATGTCATAAATTAGAGACATGTATCCTTTTAAATTGTATAAAGTGGCTAAAACTGTGCCTCATGTAGTAAATATAGATTTTTTTAACTGTGTAGTAACAGCCTCCTGCCACTAGATGTCAGTTTTCCCGCAGCACATTAAAACACACCCAGAAATGTCCAAAAAGAGAAAAAGTGATGCAGAATGATTAGAGTTTAAAGTGTAACTCACCCCAATATCAACTTTTTTTGCAGATAAACTGTATAAACCGGGCCTAAGGGTGCTACTTTTATGTCACTGTGCATTTTTCTATGTGAAATGAAATGAAATTATAAAATCCTGGGTCATTTAAACAGGTGAACCGGCCCTTTTAATGACTTCATGATGCCAAAGTGGCCCAATATAGAAACGAGTTTGACACCCCTGAACTACAGAATTCAAAGGGTGGTGACGACAACATCTGGAAAAGTCTGGAGATTGTTTTGCCAAATTTATCCAGGAAGGCAAACTACAGTTTCCAGGATATTTTGCAGGAGCCCTGATTAAAAACATGACGCTGCCTGGGTGTAGTACCTCTTGTGAGCTGCGGGACGACTGTCTGGATCCTCCTTCGACTCCTCCTGGGAGAAAGTGATCAGGTCCGGGGTCTTTATGTCAGCCAAGCTGCTCGCAGTGGGCTGAGCGCTGCTGCTGTGAATGCTTTCTCCCGAGGCACTCGGATTCATATAAAAACTGAAAGGAAATAAAAAAAGAAGCAGTTCTAGTTCAAGCATCTATGTTGAAACAGAAAGCGGCCTGATGGTCTGCATCCGTGTGTTATTGTGAGGGAGCCGTACTCGGGCGTCGTGCGGAGGTCATGAAACTCTATGTGCAGCAGCGGGAGGAAGGCGGTCCGGCAGAACGGACAGTTCGTGTTCAGATTGGAGTCGTCTGCGGTCCAGCCTGCCATGACCTCCTCGTCGTACACCAGGGCCTCACAGGAGCGGCACTGGGAGCAGCTGGACATCAGCACCTGAGGAGGAGGAGGAGGAGGAGGAGTTTAGCGATCACTGCGAAAAATGAAACATCATCCGAGAGAGAAGGCTCGTCTATGTGGGCCCGACCTCCAGCGCGCAGGCCTGGAAGATGCTGGAGGAGGAGGCGTGATGCGAGGAGCTCAGCTCAGAGTCAGGACCCCTGCCTGGACGCCCCGGAGTTGCACCTGCAGCCGCAAACAGACGGCGTCAGAGGAAACCGGCCACCGTACGCTGGCTCTTTGCGTCGCTGCGCGGGGGCGAGTGCTTACATGTCGGCTGCGTCCCGCGGCCCGTGTCGCTGCTGCTGCCGCTGCTGCTGCCCAGGCTGGTGCTGCTGCGGTTCAGACCGTTCGCCGCCAGACCCGGGACGCTTCTCTTCTCGGGACTCTCCTCCAAGTCACGCGCCGACAGCAGATGTTCATCCAGGCGTCTTGGGAAACCGCCCGCGCCCGGAGGCTCTTCGTCCTGCGCCGAAAAACCAAGATGAAGACGTAAAAGCTGCTTCTACCAGAGGCCGTAAGGATAATACGGTCATTTACCCAGAATTCCAGTTATTTGAGCCGTTTTAGTCAATTCCAGCTCATCTTTGACAACTATTGAACTTAATTATTATTATTACCAACATATGTCATTAATTATATTTTGCGTGAAGGCACAAAGACCAAAACAAAGCTTAAATAGCGTTTATTGCCACTCACCTCGTCATCAGAATAAGTAAAGGCCGATGCCATGGCCCCCCACATTTTACTGCCCACGTTCGCCGCCTGCTTCATGCTCGACTTCAGCACGTCGATTTTGGCTCCGGACAGCAGAGAGTCCATTTTGATCCCTGAAATGGTGTTGATGACCGATCCCAGCGATCCTGCCTGCGAGGACTTAACCATCGCAGTCAGCGAGGAGGTTTTGGGGGCGGAGAGCTTTGCCTTAGCGGTGAACGTCTTGGAGCGCGTGACGGTGCCTGGGCTGCGTTTGGGCGTGTCGGCCGGCGAAGTGCTGGCGCTCTTGGCAGGAGGCACGGGGAGGCTGCACCTGCGTTCCAGAGACCTTGACCCACCGCCATCGGGGGAGTCTCCCTGGGCCTGCTGCAGCTCCATGCTGGAGGATTTGGACCCCAGCGGGCTCTTCAGGCTCATGTACATTTCGATTTCCTCGGCCAGGTTGCGGGAAACGACGACGCTGGGCACGGAGCGCGCCGGCTCCTGGCTGCTGACCGACGCGGACTCCTCCTTCGCGGACACCAAGAGGGAGAGCGGGTCAGCCCCCGCCTCCACGTCGGCCCTCTCCAGCGTGGCTCCTTTGACTCCGGACTCCTCCTCGTGCGACTCAGTTTGCCTCCTCTCACGTTTCCCCTTTACCTCAGCAACCTCCGCCTGCTGCTCCTCCCCTTTGGCTTCCTCAGACTCTCCCGGGGCCTCCTTCTTTAAAGGCTTTTTGTCCTCGCCAGGCTCCTCCTCCAGGTCTTCGAAAAGTGCTTTGGACTTGCCGTAAGGCGGCGGACTCTGCGCCCCAGAGAGCGCCGCGGTGAGGATGCGGGCGTCTGCGCCCATGCGGCTGGCCATGTGGTCCACGCCTTTCTCCAGAAGCATCCCAGCGCGGGTCTCCACGCTGAAGCTGCAGCTGCGCTCCGAGAAGGATTTCTGCCGCTGATGCTGAGCTGCGTCCTCGGCCGCCAGCGGGGCGTCGTGATCGGGCAGGGACACGCTGTCGGTCTTACTGAGGCTCCGGAACAGCTTCCCCGTTTCTGGAGGGTGTGAACAAACGGCGAAGTTGCAACAATCAAACCAAACTGCTTCTTCCTTAGAGCTTCAAAGCGGGACTTTGGGCTTACTCTGCTCCCTGCCGCCGTCAAAGCTTCCCGTGGAGAGCCTCACGATGCTGGGGACGGGTGAAGGGAGGTCGACAGGACTGGGGGGCTCGCTGCCCGCTGAGCCTGCAATGTCGCCCCCTGGTGGCAAAGAGGAACACTGACTACATAAACAACAGGTGCACCTTTTTGCATAAAGGTGGAGTAAAAAGAGAACAAGTCATGTTGACAATAAGCCATTAGATTAGATTGTTTTCGCTCTTCTCTGGCTTCTTTTTCCACACTTCTTGAGACCTGGAAATCTAATTTAGTCCAGACTGCAGCACACGGGCAAACAGCGACTCCTCTTACCGTTCTGATCCTTCTTATCGGCGTTTTTCTGCCCAGATGAATGCTCTTCTGTAGGTGATGGCTCTGCCAGCTCCTGGTGTAACTCATCCTTAGACCCGTATCCTTGATCCGACTGCCTTCCTGTAGGGGAAACCCAGGCTGCTGGAATATTCAAATAATGACATTTTTTGCCATTTCCAATGCGACGTGCGGGTGATTTTTCTCTACCTGTGTTGCAGCCCTCTGCAGCGTCCTCATTGGGCTCCTCGCTGTTAACCTCACTGGAGCTGTGAGCGCTGCTGTGACTCAGATTATCGGCGTCTGTGGCTGCAGACTCTTCTCCTGCTGCACCTGGGAGCACACCATCACAAGGCTGTTTCCAGAATCAAACTTCTAGACTTTCTTCCCAGCATTTTTGTTACGTATTCTGTCTGCTGGACTTTGGTCTTAGAATCTGCAGGTCCCACAATAATTAATTAACAGAACACTTTGGTTGGACCCAAACTAACTTAAATCATCTTTATTTCATTGACTAGAACCTTTGGACTTGCCAAGTAAGACATGAAATATCCTGGACTAAATGTTCCTCGAAGCACAGTTTGTGAACTTTAGCGCCTTTATTTACTAGGACTCCTAAAAATAGCAGTTTTAGAGCTGGTTTAGCCTATTAGACCCAGATTAAGAACCATAGGTAGGTTACAGTGAAGCTTTAAAGCTGCCTAGACACAACCCAGGTAGCAAAATGGCCCTTTTTTCATTTTTTAATGAGTCTGAAGTCAACAAAACGAATGTTTGGTTGGGTAAAATGTTAGAAACAAGGTGTGATTTGGCAAATCAAAGAGAACGCCTCCTAGATCAATAAACACAAATAAAAACTAAAGCTTAGATCTTTGACATTTAGAACATCGAAAAAAGGAAAAACAATAAGTTATCCATGCTCAACTTTCTTTTTTCAAAACTTTTCCAAACCTAGAAAATGACACAAGAGGACCTTTCATGACTGTGTAGTAAGTAATAATGCAACAACAACGCATATCGATCGAAACAAACGGTTCGGTAAAAAGTTAAATAGAAGAACAGTTTTCCTTCCCTTTGCATTCTGGCCTATCATCTAGGTTAATACTACAGTCATTAAATCGTCCCAACCAATCAAACGCAGACCCAGGAATGCCCCGCCCCCTTCAAAGAGTTCAGAGCATGTTTTCTGTTTTTGCAGTTTTTGGTAAAAAGTTGAGTTTAAAAACGTATTTTAAGTGCAGCTGTGGCTGTTTTATGCTGTGGCTTAATTACACGTTTTTAAATAAAGAATGCAACCAACTAAATTTAATTTTTTGATAATCATCGATTATTTTTCCCTACATGGTCCAGCTCTAGGAACCCTGAGGCAGCCGGAGGTGTCCCGCCTTTCTCACCTGCGGTCGCCATCGTCGGTGGCGGCTGCTTCTTGGGCGAGGCGTGATTCTGAAGTTGCTTGAACTGGGCCACTCCACGGATCACGTTGCGCAACTTGGTCCACATGAAGAGGCCGCTGCGGTTGCGACTTGGCCAGGGGCCCTCCAAGACAGCCTGCAGGCAGAGGGGGGGGGCGAGGGGGTTCTGCAGAGTCAACACCTAGACCGGAGGTTTGTGGAACACAAGCAGCATTTCACAAAGAAAGACCTTGTTATAGTATCCGTATGTTATGGCGTTGGGATGGACGCCGGCCTTTTTCATCTCTACCAGGACCCGTACAGCCATGACAGGAAGACCCCACACGCCGCAGAGCTGCATCACTACCCTGTAACACACCTGACGCACAGACAGAGACTCAATCTGCAGCACCTCAGCTCAATGGTCCCCCCAGAAACGGCCGAAGGGTGAGCGTACCTCGTCCAGGATCTCCACCTCAGCGGCCCTCATCTTCAGCAGGACGTTGTAGGCCTGCTGCATGGCGCGGCTCTTGGACTTGGCCAGGCGCACGCCGGCAGGCAGGCAGATGAACCACAGGCTGTAGCAGTGGCTCAACAGGCAGCGCGCCCACAGCGGCGGGTTGGAGGAGAACCGCTTGGCCAGTTTGTAGGCGAGCTTGATCTCCTGTTGAATTGTAATTATAACAATGATAATAATAATAAGAAGAATGAGCTTCAAGCACGATGTAATGGGAGGTACTGTGGGGTCTGATGTGCGGGTACCTGCTTGGTTCTCTTGGCCAGCAGAGCAGGGCTGCTGGACAGACTTGACCCGGCTGCTCCGGTGCTCAGCGCGGGACGCAGCTCTCTGGGACGGTCAAACAGGTTCAGCTGCAGCCTGGGGAAACCTTTATAGCTGGAGAACACAAAAAAAACCCCGACGTCACAAGGGGGCCGGAGGAGGGAAAAGTCTCTCTTGGATAAAATGTAAGTCGGGCACGGGCTTCCAGCTTCAAACCTACACATTCAGGACTAGGGCTGGACGATAATTCAATACCAACATATATCGATCGATAAACGTATATCGATGATAGAAAAACAAAGATCAATAAAAAGTTCAATAGAATAACGGTTTTCCCTTCCTCTTGCATTCTAGCCTATCATGTAGGTTAATATTACTGTCATTAGATCCTCCCAACCAATCACAAACAGACCCAGGAACCAAGCTCCGCCCCCTTCAAAGAGTTCAGCACGTGTTGTTTCTTTCTTGTTTAAAAACTCACAGTTTTGGTAAAAAGTTGGTTGAATAATTGGTTGGGTTTGAATTCAGTGTTTGTGTGTTATGTATCTAAAAATACGTCGCTAGGCAACAGCATAAAATGGCCAGGGCTGCACTTTAAATATATGTTTTGAATTTGTTGATAATTATCGATATCGGTCGATATGATTTTTATTTTATCAATTTGCTTTTTTTCCTACATCGTCCAGCCCCATTCAGGACCAATAAAGGTTTCTGTCATGTTGGTCCTACTATCCCAAGATCGTCCAATGATTTGCCACAGAAATGATGATTCCTACAGCTGCACACTGTCAGATGGCTGAAGAAAAGTTATTCTGACTGGACATATATCTGGGTGCACAAAAGCAGTCAGTCGTGGCTTTGACATCAGACATGAAGCAGCGTTTACTCTTTTTAAGGAAGGCTGCTTTTAAACTAATGTTAACAGCGGCAGCGTGGCCATCTGTACAATAAACAGGCTTCTGGAGACACAGCTGTTCCCAGCTTTGACCTTAAAAAAGGGCTGAATTAAATGTATAATATTAGGTACAATGAGCACATCTTCATTAATCTGCTGTTTAATTGGTCCAGGTCTGAGTATTCCCCGGCTCAGCTTTTAAGACTTCATGAGTTTTAAACAATTTTTGAAGGTTAAAGACAGACGTTCATATTTAAGGTGTGTCTAAATCTATAATGGTGGTGAAAATTTAAAATAAAGCAAACTGCAAAACCTGCAGGTATGCATGCACTAACATGATAAAGAAGTGTCTTCAGTACAAAATCATTGGATGGATTAAACTAATGGATAAACGAAAAGATGGAGAGGTGGGTAAACAGGATAATAAATGGATGGATTTGGAACGAGACGGGAAATAAAGTCCAGGCTCCACCTTCTTTTGCCAAAACCCCAGACTGCTTGGTAACCCTGGACTCAAAAGTCTTCAACCATCGCCATCTATTTAAAATCATCCAAGCACATTGTAAACCATTCATTGGTGACTCTTAATTAGTCTTAATTTAAATTTCATCTAAAAAACAAACATTAAAAAAAAATCTGCTTTTACCTTCAAAACATCTTAATTTTAGACAAATCTTAAGCTAGGCTTTCTGCGCCAAAATCAATTTACCATAAATAAATATTTAAACAGTATTATCACAGTAATAATATTCAACAGCATAGCAACGTGTGGCATTATTTTAGCAACGTGTGGCATTATTTTAGCCGCAGCTGCTCCTTTATTTTTCAACAAACTCAATTAGATGACGTCACCATTTCTGCCCAGCCCTTTGGTTTTAATCATGCCAGACCGTAAAAGTAGAGATTTTCTTCCCTCGACGGCGTCATTATCAGAATCGTGCCGACATCTCATTGCAGCTGTGAGAAACTTACGTGTACCGAGGAGCGGCTTCGGCTCCGCTGTCAGCTGGAGGTTCTGGAGGCATTACGAAGACCGTGTGCTCGCTCTTCTGAGACTCGTCCAGCTCCAGCAGCTTGGCGTCCTCCGACGAATCTCCTTCAACCTGCAGCCAAGGCCACAACCAGGTCAGAACCACGAGCTCTGCGTGTCGGTACAGCCCAAACATCGTCATCCAGCACAGCACAAAAAATCCCTCTTCTTAACTGTGCTTTGATTGGCCCAGGCTTTATCTGCTAAAGTTCAGTTCTTCAGGCTTTCTGAAGCTCTTTTAAAACTTTCCTCTGGACTTTGGCTGCTTTCTCGGTCATTTTTAGATCCTTTTTCAAAGGAACATCGCTAATTTTATGTACAACAAACCAAACCAGTATAATAAATAAAGAGCAATGAGGGAGGACAAGATTTCTGCACAGCACTGAGGTACATTTTGCCTCTCCAATCAGTAAAATATGCACGTTTGATTAGAGTTCGTGTTAAAGGATAAAGAGAAGCAGGCAATGCACATGCCCTACAGAGGGAAATGTAGCATGCTTTCCTTACTCAATGTTAAACTAGGCTGAAAAGGGGAAGAGCCGCTGTGGAAAATCGGATTAAACATTACCTTGGTACCCTTGTCGGTGATTTTATCAGAGGGAAAAAGCTGCAAGAAGAGGAAAAAGAGCACAGGCAAGAGAATGAATTAGAGGAAGCGTGTGTTTTCCCCTCCCTGACGTCCCAAACGTTATTTTGCCAATAGAGCGACGCAAAACAAAGGCATCCTGGAAAGGAAAGGAAAAGAACGGCGGCTGGTGATTACCTTCTCCACACAGTCATCAAAAAAGGCCAGACCGGTGTCCTTGTCGCTGACGAAGGTGCACTCCTCGATAAAACGGATGAATATCTGGGTCTTTGTGAGCTGGGAGTAAAACTTCTGGTGGGCGCGGTCTCTGCTCTTCAGGAAACCTGGAAGGAGACACGGGGTCATTCCCAAATGATGGTCTCCAGGCTTTGTTGCTTTGGAGCATCCAGGATCAATTCACAGAAACAAACATCTTCACCCAAATGTTGCTTTCTATTGTTACACACCAGCAAAACGTCAATCATCAGTTAAAGGGGAGCCATTTAGATCCATTTAAATCCGTCCTACGATTGATCGGCCGGGGCGTTCGGGAACAGAGAAGCTCGTGGGAACCATTTTCCCAGCAGCGAGAATTAATAAACGTTTATGACGACTGAGCAGGCAGGCTGCTGAAGGCCCTTTGCTTACCTTGCAGGTCATAAAGAGAGTCTGCAGCCGTGGCCTTCTCAGAAGGCGCCTGGGTGATGGGTTTGAGGTAGGAGCGGTAGCCCTTCAGGATGGAGGCCATGAAGCGCAGGAAGGCTTCCTGGATCTCCATCTCCAGGGACATCTTCTTCTTGTGCCACGTGAAGTCTGCGTCGATGGGCGTCAGATCCAGAGCAGAGTCCTCGTTTGGAGCCTGGTGAACGGCCACTGAAACGCCGCAAAGGATCAGATGGCTGAACATTTTTTTTTTTACTCGCCTCGAGTCAGAAGGGTCACGTTCGACGGCAAACTCTGGTTTTTATCGAGGTGAGAGCGATTCAAAGTGTGCTCTTCATACGTATGAAGTGTGCCCTTCATACGCGTAATTACATTTTCGCTTTGCTCTCTGATGAAGAAAGCAGTGAAATCTGTAAATTAGAGCAGCTTCATTGAGAAGTGGAGAAATTCTTCATTTATGTGAGCAAAGGCAAAAGGACAGAGGCTTGCAAAATGTATTCACCCCTTTGCCTTTTTATTTGTTTTGTTACTTTCCAACCTGTAATTTCAATGTTTTTTTAATCTTATTTTATGTGATGGAATATGCACAAATTTTTTTTTAGGTTTTTAACGGCACTAGTTAAAAACATTTTTTCTTACAGTGGGCTGACAGGAGATGGGGTACGAGAGAGGGGAGAGACATGCAGCAAAGGACCACAGGTCAGAGTCCAACCAGGGTCGGCCGTGTCGAGGACTAAGGCCTTCGTACATGGGTAGTGCGCGCTAACCACTGCGCCACCCAAGCACGCCCACTAAAGAATAATGTTAAAGACATTTTTAAAAACTGAAAATAGGCTTTGAAGCCCCTAAAAGAATCTAGTGCAACCGATTACCTTCAAAAGCCACATAATTAGTGAAATTAAGTCATCTAAGTGATCTGTCAGTATAAACGCACCTTTTCTGAAAGGCTGCAGCATCACTAAGCAAGAGGCGTCACACCATGAAGACCAAGGAGCCCTCCAAACAAGTCAGGGACAAAGTTGTTGACAAGTACAAGTCAGGGTGGGGTTGGAGTTGTTCCCCAGGAGTGCAATCAGATCCATCATCTTCAAATGGAAAGCACCCCAATAAGCCGTACGCTTAGCTGGACTTTATGGAAGAACGGCCTGAAAAAAAGCCATTACTTAGAGTTGAAAGTCAAAAGGCACGCGGGCGGCTCCCCAAATGTATGGAGGAAGGTGCTCTGGTCAGATGGGACTAAAATCTAACTTTTCAGCACCCAAGCAAAACGTTACATCTGGTGCTGAACCAACACATCCCGTCACCCCAAGAACACCGTCCTCACAGTGAAACATGGTGGTGGCAGCATCATGCTGTGGGGATGCTTCTCAGCAGCAGGGACTGCAAGAAAACTGTAAAAGTGCGGAAAACCTGAGTTCTTTTAAATCAAGATTAAAAACACATTTGTTTAGGACTGTTTTTGACTGCTCTAGTTAAACTGTTCTACTGAAACAGCATTAGTTCAACTTTTTTAGTCCAACTGTTTATTGATGTTCTATTTTGTTTCTACATTTTCTGTTTTCTTTTCCTGTATTTTAATCATGTAAAGCACTTTGCATTGTCTCTGTACTGAATTGTGCTATACAAATAAATTTGCCTTGCCTTGCCTTGCAACACCGGTCCGAGTCGAGGGAAAGATAAATGGTGTTAAATACAGGGATGTTCTGGAGCAGAGCCTGTTTCAGTCTGCCGGTGATCTGAGACTGGGATGGAGGTTCACGATCCAGCAGGACAAGGACTCAAAGCAAACCGCTACAGCAACACTCAGTGGGTTTAAGGAGAAACATCTAAACGTGTTGGAATGGCCTAGTCAAAGCCCGGACCTCAATCCAATTGAGAACCCGTGGTTAGAGTTGAAGATCGCTGTTCACCAGAGAAAACCCGCCAACCTGAAGGAGCAGTTTAGCCCCGAGGAATCTGCAGAAAGGCCAGAGGCCAGACGCAGCGAGCTCATGGAGGCTGATCCAGAGAGACTTACATGCTGCAAAGTTTCACTCAAAAGATTGGGGGGGTTGAACAGTAATGAATGTCGCAGCTTTTTTGTTACTTTGTCCGATATTTGCTTCACAATAACAAAACGACGTCTTGAAAGCTGTAGACATGTTCTGTAAATAAAAAGCGGTGAAGATTATCAAACAATCCATTTTAATTCCAGGTTGGTAGGTAACAAAAAACACGAAGATTAAATGAATTAAAGTCGCAGACATATGATGAATGAACGAAGGAGTTCATGTTGGGATGTGAATTTGGCTCCCAGTGTTTCTGTCAGGAACTATAAACATAAAGTCATTCAGTTTCAACCCTTACCCTTAGAAAGTAGTTCTTATTAAGGCTGAACTTACACAATAAAGCCGCCACTGCTATCCGGATTGCAATGACTTAGAGGCTTTCTTCACAGTTGAGTTTCATTCCTGTGTGATGCTTTTAGCATCTATAAACTATCTGATGATCCAGTCCTATTCACTTAGGAAGCTTTGTTATAAAAATACATCTGTTGCTCTAATATTCCATAATCAACAACGTGAATGAAAGTCCTAACCTTTTAGAAATGTATTTATTTTGTAAACTTTAGGGTCCCGGATGTCCCCAGGGAACCTGTACGACAGATCAGGACCTCCTTAAAATAAAGCAAAGTGCAATCCACATTTATAACATTTAAGAAGGTGTATTTGTGGTGCAGTTTTTGTAGCTCTGCCCTCAAATCACCGGGTAAAGGAGCAGCATCGGGGTGTGGTTTGTACCTGTGGCCAGCTGGTGGTGCAAGTTGCTCAGCGAGCTGATCAGACTCTTGCAGGGCTTCTTCGGGAGGTACTTCCAGTTGCTGTGTTTCTTCTCGTCAGACCTGGGACATAAAACACCAGAGCATCAGAAACGCTCCGCGAACGTCTGACCAGCGCTCTGGCTTGGGGGAAAACGTAGCCCAAAAATCACAGCGCCACATACAGATAGATGGTGTTGGTGTCCAGGTCCACGCAGACGACGTCCGGCGGGGGGTCGTACAGGTCAAAGTAGCGGGAGTCGACGCCCACGATGAACGGACACGGGGCGTTGAGGACCCCAGCCAGAGAGAGCGGGCACAGGGGGATGTAGGGACACTGCCACTGGAAGGGGAAAATCATCTGAAAGGGACACAAAACGTTTGGGATTTATGAAAAAAAAAACATCTACATGTGTAAATAATTTACATGTCAGAGCCTTAAAATGTGTTTTTAAGCAGAGAAATCCGATTTGTTGGGACCGATTTAAAGCAACAGGTGGATTTTCGAGGATTGTGACATCGTCGAGTGTTTAACGTGACGACACTTCATAGAGAAAACAGGCTAAAGGTTAAACAGCTAAAATGTTAAAATCAGCTGCTTTATTACTCAATATATATATATATATATATATATATATATATATATATATATATATATATATATATATATATATATATATATATATATATATTTAAATGTTTTCGCTCAAACAATGAAAGAAAACCCAATTTAGATGCCCTTGTTTCATCTTTACTTAAGCGGCGTTTAAACAAACATGAACAGCGCGCAGGAGGTCAGCCAGTCGACTCGTGTGGCGGCTAAAACCGTCACATGCATGCAGACAAACATGTCCGATGTTTGTCTTGCTTGTGAAAGGCCGGAGCCCGCTGAACGAAGAGCTTTTACTGTCCGAGTTCAGCAACGACGGGCTCCGCGGGATTTACAGGAGACATTTCAGCTCAAATTGCTTATTTAGTCATTTGGTATTTATTGCCGACACCTCCTTCGTCAAAGAGTAGAACGGCAGGATGCTAGTAGGTGATGGAGATCAGGAGGAGAGGGAGCTAATCATGATGACTGGACGGTTTCCTACGGAGGAGCCACAAGATTCAACTCTTCTTCTTGAAAGGCTTTCAATGCTGTTTTGCTTATTTTGTGAAAGGTTTGCTGCTGCTTGACGCGCAAGATCATTTTCAGATTTTCATTTAATTAATACAAAAATACAAAAACAAGCATCGACTCCCTTCCACTTTAGGATTTTGCATTACTTTGTGTTGGTTTATCATATAAAAAAAATCCCCCAAAAAAAACATTCTGTAGTTTGTAGCTGAGACTAACGGTGGGGTTCGGCTTTTACACTTGGAAGTTGGGTCTAAATATTTGCACAACTTGGTCAAAACCAGAATGTTTTGATTCTGACCTGATAGGTTGAAGCCTATCAAGCCTGATAGTGACACTATTTTCCAACACATTTCTACAGTAGAGCTGCTGATAGCTGTATTTGACACCTCGCTGCTTAAATCGGGAGCAAGATGCGCGTTACCCACGTGCTTCGACTCTGATGAGTCAGCAACGATACATCACACAGGAAGTTTCAGTTTAGTTGTACTATTCATTTCCCCCCTGATGTGTCTTTAGACAACCCGACAACGACATCAGAGAGCACTCACAGCCACCACTGCCTCCGCCACCCCGGTGAGCACGGCGGGCCTCAGCGAGTGCAGCAGGATCTTGTTCTCCAGGAGCACAAAGTGCAGCAGCGTGGCGCAGTTTTCGGCGCCCAGATTCATCAGCAGAGTGCCGTAATCTGCCCCGCTGACAGAGGGAGAGAGCACAGGGCAGGAGGTTCAGCCAGGAGACAGGTAGTAATAATAATAATAATAATAATAATAATAATAATGCACTTTACTGATCTCCAGCTGTAACTAAAAGACCAAAAAAAACTAATAATTAAAAAATTAAATCAGAAATTATTAGAATACAGTTAGATTAAGGCAAAAGAAATGACGTAAATGCACTTTACTGCCTAAAGTGTTAAAAACTGGGCATAAATTAAAAAGTACAGTAGTGTTATTTTGTACTATCGTCATAAAAAAAGAGCCCTTTTAGTTTTGGACACAAACATTTTGTGCGACAAATAGCCTGGTGGACGCAGCTTAGTTCAGACTAAACACCAATTTTGGATTTTCTTTATTGCAAATTGACTATTAATCCAAAAACCTAGCCGTGTCGTACAGTCTGCTGCCGCCGACTGGTTTTACTTTGCTGTTCTGTCGTGTGCTGATCTTTGGTACCTGAGGGGTAAAGGCGTACACACGGGCTGAGACAGAATCAAAGTGTCATGTGCCGACAGCTGCAAGACAAATGATGTCGATATTAGAAACGTGCAGGAAAAAAAAAAAAAAACATAAAAACACCACATTTGTCTTTCAGTTCAAAGAAACAGAAAACATTTAAATTTCATTCAGAAAAAGGAAAATGTTCTACTTCTAGATACAATCTGTGTGGTATGAAAGAACACAGCAGCTACTATAATTTAGAAATATGGCACCTTGCAAAAAACACATGGTGAGAGAATAATATACATGCTAGTTCATCAAAACTTTATATCAACAGGTCAAATAAAGGCGAAAAAAAAAAAAAAAGAAAGACTAAAATTACAACATTGCTGAAAAGGAGAATGAATAAGCTGAGAGCGCAAATCAAAGAGATTTAGGCTGCGACTAAACACCCCTAGAGTTAGGACTCTTCAGCCGGAGCGAAGTGCGTCACCGCCGGTCGCCATAAGTGCCGTCCAGATAGCGGATGGAGTAAGGAAGGAGGTAGGAAAAGGAGCCTGTATGCTTCCTCTCATAGCTCCTTTAGCATAGGAAGCTCATGATGCTAAGGAGCTATATAGAATCCCACAATCCTTTGCGTGACGTATCGACTCGCGTCATCCAATCTGATCTAACGGAAACCGTTCTTTACCAGCCGGTGGTCTGAGGGTCAGCGGCTCTGCCGTTATAGGAGCAACCTTGTTTATTTTGTTGTCCACTCCTTTATGGCCCGTTTGTGCTTGTAAAACAATGCAAGGAAGCGACTCACCTGGACAAGGATCCGGGGCCTTTGAGGGGAAGGAAATGACACGTTGTGCATGAAGTGCGAGATGTGCCTGCGGAGAGAAACATGGGGGGGAAAAAAAAAAATCTAAGCTCTGCTTTGATGTGATCGACGACGCCTGAACAATCAGCGACGGGACTCCTACTTCTCAACAGGCAGCGGGTGAGGGCCTGAGACCGAGAGCTTGTAGATAAACATCAGGAACTTGCGGAAGGAATCAAAGAAGGGCCAGCGGGACAGCAGACAGATGCATTTGTTGGTGTTTACGGAGCGGTTGGGGATCATCTTCTTCTCCACGGGGGTGAGGAGACCCAGCTGGATCTTCTGCTTCTCGCTCAGGAGATCCACGGGGTAGGGTTCGTAGAACTGGATGGCTGATCCATACACCTGGCGCAGCGGGCGGACAAATGATCAACACAAGCTGGGGCCATCTTTGGAGAGTTACTGCTGCAGGCTCCTCCGTCTCACCTTTTCACCTGAAGAGACGGTCAGGACGAACGTGGAGAAGACCGGCAGAGGGTCGCGGGTGTTCGGCGCCCAGCATTCGATCTTGGCCCCCATGGGCAAACAGAAGAGAGGAACCGACTCCGACAGAGGAAAAGACTCGTAGTCGTCTTCGGGGTAACGAAAGATTAAGCCTGCAGGGCCGAAGAAGACAAAAAAGGTAACAACTTATAACGTGATGACGCAATAACCCTAGAGAGGAGCAGGTCTGACAGGGTTCGTCATTTCCCTCCCTGACACAACAACTTCAGGAAAAGAGATTAACATTTTTTTAAAAAAAAGGTCAAATTTCTGTGTCCTGAGTCATCAGGACAAACACTGCGGATCGATGTCAGGAAATGACTACTAGGTTGAACCTGAGCACCGGACGAGATGCCATTACGAGGAGACGCTCCTGTGCCGGCACGCACACGCGGACCTGCAGGCGCTCCGGTTGTGGGGCGTGGAAGGAAGTGCAGCTGTCTGAGGAGAATAAACAGCTCCTTCGCAGGAAGACAGCCGGCCCAATATGATAAAGCCCGGCTGCATGGGTGTGTTTGCGCTTCGCACAACAGCGCTCAGTCCGTTGAAATGCCACAGGGCGGTGAGACAAACGAGCAGCAGTTTTGATGCACGGCGAGAGCGCAGACGAACAGCTGCGTGGTTTAATACGAGAGACAAGGCAGCCCCGGTTTTAACTAAAGCCAATTCTTAATAAGAAATGCATCGCTAAGTTACGATTTGATTGGAATCTAAAAGAATCAAAGGTTAGATTTTCACTTTGAGTGTGATATTGTGCTACAAAAAATGTAAAAAAAATGAGGATCAATTGTATTGAATGTTTCTTATAGATCACAGCCAGGGTTGTCAATTGGTGTCAAGGGTGCCGTTATAAGTGCAGCCACTATACCGTCTAGGCACAGAAAACAAGCATTTTAAGGAAAAAGGGGAAAAAAAAACGGATGTTGTAAAATTATGAACTAAAAGGATATATAGGAAAGATGAAAACAAAGAAGATCCAAACATGAACGAAGCATTCCTGCAGATCCGTTTGTAAAACATTACGGACATTTGTTGCCATCTAAGCCAGTGTGAAGGGCAATTTTCACCTGAAAATACACAAGCTAAATCAAGAATACAAAGTTTTGGTACCCGTGTAAAGGAAAGACATAAAATAATTTTTCTCAGTGGAACCACTACTGCAACTGTTTCTATGCCTGATTTATATTTAAAATAAACATAAAATATCCACGTTTTTTTTTTAGTCTCACCAATTTCTCCCCCTAAAACAAACAGTATTACAAATTATTGCGAAAACCCAGGAACAGCCTCAGATTTTATAAATCCTCATCTTGAAAATAAAGTTGGACTTAATCAGCTGAAGCATGTCAGGTCCACAGGTTTAGTGGGCAGTGTGTCAGGTGTGGCTGGGATCTTGGCACAATTTATCCAAATGTACCCAGAACTGTGCTAAATGTGTTTTTTTTTTTTACCTAATAAAAAGGAAATTTGTTCAAACACAAGTGCTGATTTTAAAGGTAGGACTCCTTCAGTACATGGCTCATCACACTGACCCCATGCACCATCAAAAAGTATCATTATGCACACCATAAAATCAATAAAGTGAAGAGAAAATGAGTTTAATTGTATCCTCTTGTCTAATCTTGCCTGCAAGCTGAAGTCCCGTGGTATTTGTGTGTTCACACCGCTCCCACCTCAACCATTCTAGACAGACCCAGAACGGGTGGGCCAACCACGTTGCAGTATTATGGTTTAAGGCTGGACATAGAGCTGTGATGAAAGCAAGTGCTGCCGAGCCCACAGCCGAACCAAAACAAACATGGCAGCGCAGGAGGACGCACGCGTAGCTGCCGCTATAACATCCGTTTTGTCAGAATCCACAATTTCCTCTTTGAAAGAAGAACAGCAAGAAGTGCCTCGACCCAGCAGAACAACGTAGAGTGCTACACATAACCTGGCAACCCAGGTTACATTTTGCCTCCAACTACAATTATTTTATTGAAGAAAAAAAATAAAAATAAAAAAAGACTTCTCTATAAAATGTAAAGGAATTATCAATGAAAAAACGTGTGGTTGACAACTATTGGAAAACAAATATACCCAGTTCAATCAACTATAAAACAATGGTCTAGCTGCCTTGAATCAAACGGACCGTTACGCTGAAAGTTGTCAAACTTTTGCTGAAATTAGACCTGGAGTGTAGCAGTGCTACGTACTAAGCTAACAGTACGACACGGATGTTTGAGAGCAACATAAAGCTCACGTGCATCAGAGAAGCTGCAAACCGTCCGGACAACAGACCTGTAAGCTAGCGCTAGCTGTTGTTAGCTTCACGGACAGCCTGATAATGTGGTTCTATCGCGGCCTGGGCTCTCCATTCGAGCTGGACCACGCAACGCTCCTCTCCGTGAATGCATAGTGAAACAACATAGAAACATGTTCAGTCTTTGTTGTCAATAAGTTAATGTTTTAAGTCATTTTTAAATGGTACAGAAGCAGTATATAGTTTTTACAAGCCTAGTTGGCCCCCTTGTGGCTATAAATGGTAATGTTTACTCCTTGGTTCATGTTGTTCAATATGAATTAACCATTTAAAATCGATACACAAGTCGCACCAAACTAATTTAGTAGTTTTTATCTTTCAGATAACAGTTTGATCATTTTCCAACTCTGGATAATAATGGAAATTTCTTTGAGTTTACAGATTGCTCTAAGTTTCAGACTCTTCCAGACGGCAAAGGAACCCTGTGATCAGTATACAAAAAGCATTAATTACTCCTGAGATGGTGAACAAAACTGAAACACCGACAGTTCACCGTAACTCACCTGCTTTGTAGCTTATAGAATTGGACGCCGATACGGATTTCTTGTAACACAGGAACACACTGGAGCCCCACTGAAAGATTTTGAAACAAAGCGTCACCCGCCCGTTGCTCTCAGGGTTCATGAGAAAAGCTCGGCTGAGGGCAGAGCCTGTGACCCACCATGCCACAGTTGAGGTTCCTGTCCACTTTACAGAAGGTATGCGGCGGCGTCTCTCCCTTGCTGGTGATGATCACGCAGATGTCCGTCACTGCCAGGGAGTTCTGGGGCTGGACCGGAGGGGCTCGGCGGAAAGTGATGAAGATGCGCTGTGCGTTGGCGGAGCTGTTGTTGACGTTGGCGCAGCGGCCGTATGGAGTGGCCTGGACAACCTCGCAGCCCTGGATCAGACGGTCCTTACCCTCATACAGCACTCTGGAATGTAGAAATGTAAAATAATTACATGAAATCTGAAGGATGCTTGGAATTGCGGCATTTTCTTTACATTCATTAACTTTTTTTACATCTGAAAAGCTTCAATGCCAAAAATAGGAGGACATCAGTTTAATCCCTCAAAAGGTTTGAGTGCAGGAAGTGCACCAGGAAGCTTCTTAAAAAAGTAAAGGAACAACACAAAAATGACTTATAAATTTCCTTTAGGTGGCGACACACACAGACCACCTTCCTACCCATCTATTGGCCTCCACCGCAGGCCAGACTATTTTTACAACAGGGAATCCTTCACAGGCATCTGACTATTCAGCTCCACAGACCGAGCTAGAGAGATTATCAACCATCTTTGAATGGATTTAACCAAGGGTTGTCTGTCTTGCTGACTTTTCCCCTTTACCCTAAAACCAGTTCATTGTGCGAACAGACCTCTGCCTGATCTGGATCTCTGGAAGGCATCCCTGGAAATGCCCAGAGAAACGGGGCAGATAGCGAACAGCTTGGCGGTGCATCACCAACATGCATTCAAAACCACCAATAAAAATGAACGGAAAGTTTTCCAGGTGTAGGAAAAATAAAAAGGCCAAAGAAAAATACACCAACTCATAATCTCCAGTGTTTTTAATAGTGGTGAGATATTGAATCAAGTCTTTGAGATGTGTCTCATAGAAAAACAGCAACTTTGCACACACACAGGTTGCAGTGTGTCCGCTTTTCTTTAAATGTAAAATAAGTGGAAAAAAAACCCAACAAATCTGGAGGGTTGTGATTGCTTTAATTTGAATCTCCAGTCAGTACATTTGGATGCAAAAACCCTGCAATATTCAGCATGGGTGGCTAGGTGTAAATGTTGTGTTTCCAAAGAAAAGATACAGAATTGCCATCGTCTAATTTGAAGGTAACAAAAACAGAAGAGCTATAGATGAGAAAAAAACTGGGAGATGACTGAAATAAAATGCTGAAGATGTTTAGCATTCGCCCCCACCCTTACCAGCACTGTGTCCAAGATAGAATTTGTGTTTCTGAGCTTTTGTCTGGTTTAGCCCTCGTTTCTGCAGTAGGAATGCATTGGTGTATAAAAACTACCCCGGTTACTGAAAAGTAGGGGGGAAACAATTAGTCGGATTAAAGGGTTATTGAAATAATGAAGTAGTTTGGTAATCGAATAATCGTTAACTGGAGTGAAAGAACAAACGACAGAGCAGTAATTAACAATATTTGCCGACATCACAAAGTCTGTTGCGATATGATTTCCATTCAAGTCACAAGACTGCGATTGATATATCATCTGCACAACTAATAATTATTTACATTAATATTAACTCGCACAAAAAATATGGTTTGACCATTTTATTTCTACGGTTTAAAATAAGAGTATTTTATAATAATAAATCACCCGTTCACTATAGTGACAAGTGCATTTAAAAAATAAAGCTGCATCTAAAGATGATGTGGATCGATGTTTTCATTTTGTATCGATGTAATGCGATTGTTAATCTTTTAATCGATATTTATATGGATCGATGGATTGTTACATCCCTAGTTAAAATTCTGTAAATATATTTTATGAGCATTGAGTTAATTATTTTACTCGTTTTTGCTATTTGAAATGTTTTATTTAAAAAATCTTGCTTGGAAAGGTATGTTAATTTACTAACCCTCTCTCTTTAGGTTAATGGAGAATATAATTGATAGATTAACCAGTTACTAACATAATGAAAATATTTTAGTTAATAAACGTTTTTTTCCCCCCCAAATCAGATACATCTAGATATTTTGTTCAGATTAAATAGCTACATCGTATTGTTTCTCTGACTAAAAACACCTCTTAAACAAAAATAGCCAACTCTGAGTGTTCTTCACTTAGCAACAACTTCAACACTGAAGAGTTTTGCAGTATGAGGCGACAGCATCACTGACTTTCCTGTTGAAACGCTCGTTTCCCTTTCTGCATCCCAGTAAATTGCCGTGTCTGTACTGGGTGATTCAGGCCTTTTTTCCACTGACTCATTCACACGAGGCAGTTAGATCCTCACATCCAGCTGAATAAAAAATGAAACATTTAAAACCTCCTTTCTAAATACTGTGCATGTCCCTTTTTTTAATCCCTCTTGCATGCAGCCAGGACAACGATCAGTGCTTCACTGTGTTAGATTTTTGTAATATGACTCTAGGGCTTCTACAGCAGAACGTTTCATGCCCTCTTTCCTTCTGGACAATACCAAGTGGGAGGCCGACAGGATCTTACAGCAGCCCTCTACGCTTACTGTAGACTAAAATACACTTTTTCTGTAATTGCAAGTCAGCATGAAAGCCAGCCTCTGCAGATATAAAAGTCCTGAAACACGGCATTCATTCTGAAAGGAGTGCAGGACAAACCTAAAGAGGCCAGGAAGGAACAGTTGCCAACAAATTCTCATTTAGGCAACAGAAATGTGCTGCTAATGGGCACGGCAGAACGAGATGCGCCAGAGCCCCGCGGCTGGGAATGCTTCACCGAGAGCAGACGGAGGAATAAATGATTCACAGTCTGCAAAATATAAATACAGAAGACCTGGTAAAAGGTTTAACGTACGTCAGCAGAGGAGGGAGAATAAAAACTATGAAGTATAAAGCTAATCTAACAACCTAGTCATCAGTTTCAGTAAGAGGTGCTTGGTTGCAAAATTTAAATCAAATTGTTAAATTTTAAATCTCTTAACGGCATCTTTATTTGCAAAAATGAAAAGCGTATTATAAAAAAGTTGCAGCTTTTTGTCCAGAACTAAACTTTTCCTGAACCCTTCATTTTACTCTGGCCAACAGTTGCTCCTCTGGGTAGAAAAGCGTACCCTCTGAACAAAGCATGTCTGCTGACGCTGACAGGGTTCCTCCCCCTGCAGCAAAAACCAGAATAAAACTAGGTGAACTATAGCCCCTTTATAAGTCAGCCACAGTCTGTTAATTTCTTCAAATCCAGCTAAACGTGGTTTCCCACAGGACACCCAAACGTGTCCTCTCCAACAGTAACAGAGGGACGGGTTTAAAAAAAACAAACACTTAAAATCAGACCAAAACAGCATATTCATAGCGGTTACAGCTTAAAACCAAAGTGCTGTCACTCTAAAATGTAGAAATCTGATAGATTTAAATGCATGGTACAGTATTAAATTTTTTTCCTTCAGTGAAGCTTTATTGAACACTTCTAGTAACAAGTAGCTATACCCGCCATTACTTCTAGAAACTGCGCGTCGCTGTAAGGTTTTGAACCATTCAGACAGAAGCTCGATAGTATGAACGACCACGCAAAATGTTTTTTGAAAAAGAGATCAATCCCCGCAGTGTGAACGTAAAAGCAGAGGGACTCTTTAGCCAAGGCGGCAGTGCGTCAGCGGTCACCATGATAAGTGTTGTCTGAATAGTGCAGTCAGTAAGGAAGGATGTAGGAAAAGGAGCCTGTATGCTTCCTCTCACGGCTAGTTTAGCCTAGGAACCCCGCAACGTCCCTTACCGCCGCTAAGAAGCCTTAAAGATAAATAACCACATTATATGCTTACAAAAAAGACCAAAAACTGTTTGATCATGATAAAACAAGGTTATATACACCAAACCTCCATCCTGATACAGTTTTGATGGTCCTTTCTGTGGATAAATATAGCTGCAGCACCGGGCGCGATTAGTAGATATAAACAGATGTGGCGACATTTAGCGACAGTACCGCAGAACTATCATAATGCCGGGTTGCTTGATTAATAAATCAGTTTAATAAATAATGCCGGACCGAGCTTGGCCCTCTGAACTGACTCGCAATAAAGCGGCAGCCCTTTGCTTTGCTAGCAACAACAATGGAACTAAATTCACTCCAAACAAACCAGAGCTGCAAGTACAGAACGGTGTTATACATCCTGTGGGAGAAAGAACTATGTTTTGTTCTAGCAGAATATGCCCTGGCTGTAATCCGTGGTATAACAGAAGTGGGCGGACTTCTGTCTCCCTCGTCACATCGGTCAAAATGGCGGCGCCCGTAACATTCAGGAAGTTATGCTTGGTTATAACTGTGATATTTCGTTGTTTGCGGAGAGTCAGGCAAAGAAGGCAACCTTTGGTGAATTTACTTGACAGAGTTTGCTTTTGGGACGTGGATCAGACAAACGAACGTCTAATCAGGATTTACAGACCCAGGAAACAACAACAGACGTTGAGGTTCATCACACTGCTAAGCAGAATCTTCACTGGAAACCGTGTGGCACAGTAAGGAAGCTAGTATTTTTATGGATGTCTGAAACAGCAAAATTAGTCAGCTGACTGTAAGGAGATGACTCAGTCTGCTCATGCGCTCTTTGTTATCAGAGAACCGAGCCACTGAAAAACCGGGCCGAGCCCACCCATCGAACTGGTCTAGATTTAGCGCGGTCCGGTTACTGATCCGCGCTCAGTTACTGAGCTCGGACCGTTCTCGGCACGGTTAGAAAAGGGTAGTGTAAATGCGGCTAATAACTCTAGAGGACTACCCTACTTCCTGGAAAAGGTTATCGCTGTAAAAAATATATATATAACTTAACTGATTAATTGATCACAGAAATAACGAAGTCTCTGAATTTGCGTCTATTTCTTCCACACTGTGCAACTCTACACATCAAACGTGATCGCACCATTTCTGAAAGCAAACATGGCGAACAATGTTTTGGATTACAGCTACTGGGGGTCTCAAGTGGAATAAAGTTGGAGATGACGGCATGCGCTTCTCAACACTACAAGGTGAGAGGAAGTCTGAAATGTCAGGACGGCTGAGCGCCACTTCTCATAACTGGAAACTCCGGTTTGTGTTAGTGGGACAAACAAGCGGTCTTTAGACAAAGTCCTCGGTGTGGAGAACTGGGGCGGCTCAAGCTGTCGGTTCGCAACATTCATTCATACCACTTGGTTGCTGACACAGGATTTATGATTAAAAGATATTTTTTACCCGTTGTGGGTGGAATTCAATGTTTATTCAGGTTAAACATTACACAGTTGCATTTAAAAGGCAAATGGACAGAAAGACAGATAGGTGTGCCTGATAAAAAAAAAAAAAAGATAAAATAGAAGAAAGGAAATATAAACTGACCCAAAACACTTTCACTCATGGCTGGAGAAAAAAAACCTGCTTTGACATGTCACCAAACTCAGGTCCCCCCCCCCCCCCCCCCCCATAAACTAAACTCAAGCCCTCATTCAAAAGTTCATGTTTATTTTCTGAACACAGAACAGATGAGAACCCTTCCCGTTCTTATCGGCTATTTGCTCCGTACAAAACTCAGTCTTAGCCTGGATTACCGTTACGAAGACAGAAACCAAAACAACGTATTTCAAACTGATAAACAAAATACAAACTTTTCTGTTTATTTCTAAAACAGACCTTTAGGAATTCCTGCAAGCTGTAGCTACAGCGCTATGCAAAAGTATTCCCACCCCTGGGTCTGTGTCACGCTGTGCAATGTTACAAGCACAAACGTCTGTGTGTTTCTGGGGGCGAATCTATGTGATGGCCTCACACAAAGTGGCACAAAATTGCGTTGCCCTCAGTTAATAATTTGTAAAACCACGTTTCAAGTTTTTAATTTCATTTTTGACCATTCTTCATTGGAGAACAGCTGGATGGAGAGCATCTGTGAAGGTCGATTTTTAAGCCATGCAGGATGTATAGGTCTGGACTTTGGCAGGGCCTTTCTAGTGCATCAATACATTTAAATTTAAACCGTTGTATTTTAGGGTCGTCGTCCTGCTGGAAGGTGAACCACCGGCCCAGCTCCAAGTCTTTTGCTGCCTCCAAAAAGTTTTCTTTTCAGTCTCCCTCTGTATTTGGATCCTGCAGCTTCTTCCAGCTTCCCTGTGTCTGATGACGTAAACAAGCCCCAGAGCACGATGCAGCAACCGCCATGTTTCACAGTAGGGATGCTGTTCTCACAGTAATGTGCGTTGTTGGTGCTCTGCTATACAAAAGGTTCAATGTCTCATGCGAGCAACAAATCTTTTTTCCCCCTAAGTTTGCTGGGAGCCCCAGCTTGGCTTGTGGCAAACTGCAAATTCGACATATAATAGATTATTTTCTAACCTGGCTTCCTAGAGAACTAAAGCTAACATTTGCCTTCTCAAAAGGCTTTTCACAAATGAAGTCTGGTTCTGGAGACAGCTGCTTCTACTTGATTTTATTTTGGGGGTCTCAGCGTGAAGGCAGGCAGATAAAAACGCACACCACTCTTATTTTTATTTGTTAAATGTCTTGAGAACCATGCATAATTTTCCTACTGCTTCCCAGTTATATGCTACTCCGTGCTCTTCTATGAAATCCTAATAAATCCCATTAAACTGCATTGAAACTGTTGTAAGAACATAATGTGGAGAAGACGGCTTATGCTAGGTGCCGTACCTTAGGTATCTGTGCTTTCCAGAAGTGGCAACAAATTTCTGACTCACCCAATGTCGATAAGCGGAGGTCTGCCCCGACCCCTTCTGTAGCACAGGAAGAGCTCAGGACTCTTGAGGCTGCCGTGGTTGAGGTTGGCTGGCTGGCCGCTGTAGGTGGTCTCGATACAGGTGAAGCCCTCGGGGACGGTTTCACCGGCTGACCTGTTAATGACAGCCAGGTCGGTGATGGGCGCTTTGGGCCCGCTGGACTTGGTCTCCGACAGGTCCTGCTCCAGGGGCGTGGACTTGTCTGTCAGGCCCGCCACCACAAAGTAGTCGGTCACACGGTGACCCTTGTCCTCGATCATGGCTGGGCTTACCTGAGATTTGAGAACAAGAAACAGGGAAATTAACTCGGTGAGACATATACATAGCAAGGCTTTTGGTAATAATGCATATTACATCCTAATGTGGGTAAAGCTTCTTACACATCGCAGTGCCACACAATATGCGAAAGATAAAAGGAAAGAATGATCTCAGACCTCCCAGGAACACAAACACAGAGCGGCGTATACTGTGGCCAGGGAAATGAAAGGACCCTTTAAGACTCTTGCACCACAACGACGTAAACAAACCAGAGCAAGAGAAGCAGCGGCGAGGGGGACTGCACGTCCACAAAACACTCCTGTCACTGTAGATCACAGAGCTGCTTCAACACCCATGACAGTTAAGGCCCTGGTGACTTTACCAGGGCTTTCAATCAAACAGACACCCCAAAGACTACAAAGCAGCTAAGATATACTCTCCGCGGTGGCTTGGACAATCGGAAACCAAAGAATTACGCTCCTCTTGGAGGAAAGAGTGGCTACTACGAGCCTCTGGATGTGGCACAGGGACCATTTTAATTTGCTTCCACAGGAGCTTCCTTGTTCTTAGTTAAAACTCATGAGTCATAAGACGAAGCTTCCCCAGAAGCCGTGACTCAATGCTCAATTACGCTGTGTGGGCTATAAAAGTGGCATCTTTCACAGAGTTACTTAAAAGGAGCAATAAGCAATAGTTAATCATTTTACATAGAAAGAACTAAAAAAAAAAGTTTCCTGAAGAGCTAAAGGTACTTTTTTAGATCGACTATGGTCTGACACACACCATTTCTCTCCGTTGCTCTCCAGTCTCTTGTCTACATTGCCGAGCCAGCCGCGCGTCCATGTGAAGAGTTGCCACTCAGGCCTTAGCCCAGGGCTCACCAACATGGTGCCCGTGGGTCCCCCCCCCCAGGACCCTGTGTGGGGTCCTCAAGCCTGTTCAATAAAGTAGCACAACCCTCCGGTCAGCTGCATCTAAAGTGTCATTTTATTCAGTTGCTCTGCCTTTTTAAATCATACTTGTATGTACATAGATTTTAAAATGACTAAAGCGTTAAAAACGATGTTCGTATTACGTAAAGATGAGGGTGGAATCTTGTAGTTCAAAGGTTCGTATGACACAGTGCCAATGAAGGTTGGTGACCCCTGGCTTAGCCCCTCCCTCCCAATTAAATGCCACCGCCGCGTTCACCTCAAGACGATCAGTAACTATTATTACCACACACACAAAAAAAAAGAAAAACTGTCTTAGACGGAGAAATTGTCAGATAAGGAACAAGACACAACAAGGATCAACTCTGGCCTCGTGGTTCCAAGTTGGAAGGTGAGCAACAGCATGAAGTCAAATGTTTGTTTTTGTTGGTGTTACGGTCTTGTTAGACTTGTGTTGCTATGTTAATTTGATTCAATGCAATGCTACAATTGTGGCAAGCGGGTTAATTATTGGGAGTTGGACCAGCAACAGGCCATTGTGAGGCGTTATGTGAGGCGAGTAGCCGGCAGCCCAGCTAACACAGCTAGCATTGTTTAATGCAGCCTGGGGGGCTTGGGAGCTGCCCACTGGGATCCTAACACAGACAAAAATGTAAAATTGAAACAAATAACTGGTCTGGTGCTGAGATTTTTAAGGTAGCGAGGCGTGGTTCGCTTTACATCTTGTTTTGGTCTACAGGCAGTGCTCAACAGCACACCTAGTGGTGAAATTGTGCTTATTGCTCCTTTAAATATGAGAATATACTGCATATTAATCCAAGTCAATAAAACCCTTCTCTTTGGGCTGAAGCAACACTGAAGAATATGTTTAAATATATTCAGAGTTTATGTCCAGGTTTGACACACAACCTCAACCCAAACAGTTTGCAGGACTCAAAGTCAAGAAACAATATAAATGGACATTTTTTCTATACCGTTAATGGTCCTGTGAGAAATATATGACGGTTCATTTCAAAGCATTAGACAACGATATCCATTGGACTGAGAGAAACGACAATGTCAAAAATTAAATGAAACAAATTGACATATCCACAATTTGGCAGCACTTTGAGCAAAATACAATCAAAAGAAATTGTTTTGATAGGAGAACTGAATTAATTTAAGTAAAAAAACTAAATAAAAAAAAAAAAGTTCAATGTTTGAAGGTAACGGGCCAATTTCTGGCATTACGGTATAGAAATGTCTTAAAAATGTAAGATTTTTAAAACTTCTTAAATGTTTTTTTCCACCTTCTCTTCCTAACGCTTAAAACCCTTTTAATGAGACCTAGGAGGAAGTGTTGGTACGACTGGAGCTTTAAGGAGCGCAGAGTGATGCCGCCGTCTATTACAACCAGTAATTAACATAGAGAAAATTTTGTTTGTAATGCCAAATCTGCAACTTTGTGTATTAAAACAACACAGATTGTGTCAAAAAGACTGAAACGAATAAACTACATTTCCTTCATCACAAGAGCCGTTTAGCCGTTTGTAGACGGGAGACAAATATGCAAAGGAAGCTTTGTGACAGCGTGATAAAGAGCACCACATATGAAAAAAAGCAATAATGTTGAGGAAAAAACAATCAAACATTACAACTGTGGATAAAAGCCGGCATAGCGAAGTGGTTGACTTGTGAGGGCGGCAACACACACGAAAAAGAAAGAAAAAAAATGTCAACCAGTTCTACAAAACGTAAGAAGGACAAAAAGCCAGCATTCATCTTCAAAGAGCTTTCAGAACCACAGCAGGAAGTTCATTTTTTCCAGCGGTGACTCAGCTGTGGCAGCAGGACAAGAAAGAGAAAGACATTTGGACGACCACAGCGAGCCGTCTGGTTGTACTACTCAAAAAGTGTGACATTTGGAAAGGTGACTAAGCAAAAAGCATGTTTAAATTTATCACTAACACACAAGTCAAGAGTAATTGCCAATATTCTGACAATGTTTTCTTTAAGCTGAGGGCAGGAATGCAGACGGGGCTCCACTGCTGCATGTTTGCACACACTTTCTTTTTCCTTTTCAGATTTTTACCGGTAGTCCTTGATTTTTATCAACTGTGCGTAAAATAACTAATGTATGCTTCTTCCCTTCAATCTAGACTTGGCCCATCTCCTAAATGTACCTGCCAAATGGAATAAATGGGCTTTATTGTCCTTCCAACAATTACCATTCTGCCCAGAATTAAGCACCTGTTTATTTCTAAATCAAAGAAACACTGTCATAAAAAGAGTCTGACGGAGGTGTAACCGTCATTACAACTAAACAAAAACCCCAATGGGCGATGCTGGAGGTGGAGTGGAGCCCAGGCTGACTTTCACACATATCTGATCAATCTGCATTATAATCCTTCTCTCATCCGAGTTCTGAATCCGGCCTCTGTCTCTATGTCTTCGTCTAATTGACTCCAGATGTTCTTTTCCCACGACACAATGAAAAAGCCTCTCAGCGACACGTCTTTTGCCAGTTCTGACTGGCTCCAGCTTTCATTTTCTCATGATGCACAACCCAGAGCAAAGACTCGCTACTCTGAAGAGATTTACTGCATTATATCCATGGTAACAGCTCACCGGTCGAACCCCATTTGAAGGCAAGCTGCTTGATGCACCGAATAAACAGTCCTGCTGAATGTCCTTCGAAAAGGAGCTGGATAATTTATGCACGTCTGGTGATTTAATGATTGTTTTCTTTGTTGGGAGTGCAAAAAAGTCAAAACAGTAAAAGATACGGCAGAGACTATATAGTTACTTTTAGCTTACAGTTCAGATTTGAAGATCTATTGACGAATAATCTTATGCGATAATGAACTACAACTAGTAGACAAAGTCATTTTGCAATGCCTCAAATAGTCATTCCCGTATATGAATTAGTCTAACTGCACCGATAATTCAACTCAAAAGGTCTTTTCCATACACAACCTGTAAAATGCGGCATACTAATCTGCATCCAAGTCAAGTTAAAAATGTCCCAGTTTGGTGTGGAAGCTGGTTTACTGTGGGAGGAGCATTCAAAGTTTCCCCATTTTCAGTAAAAGGTGTTTCAAAAATAAGCTGGAGGAAGCACTTAAGGTTAAGGAAACCATTATGAAAGGAGGTATTCTGTTTATAAACTATCGTTTTGTGAACATTTATATGCAAATGTCTCTACAAAAAAACACTGGTGCAAATAAGCATGGTATTGATTTGCACTGTTCAGTGTTCATCAGATCGACAGCCTTGGGGGGGGGGGGGGGGGAGAAACTCTCTGTGGCGGCTGTTTTTTGTAAATAGCACTCTATAGTGCAACCCTTTAGCTAAAGGTTTGTGTGCAGGATGTGTGGGATCTGCAGAGATGTTAGCTGCCTTTCTTCTAACCCTAAACCAGTACAAGTACTGGATGAAGGGAAGGTCAGCCCCGGTGATCTTCTTTGCAGACCTAATTGCAGTCTGGACTTGCTGTGTTTTGTGGATTAGCCAAACCACACGGTGATGGACGAACACAGGGCAGAGCGAACAATGGTGGTGTAGACCAGTAGCACCTGGGGAAGGCTGTACTTCTCAAGTTGCTGCCGGAAGTACAGTCTCTGCTGAACTACGTCTAACGATCATATCAGGTCCAGAGAAAGGGTGGGTTCTGGGGACAGGAAGTGAGCAGACATTGTTGTTGAGGATGGTGAGGGGGAGGTATTGGGGGGGGGGGGGGGGGGGGGCAGATCTCAACAAGTCCATAGTCATCTCCAGTCTTGAGTGGGTTAAGCTATAGATGGTTCTGACCGCACTAGTGGACCAGCCGACCCACCTCCAGTCACCGTCAGGAGTTTCGCAGACAGGTCAGATGAGGTGTAGTTGTTGGTGTACAGAGAGAAGAGGAGAGGTGAGAGGACCTACCCGGTCTCACATGGGCAGGGACCAGTAAATTTTTGATTTTTGCAGTTTTGGTTGTTCTGTCATCTTCCAGGTATGAAAACGTGCCATTTGTCTCAAGACCTCAATTGCTTTTTAAATTAGTAAAAGGGGTGAAAGCATCCAAACCAGACTTTACTAAACAACAGGAAGGCCAACTGGAGTACGTCAAAGCTGTTCCCATTTGTTCTTTTGACCTCTGGCTTTCACTCAACACACTGGATTTGGGAAAGTTGGCAGCCTTTTGGAAATCTAAAGAGTTAAATAAAATTTCTGAAGGACTATAGACCCTACTTTGACTTTATCTTTTAAGATCATAGTGAGGACCGTTTTAGACGGTGGAGCGTTACATCCATTTCTAATATACACTGACTGACAACTGTTTACAGTAGAAAAGTCTGAAAACATTAATGTCAATCATTTGCTTTTTAATAAGAAGCTCAAAATGGCTAAAAATCTGTATTAGCAGATCAGAACTTTACTAAACCCGTACGTAGAAATAAACCGCATCTATTTACTAATTCAAACAAAGTTTTGCTAGGAATAAACGCTGCACAATATTAAAAAAAATCATGCAACAGAAATCCTCTTAAAGGGTAACTAAACCCCAAATCAACTTTTTTTCATCCAACAAACTGATAAAGTTGGGTTATAGTGCTGTCTACATATCCTGGTCATTATCTTGGTCACCAGAAAAGACAAAGCACAGGCTCAAATAGCCATTGTCATTTATCTTTACTGGTTTATTGTTCCATTTAAAGCCTAGACGCACACTACTATCGGGCGATTGCGCAATCCTCGTATGATCCGAGTCCAGTTGTACAAAGGCGCTCCGCTCTGAAACGGTGCCTGGCAGAAAGCATGGCGCAGCCGCACCACTTCTACATTCAGTGGAATCCCAGGGTGTCTTGGATTGAACTTCATATCAGTTTTGCTATTGGTTCAAAAGTTTTTAGGATGCATCTTGGAAAAAGTGGCATCAGTAGCTCTGCTATGGGGTATAACGTGGCTCTGTCTCATATGCCTCCGTAGTGAATAGTGAGATTTGCAGTCCTATCGATTTTCAGGTTAGCGATTTATTAGCATTCAGTTTCTTTAGCATTTATTTAGCCTTTACTAAATACCAGACCACACCCAGCCCCCCTGGCATGTTTCCTGGTCCGCCGGGCATTATCCCCTCTCGGTACATTTATATGAGACTCGGCGGAGTGAGGCTCTGGTATGTGGGTGAGTTACACTTTAAATATCTCGATTTGCAACATCAGCCTAAAAAATAAAAACAACCAAAAAAAAAATCCCCTTTTCCTCATCCATCATTTTTATAATGTACTCAACATGAATGTTGGGCAACATCACTTGTGTCGGGTGTGGGCATCTGCAATTAAACTAACAAGCTTGCAAAACCTAATAGCTTACAGATACTCCACTCAAAAAACAAAGGCTTCTGCTGCACAGGAATCTTTGCATATCCAATCATGAGTGGAGCTGCACGGCATGATAAAACCCGACTACTATTAACCCAACCAAGGCTAATGTTCTATTTTAGAAGTGAGAAGCAAGCAATGCTGAAAGACCTCTTTAAAAAAAAAAAAAAAAAAAAAAGACATTTCCAGCCACTTTATCATCCCTGCTGCATGACGACCCACCACACACAGAAAACTGCAACTTTAGTTTTCTAACACGCCGTTATTCCACTGCTAACAATTACACACCCAATGAATTCAAAGAGGAGCAGAAAAAAGCAAGCATATTGTCAGCACTGATGTTGTGGAAACAAGATGTCAGCTAGGACGTTGTATTAACCTGGAATCGAGGAACCAGGCAATTTTGAGCACCAACATTTCACCTCTGACTGAATAGTGGTGGTATAAAAAAGAAAAAAGATCAAGACTGAGTCATACAGCTTTCTGAAAGCATGAAGACAGCTGACCACAAAGCATCGCAGCAGGGGAACAAAGTATGTTTAGCAGGAGAGAAAAGCTATTAACTGGGTGGCGGACATATCTGTTAGGTCTTTAAGATTGAAAAGCAACAAGAGTTTAGAAAAAGCAAAGAAAACTGCCTTCTGTAGCACTTTAATTATACAAGCATATCACCTGGATTTTAACCGTGCAATTAAGGGATTTTGTTCATGTTGGCTGAAAACATGAATGAATCGCCAGAAGAGAGAGAGACTGAGTTTCTGAGCAACACACTCCAGGTGGGTGTGCTGTGGAGAATCCCCTCATCCCCACTGTTAAGTACGTTATGAGATCCGTGATGCTGTGGGTCTGTTTCTCTTCCAAACACCCTGAGAAGAACCGTGTAACATTTCAAAATACCAGAATGTTTAAAATTAAATAAAATCTGTCTCCTATAGCAGACAACTGAAAATGGGTCATCACTGGGTCTTTAAGCAAGACTAATTCAATTTTCAATTCAATTTATATAGCGCCAATTCATTAAACATGTCATCTCAAGGCCCTTTCCAAAATCAAATTAAATCAGATTATACAGATTGGTAAAAAAAGTTCCTATCTCAGGAAACCCAGCAGATTGCATCAAGTCTTGACCAGCAGCATTCACTCCTCCTGAAGAAGCGTAGAGCCACAGGGAGAGTCGTCTGCATTGTCCATGGCTTTGCAGCAATCCCTCATAGTGAGCATGCATGAAGCGACAGTGGAAAGAAAAACTCCCCTTTAACGTGGAGGAAAAACCTCCAGCAGAACCAGGCTCAGTGTGAACGGTCATCTGCCTCGACCGACTGAGGGTTAGAGAAGAAAATCCAATTTTTAATTCAGAATAAGCTTTTCAGCGGGACTGTTATTCCATTTGGTCGTGTGATCATGATCCATAACACACGACCAAATGGAATAACAGTCCTGCTGAAAAGCTTATTCTAAATTTAAAGTTTGATTTTTGGACTAAATATCTTGTCTGGCCTGGTAATGCACTGGGACATTTTTAAATGTTTTTAAAAGGACAGACTTAGTGCTTATCGGGCTATAATTGACATGCAGTCACAGCAACACAGATACCTGAAAAACACTCCAAAACGCTTTAAATAGTCTTATCGTTATCACAACATATGATAAAAAATTGGTCCTATTTTTTTCGGGGTGTTTGCAGCAACTGCTACAAAGAAGCTTATTAATACCCTACATTTTGTATCTTTAATGGAAGGAAATTCAGACCGATTGCTAAAGACGCAGCACCAGCAGAGACAACACAGACACGGTGAGCCTCGTCTGTCATTTGATGGATAACTGACGGTATTTCTCAGTGCTAAATGTACCGACCTCTTCTAGGGCTTTCTAATTACTACTATAAAAGCCTTGAAACGAGAGCCACCGCCGCCCAGCCCCGCTCACATTCACACACGCCGATACGCAGATCGGCTCAATGTTACAAATGACAGGAGGAGGAAGCTAGAATCAAACCCACAACTTTCTGATTGCCAGACTCCTCCCACAACAACTTCTAACTACTAAAAACCTTCCCAAATGACCACCCCCCGACACTGGAATAAACCATCGACTTCTTCTGGGCTTTACAAACAAACAGTTGAAAAGTCTCACCCAGACCCCACACGACCAGAGAAATCTCCCTCTCTGAGGCAGCCGGTGATAAATAAACACCGACGCCCCATGGCAACCTGACTCCAACTATGCCAGGCTGCTCGGCCCTGAGCAGCGACTAGTGTTACCCCGCCTCAGGAAACCGATCTCAGCGTTTACCCTCAGCGTAGCCGACGTTCTCAGCAGTCTGCTCTCGGACCCCAAGGACATTTAGACACTTAAGTCGCGGCTCTGGATGTGTAATAAATACAATGGCACACATGGTTTCCTTTGCCTGTCCACTTTAATGTGCAGGGGAGCAAATAAAGCATGGTGGCTCCCAGAAATGGAGGTGGAATTAGACCTAAAAGCTTTAAAAAGGGTTAGTAAACAGAAGCGAGCGAAGCATAAGGAATCGTTTAAGGAAAAAAAGATGATGAACAAACTAGGTCAAAGTGGAAAACAAAGAAAACAACCTAAACCAAACTAGCTCGTTACATTTCCACGACATAAATGTCTGCGCTGTAACCTGAAGCCGTGCGTCTACAGGCCGCGTTGCGCCCCTCCTCTGCCGTTTGAAAACCTGTTCCTGTGTTGCTGCGGAGCCCTGATGATCGAGTGTCACCCTCTTTGTCTGGGCTGCACTCGTGTGACGCAGGGTCACGACGAACCACCGCCAGACCCACAATGCAGCTTTCACAGACGCGTACTCTGACCGGCCGTTTTCCTAGATGTTAATCTAGATGAGCTGCTGAGGCCGTGATATTTGCCGTACAGCTACGATGATTACCTTATCAGCTCCCTAATCTGAATTTATTCATTTCTTATTGAGAATTAATCCTTTGAAAACAAATATAAAAACAGCTATATGGCTACGTATTTACAGAATTAGCAGACATCTTGATGTGAACATTTAATACCTACCCACTCAATCCGTTTTCAAAGTTTAGACCCTAAAGTTCACTATGATTCATTGTAGAAATTTCTAGAGTGATCAGACAATCATTAAAAACCACACAGTATAAAGATGGAGGGAAGGACAGGTGGGTAGAAACAGGAGCTATATGGACAGATGGATTGATTGGCACATGGAGGGGCAAAGGATGATATTAATAAAAAAAAGAAATGACTGGATCAGAATCGATCATCCGATACCCGATCCAGCTAATTGGTCAATATCAGAGCCGATATCCGATCCAGGTATCGGATCGGTGCATCTCTAGTCGAGAGCAACCAGTCAGTGTCCTTCTCCTAAAGTTTATTGCCACACCTTAACTTTTCCAGTTTTAATAAATTTTGCACCCAACCTGTGTACTTTTATACCTGCTTTGATAACCAGTCATTTTCTATAATCCGAGAATGGTGCATAAACTGGACAAGTGAGCACGACAACCATGATCCAGTTTGACATTTCTTCCACAGTAAAGTTCTTTTTTCAGAATTAGGGATCGATAACAATAAGATTATTTTTTAAAGCAGGCTTAATTCCATTTTTGTAACCAAAACAAAGTGTCTGAAACAAGTAGTGGTACTAAGCTAGACCTCCACTGACCCTAAAGCTAGGGGTGTTCAAACCTTTCGGCTAATTGGCCAAAATTGCAAAGCTGAATGTACTCGAGGGCCAAATGAATAAAAAAATAAAACTGCTCCAAAAAAATATGAGCACTGCATGTTTTAATTAAACAAATTAGTCTAGATTAGTCTAGTCTAGTTTGCGAATTCTTTTGGGTTCGACTGAAGAACATAAAATGTGGGGAAAAAGGCTTCCATTCTCAGCAATGAGGACAGGATTTGGGTCAGTCTCTCTTTGACAATGTTTGCTATATTCAACTAATTTTAATAGAAGCATTAAAAGCAGATGTTTGTGCACTAAAGTCTGCATTTGACCAAAACAAGATGGAGTTCACATTTACTATGAAACTGAAGAGTACGTACAAAGTGTGTTTATTAAAAAGAAAAATACTTTGTGTTGTACCGGGCATTTTCAACTGTAGGAGGATTTTTGTCTTTAATAATTAGAAATTAAAAATGTCTCCATCTTAAACTGCAGTTGGGGGCCACATGAGGTCCCAGGGCCGCACTTTGGACACCGCTGCCCTACATCTTCTGAACTGCAGCCATCAGCCGAACCGTGCCGCAACATCAGCAGAACCAGACCAGTAAACAGCCGTGTAAAGTGCCGAAGCGCTATTAAGATTATGCATTTTTGCATTTCTTCCATGCGTGGATCGCTGAGAAATGTCGTCTCATTTTACAGGCTATAAAGTAGAGAGAGAAATGACAATAAATTGAAGGATAAAATCCTGACTAAAGGATGGATGGCGTCCAATCTTCTCCCGCCCCATTAAGTTTGGATCCGTCGTCATTCCGGCCTCAACTTGCCTGATAGCGTTTCAGAGGCTGATAGTGGAGCCCTGCTAACCCTGAGGGCAGGCTGCCATCTTTTAAACCCGGCTTACATTAAAGATCTGCGTTAAAGAAATAGAGGTTTATCTCTGTCATATAGATGGAGTCACCTCTTACTGCGTCGCCCCACGATGATCTCATCCGTCTCACACAAAAGAGGCTGGGGGCTCGTTCCCCACGGGTGAAAGAGGCTCCCTCTGTGTGTCGGCGCGCACAGGCAAGTATGCAACGCCAGACAAGAGATGACGCTCCGCGTTTACGCCGTTTCTGCTGCTGGAGACGGGACTCGCATCTCGCCATCGAACGTGCTGCAAACAGGCTGACCCATGCACACCCGAACAAAAAGCGTTCCTGGAGCCCCCCACTCCCCCACCCACCTCTACTAATGTTTCAGGCCGAGCAGACCCAGAGTCTACTTGGAGTGGCACTTTGCAGCTCTGGGCTTTAGAGGATCTGAAGAACAAAGTGGCGCTCCCTGCCACCTGTCAACACAATATGCTGTCAGCAGGGGAGGCCAGGCTCTGTGCAAGCTGCCAGCGAGGTGGAGAAACCCAGAGACTACGGGCAAACTGAGCCGCTAACTAGGAGGAAAATGGGTTTGACGAAGGGGGGGGGGGGGGGGGGGGAGACACAAATAGCTGTAGATGTTCAAGCCATGTGGTGATCTGAGCCCTCAGGATGGTGGGATAACCGAACACTGATAACTAAATGCGTTACTACGGTACAGACAGCATAGGAGGGGAAGCATTTGCTCCCCATCTGCTTTTGGGCCAGGGATCAAACTGACTGATACCCTGGCGTTATCACATCCATCTTAAAAACATCTGACTGGCTGCAGCGCCGTGCAAAGGAAACGTTTCTGCACGCAGCAGAAGACCGCAATCCACAGCTGCTCTCTGTCTGTCCAGGTCTGTTTTAAGAGTTAAACAGAGACAAATGGACACTTTTGCTACAGGTCAGGAATTTAAAGCGACAGTCCCATCTGAGCAGAGGACCTGCTTCCACACATCAGCGGTGTCCTCTAGCTGGTTTGCTGCAAACAGGACTTATTTTCTTTCAACAATGACTTTAAGGCAAGGAAAGTTCATTTATATAGCACTTTTCAGTGCCAAGATGTTTCGTACATGAGCGGAAAAACATTACAGAGGGAAATATTACATAGAATACGAAAAAAACATTACATTAACAAAAAGAATACGCTAAGTGAGACTTTGACTCGACTAGTTTCACTGAACCAAGCTTAATCAATACGGTTCAAAGCTTTATTGTTTATTGCTATTCATACATTAACATACAGAAAGCATGCTTGTTTCTAATAAGAAGAAATAAAGTGGGTCTCTAAAAGTAGAATGGGAGGCAGATCCTTTAGCTATCAGGCTCCCCTCCTGTGGAACCAACTCCCAGTTTTGGCCCGTGAGGTAGACACCCTGTCTACTTTTAAGACTAATCTTAAAACTTTCCTTTTTGACAAAGCTTATAGTTAGAGTGGCTCATGTTACCCTGAGCTACCTCTATAGTTATGCTGCTATAGGCTTAGGCTGCTGGAGGACATCAGGGTCTATTTCTAACTCTGCTGAGTTGCCCGTTTTCCTCACGTAGCTCTGAACTTGTAGCTTCAAGCTGCACCAAGCGTTGGCTAACTTCATTAGCATTAGACTCGAGGTTGCTGATGCGTTGTCCATGGCCCGAGACAGTCAGTTGAATTGTGTCTAACTTAGCATTTAGGGTTGTAATAGAGGACTTGAAGCCAGCTACCAGATTTTCCTAGTTTTTTTCCAAGTAAAACTGCTACCTGTGTAGCAGTCAATATTCCACTAGCCGCGCCCACGGAGGTGCCCTCAGCTGTCTGGTCCTTTCTGCTGCCTTTGGTGGATTTTGACATATTAACCAAGCCTCAGAGCTTCCTTAAGTGTAACAATGTTGTAAAAGAAGCAGAGACCTGTTATAAAACGGGATATCAAAAGATAAATGAAAAAGTTAGCAAGAGCCCGCAACCTGCTGCCTCCTCCATCCCTCGCCACCAGAAGTCCGTTATTTCAACTTTTAACTTTTAGTCATCTCTGTCATGTTCGTCTTCTTAGTAGACACACCTGGTCTGGTATTCTGTCCAGGGGAGACAGATCATCCGCTATTACCATATAACATAGAAAGGATTCCTGGATCAATGTGTGCTTTCTGTGTCTCTGTTCTGTCTTCTCTAACCCCCAGTGGGTCGAGGCAGATGACCGTTCACAGTGAGCCTGGTTCTGGTTCTGCTTGAGGTTTTCCTCCCTGTTAAAGGGGAGTTTTCCTCTCCACTGTCGCTTACTGCATGCTCAGTATGAGGGATTGCTGCAAAGCCATCAACAATGCAGACGACTTCAGGAGGAGTGAATGCTGCTTGTCAAGACTTGATGCAATCTACTGGGTTTCCTTAGATTGGATTTTTTTAACCAATCTGTATAATCTGATTGAATTTGACTTTGTAAAGTGCCTTGAGATGACCTGTCGTGAATTGGCGCTATATAAAACTTTTATTGAATTGAGCTGTAAATCCTTGGGGTCTTCTGATCTGAAGTAATTTCATCCAACTTTTCTAAAGTTACAACTAGAATACCTATTTTCCATTTCATTATAATTAGAATTAGCCAAGTAAACCCTCGACTAAACTTCTTAAGTTTCACTGGAACAAGCTTCATCACTAAACGTTTCTAAGAAGAAGAAATAAACTGGGTAAATCCTTGAAGGTTTCTGATCTAAAGTAGTTTTGTTCAACTTTTCTAAGGGTTACAATTAACTAGACTTCATTTTTGTTTCATTGTAATAAAATTAAGCAAGTAAATCCTTAAAGCTACAACTTAAGGTTTCTGTTCTGAGATTTTTTTTTATTTTAACCAATATATCACAATGTGGAAAACAATGTTTCTACCATGCCACTTAATAAATACCATCCATATATTTACATGGATTAACTTTTTATTTTACATTAAAAAAAAAAATGATGTAATAAAAATGTTTGAAATCTTAAAAGGTTGTGCAAAAAGCGTCCTTCATCCTTCCTGCGGCATGACAAACATGCCCGGCGTCCCTTGGCACGAGTCTCCTGGTCCGGCTTTAGTCCAACAGCAGGTTTCTCATATCAGCAGCGCCGCCGCTAAAAGCCAGTCATTACTGATGCCTGCGGTTGAACCCAACAGGCGCGTGCTTCAAAGGTAGGCGTGGTTTTGAAAAGAGAGGAATGACGCACTTGAGTTGTTTGATGATTTATATCGACACCCGACGCCTTCGGGTGAGCCGCGCTTGGCAGCAAACGTCTACACGAGGACGGCACCGTCCGGGTCAGAGTCTTTGTGATTAAAGCTTGCTGGTAAATAGGAGCTGTTGAGGTGGAGCCACAACGCACCGGGGAGAGCGGAGCCCTCCAGAAGACGGCCTCCTTGCTAAAAGCGTGACAGCCCCAGCAGACGGAGAGCATTCTTTCCACTGCGGCCAGGAGAGCCTCTCTGACTGACTTTAGTTCTTCCAGCTCTGACAGGACTGCAGGAAAACAAGTGGCACACCAGTGAGAGGGCCGGCGGAGGGAAACGGGCTGGCTAAAAGGCTCGTTTCCAACCCCCTGCCCCCTTCGTCGATCACAAGATCCACCTTGTTGATGTCCGGCTAGACAGCGTCGGTCTGAAGTTAATGAGTGTCGGGACAGGCAAACAGGCTGTTGAACCAAAACGCAGAACCTGCACTGTAGCGTCAAGTCTGATCTACTAAAACCCTTTAAAAGTAACAATCGGACGATAAAAGGCTCCTGCAGGGAGATCGGCCGACAGGCTTTTCTTTAAATCAGTCTAACCGATCCCAGATATGTGCCGACCATTTTTTAGGGGGTCAATTATTGGAGCTGATATTACTTTTTCTTTCCCCGTTTACATGATAAAAAGGCCACAGTCACAACAAATGTTACACAAGTCTCAATTTAAACAAAGAAAGGCGTATTATCAAAATCAAACAAAACCAGATAAATGGATTGCAAACAACGTAGAACATTTAACCATATAACAAGAAAAAACTCTAATGTGTGTGCACTTTATAGACCAGCATGAGGCCTTTGTAGTGCAAATGACCTTCCTGAGAATATTTGTAAAGAGCGATACAACAAATAGGATCGGCGTGCACGTTTCGGCAAATGGCTGCTCAGTAGCACACCTTGGTACCCACTGTTGTAGAAACGGTTTAGCACACAGAGAAGCTACGTGATCTTTCTAGTTGTTTTGTTTAATGCCCCTTAAAACAACAGTTGCACAAACAAGCAATCATAGCTATAAAAATACTAATAAAGTAGACCTGAGTATGTTTTAGAGGCAAATGTCAGGAGGGACGACCTCAGCTGTAAAGTCCAGATTTATGCTAAACATCATAGTTAGTTTGCAGTTATTTAAAAAAAAAAATGGATAGTTTTCTAGCCTTGGCTGAACACGGACGCACAGTTAATATTAAATCACATTTAACTGCTGTAAAACATTCAAAGAACAAGAAAAAGTAGATCATATTAGATTAGTGCCAGGGCTACACGTTTTCTAACATCTTGGTATCGGTCCCCTAAGCACAACTGGGCCGATAATAACCGATCTTTATTTCCATCTCCATCATTGTGTGTGTGCTGTGGGAGGGGACGGGATAGGCCATGTGGTATTCGTTTGGTCATGTGACCGTGGTTAGGGCTGGACGATATTTATTCTTAATTATTATTTATTTATTCTTAATTATTATTTATTTATTCTTTATTATTTATTTATTTTTATTATTATATAACAATATATATCGATCGACCTAGATCGATAGAAAAACAAACGGCATACATTAAATATCGGATACCGATACTGGCCCAAATTTTCCCACCAGTTCATCCCTACTTATTTTTATGTTAACGGAGAAAAATAACCTAAAAAAAAAAATGGGCCACCAAGCAATAATTAATTTGATTAATTTGCAGAAAGGGAGGAACGAGATATAAGTTATTGAACACATTGTGCACCACAGGCATTGTGCAGCCTAAATATCTGGGAATAATAACCATGATGAGCACCAATATCCTCAACCCCTGAGAAAAGACTCACTCGACTCACCAGGCAACATTAAACAAGGAACTCGAACCTAAAGGAGGAAAAATGATTAACAAACGAGGCGAATTTAAGCCGAGGACATGTTTGGTTGTGGGGAACACGACTGTCTGATCCACATTACAAGAACCAGCAACGCTGTGGACCGCGTGGGACAAGACGAGGTACTCTGTCTTTTTGAACCAAACTGGTTTCCAGCGCTGAACCAGTTCTGCTGTTTGCTTATTACCCGTCCTTTTTTGTTGGTGTACGCTCCCAACACCTGGCTTCAGATTCCCAATCCTGCTAAGCGCCACGACGCTTGAGCGCGGCTTGTGTTTTGGATTAGCGTGAGCGTGTCTTGGCGGGGCCAGAAATCTCCACCCGTGGTCAGACACTTCTCGTTTCCAGTGCCGAAGCACAGACGAGACGAACGCGGTTAGGCAGATGGAGCCGCGTTCTGCTTTTACCTTAGAAGCTGGAGGCGAAAAACAGAAGCAGTCACCTGTTGGTGATTTCCACCAGCACCGGGCCCACACAGCGTGCTAACATGGTGGTGGCAGCATCATGCTGTGGGAATACTTAATATAACTCAGGATACGTGGAGAAACGTTTTTTTTTTTGTTTTGTTTTTTAACATGAAATCAGGCTGTTTTTAAACAAAGAGTAAAACCCAGAGATCTGATTAAAACAAACATCTTCTCAGGACGGGGGAAAAGAAAAAAAAAAACTAGAATTCAAAACAGTCAGATGCATCACGAGGAATTAGATTTCTTCAGAGACGTTCGGTTTTTGTTCCTTTCTGCAAGGAAGTCGCGGCGCGGGTGGAAATAATAATGAAAGCGTTGCTGCGGCGAGTCGTCTGGGAGTCCCTCTACAAGCACATGTTGAGACGGGAGCCAAAGACTTATCGTAAACTCTCCTTTGCCACCGTTTATCCAAGGCTGGGCAGGTAATTCTACTCTCAACCCCCCCTACAATTACCTCAGGTGATTCCTACATTTATGGAAACCCTTAGTGTACTTCTGCCGTGGCGACTCCATCTCGCTCTGGCTGCTCCGTCAGCCAGCCCGCTTAGTCTCCTCGGTCAGCTGACGGGCTTAAGGACAAGCAGCGGCCGTGACAAAGTGCAAGTTCAATGCACACAAAGCCACAGTGCAGCCCTGACCCACTTTATACCCGCAGACGCTCGACAGGTAACGAAGTGGTGCGCACAGGAATCACCGAGGCGGTGACGGGCAAAGCGAGAAGGAATCTGCCCTCGGGGCGTTCGCGCCTGCCGGCACCGCGGCTGTGGATTTCACAGCGTTTGTCCTCATCGAACACCCACACAGGGGAGGGAAGAAAAAAAAATGCTTCTCATGCTCGTGATTACACGGATTCCCGTCTGTCAAGGTGTAGAAATTAAGAGTCCGTTGTGGCAGGATGCGATAAACGTGTCTGAAATAATAAAAAGACAATAAGTTTTAGCTTTGATCACCTGGCGGCTCATTCATTTGGTAGTGCTCCCTCAGCATCATGCTGCCACCACCGTGCTGCAGCCTCATCGCTCCTCCAGACGTGCTTCATGTCACTTTTGTCTCCTTGGTCTCTTAAATTGGTCGACTTCTTTTAAGCAAAGGAGCTTTTTTTTTTGTAAACATATTTGTTCGTGTCTGGGATGCTGCGCTGTCGGGACACCTCATTGTGTTTAAGTTTCGGCCACCCAGCTGTAGATTGGAGGTTAAGTGGAAGAATTTGGTAGATTCGATGCTGCCACCGCCGTGCTGGGAACTGGATGGTGTCTGCATATCCGCAGGCAACCGGCCTAATCTTTGTCTCACCGGCGGGCATTTTGACAGGAGGAGGGCTTTTAAACATCATGATGTGCATTTTAGGATAATTGGGTCCAACAACCCAATCCAAACTGCCACTGTGAAATGAAAGGAGGCTAATCAGGATGCTTAGGAACGACAGGAGAGCCGGCGAGGTTCCGGCCGATCGGAAAACGTTGAACGCCGGCGCCGCCGCGGATCGAGCCAAACTCAGAGCCTTCAAGCGCATCTAAAACTGGACGCTGTTAACGTCGACGAGCCAGACGTCTCCTGGAGAAAACGTCTGCGGTTAATTCGCCGTAAACGAAGTCCGTTTGGAGGAGGGAAGTTAATGTGGCGATTCAAAACCAGAGAACATTGAGCCAAACGTCAAGCACGGCAGTGGAAGGAGTCGCACCGCGCTAAGGACCCGATGGAGCAAATTGGTCGACACTGGTACCGTGTACGGAGTAACGCCTGAAATCAACCGCTGGATTAGAAAGTCGGAACGCCACCGGGTGTTCAAGACGGATAACTGTGCCAAACAACGTGTCAAAACTGACCCTGGGAGGCTTTTTGGGGGATTACTCTAGTGTCGACCTTACTGAAACATGTGTGGCCCATGCCCGCCTATCCCGATAAGAGTTTATGGGCTGATATTTTTTATTTTTTTTTCTAAAATCATAAATGGAGGAAGAAAAAAAGCAATATTGGCTTCAAAAATCAGCCCCAGAATAAAAACCGGCCGCACATATCGGATATCGGCCGCACATATCGCCATTGTAAATAATAACTTGTTCTTAATGACTTAATGCAATTAGATTATCTCACTGCTGCAACTCTCTTCCCTTCCACGTGAAGGAAACCTCACTTTAAACATATTACCGACACCTAAAGGACGCGTCTGATCCATTAATTGTTACTTTTTGCAGACCTCTGCGATTTGAAAATTGTGTTGTTGTTTTTTTATTACAAATCAAAGTTAAATCTAGATTTCTATAGCTAGGTATTGTCTGTCGACCAGGACAACTTAGTGCCAGCACACCGACGGGATCAAAGCCAGCCGAAGAGTTTAAAAAGGAAGCGCAACAGTTCCTCGTCAGGCGCACGGTTTCTAACCCGGGTTAAACATCAACAGGCCGGGCTTGAATCAGGATGTTAAACCGTGCCGCATCGAGGCTGAAGCAGGAAGTTCCGGGCGGGATCGCAGACACCTGCGGAGGTCCAGAAAGGCTGGTTATCAGGCGGCAAGGAGGGCCCGAACAGGAGGAGGGAGGAGGCTCCAACTGTTGCATCCGAGCCCATAAGTAGGTCAGCACCGATCCAGGAAACGCTCCGCACCGCGGCCACAACAAAGCCAGCTTCCTCCTGCCGTCCGCCGGAGCCGAGATACGTGGCTCCCTCCCTCTCCCTCCGCGGCCAGTCAGCACCTCCGCGGGGAAAAGTGCAGACGCAACACCGAAGTCCGCCGACACGCAGCTACGGTCTTCTACAAAAACTTTCACTACTACTTATAATCTCCCCCCCCCCCCCGACACGTACACACACCACCAGCAGCTTCGCCATGTTGTAAAACGTGAGGACTCACCAGCTGTTTGCGCTGCAACGGGAGACTATGTTGACATGGAGGCAACTTGCCGCTTCACCGCTTTTTCTATTCCGTGTCGACGAGGACTTTCCGCCCGGAGGAGGCGGGGGGGGGGGGGAGAAGCCCGCCGCCGGTTCCTCTACTCCTGTCAAACTTTGCAGGCGTCTCCTCACGATTTCATCTGAAGTTGTCGGCGGAGGTAGGCGCCATGTTTGCCGTCTGCGCTGCTAGTTTAGTTAGAGCGTTTCATCCGAAACGTCGCCCTCCCTCCGTGGAACCGCCCAGCGAAGAGGAGCGGCCACAGCCTGTCCCCACTTTAACTGACACGGGCTGCCTGCCAACGCTGGAAGGAAGCGCGCGTGCGCGTAAGCGAGCGCTTCCGGAGGCTCCTTTCAAAATAAAACGCAGGTAGTTTTCCGAATAAATGTAAGTGTTGTATTTATTTTAGCCCTACTTCCTTTTTCCTAAGTGGTTACTCCACTAGTCAGGCCGCCATTGTAAATAATAACTTGTTCTTAATGTCTGTAAAAAATAAAATAAAAAAAGGGCGGGTGGGATTTTGTTGTTTTCTGAGTAACTTAAAGAAAAGTGGTGATAAAACATGGTTTATTTTTAAACGTACTTCATATCAATACAAGCCATCTGATTTGGTACTTTGTTGTTGCTCAATAAATCCTCATCAGAAAAACCTTTTTAAACTGTATTTGCAAATATATAAAAAAAATTCAACTAGCGTATGAAGGCTGATATGTGTTTTTTAAAATCATAAATGGAAAAGGGGGGGGGGGGGAAGAGAAGCAATATAGCTTCAAAAATCGCCACATATCGGGTATCGGTTAGACTGATGTCAAAATAATTGGTAAGGGGCCTTAAAAAAACTCGATTTCTACTCTTAATGACTACATAAAGTGTTTGATTTCTCTGCAGCACGCTAAGGAGCATTTATCCAAATATTTTTTGCCGTGGATGTATGTATAGATGAGGTAATAAGTCATGTGCGGACTAGGGCGGAGCGAGTTGGCCAAAAATCTAAACTGCTATGTTTCCACCGTAATTGTAATTTAATTTGAACTTTTCTCTGCATTAACCACACAAAAAATGGCCTGGTGCAGAGTCCAGTTTAGAGTTCAACAGTTCAACAGTCTGATGGATATGGGGAAAAAGCTGTTGCAGAACCTGGTGAACCTGCAGCGGATGCTGCAGAACCTCTTCCCAGAGGACAGCAGGGAGAACAGTCCATGGTGGGGGTGTGAGGGGTCTCTGATGATGTTACGGGCTCGGGACATGCAGTGCTGGGATGAAATGTCCTTAATGGAGGGAAGATGAGCCCCGATGATCCCTTCTGCTGTCCTCACCACTCTCCTCACGTTCCTCCAGTCGGAGGCGCTGCAGCCTCCACACCACACAGAGAGACAGCTGGTCACAATGCTCTCTATGGTGCTTCTGTAGAAGGTCGTGAGGATGGGCGGGGCCAGGTAGGCTCTCCTCATCCTCCGCAGGAAGTACAAGCACTTCTGTGCCCTCTTCACCAGTGATGTGGTGTTCACAGACCAGGTGAGGTTGTCTGTGATGTGCACCCCGAGAAATTTGGTGCTGCTGACCACCTCCACAGCAGTGGAGCGTGGTGAGGCCGGTTCTTCCTGAAGTCGACGATGATCTCCTTCGTTTTCGCCACGTTCAGGATCAGGCTGTTTTCTCTGCACCAGCCCACCAGCTGCTCCACCTCCTCTCTGTAGTCCTGGTTGTTGTCTTCTCTGATCAGGCCCACCACCGTTGTGTCGTCTGCAAACTTCACGATGTGATTGGGGGGGAACCTGGGGACGCAGTCATGAGTCATCAGAGTAAATAGCAGGAGGCTCAGGACGCAGCCCTGAGGGGAGCCCGTGCTGAGGGTGATGACATCAGAGGTGTTTTGTCAGACCCGGACCGACAGTGGTCAGGAGGTGAGGAAGTGGTGAGGGGTGTGCTGAAGCCCAGATGTTCCGGTTTTTCCACCAGATGCTGTGGGATGAGGGTGTTGAACGCTGAACTGAAGTCCAGGAACATGCTCAAAGGGGGCGGGGCGTGGGTGGGCTTGGAACCCGTTAATAACTGCTTGCAGTTCTAGTTTAATTTGAACTTTTCTCTGCATTAACCACACAAAAAATGGCCTGTAGATAGATATGAACATAAAGTACAACCACCAAACAAGTCTATGTGTTAAACAGTTTGACCATTGCGGTCCTTTGCCGCATGTCTCTCCCCCTCTTCCTGTCAGCCTACGGTCATAAAAAGCGAGCCACTAGAGCCGTGAAAAATCTAAAAAAAAAAAAAAACTAAGCGTATACCAGGCAAATATAGCATTTCTGTCCAGTAGAACAAATTATGCCAGAAGCTTGTTGCTGGCTTAAAAAAAAAAAAAAAAAAAAAAAAAAAGAGAAGTTCTTATGGTGCAACTTGTAAAGGTCATTTAACCAAATGTTTAATCATTCTTACCTTGGAAAGGAAACAAAACTATTTAAAAGCCCAAAATTAAAAACATTGAAGTAGCAGCAATCCTCTTCCGTTCCTTCTGCCCTGCAAGGAAATTTCTTGTAAAAGTGCAAAAGATATTTCAATTAAGATTTAGTGTGTCCAATATGACCATTAAATTGAAAAATGCTTGCAATGGCTAAATAAAAAAGCAAAATCATACAGAATGTTTAAGATTAGTTTTGAGGTATATAAAGAAATGAACGTCAGGTGTGTGGCAAAATGTGAAAAATGCAGATTCTTCATCAAGTTTATTTGCTCCGCATGTATGGACCCTGCCAATAAAACATCCTACAACAGAAAGCTGGCGCACATTTAACAAACAGTACATAATTCAGTTTTGCATGTTACTTCTGTCCAACGCTTCAATTTACACGTCAACCTACAGTTCCGATAAAGTTTATAAGAAACTTTTAAGGCCAAATAAATAAAGGCAAAGGGAAATGTAACTTCCTGCTTTCCCTCGGCTTTCAGCGCTAACTTGACTTTTTAAACGCTGTACGGTTTCAGCAGCATCGGACGCCCCCTATCGTTAAGAGGATGGAACTGCAACAAGGAACGTGTCCAGGATTATCGAGTAAGTTTTGTGGGGAATGAGTTTAAACCCGAAATCTTCAACTTCAAAAGGTTCAGTACATGAGTCCAAGCTTGGGGTATGAAAATACTTCAGTCTTTACTGATTTTAGCTTCCCAACTTCAAACCAGACGATTACATTTTCAGAAGTGACAGTTTTCCTTCCCAACAACCTGAAGCCATGGAGGGTTTTTTTCCAGTTTACCTCCACAGCGATCCACACAGGACTCGAAAAGTTAGACATTATGAACACACACCATTTCATGTTTAATAAACCAGTTCGTTCATCCATGACATAAATTCCCAATTGGAAGTGACCCAGGGTGCAACGTACGATTTTTACAGCTATGTACATATTTTAATCACGACAAGTTAGAATAGAGTGCACATTTAAACAGAAAAAAAAAGAAAAGGAAGAAGAGTTTCCTTTTAACGGCGCTAACATTTCATGTCATCTATCGGGGAGAAGGTGATCAGTGCCGGCAGGCCGTAGTCTTGCTTCTTTTGAGGCGAATCCAGTGAATCCAGTTCCAGTGAAAACACCTTGGAGGCCTCCTCTGCTGCCTCGGCTTCAACCAACCAGCTTCCCCCCACAGCGGGGACGCCGTAACCGGCGCCTCCCTTCGGGGAGACGTTGCTCCCCCGGTGAGCTGGGGTCAGTAGGCTCTGCTTCAAGGAGGGGAAGAGCACCTCCTCCTCTTCGTCGTCGTCGTCGCTCGTCACATCCACAGCCTCGTCCTCCGGGTTCAGGCTATCGAAGCTCGGCATTTCGGGCAGGGTTTCCTGGTCGAGGCTGAACTGAACGGCGCTGCTGCCGGTGCCGCTCGGGCTGTCGTGGGCGTCGGCGTAGGTGTCCCACAAAAGAGAGGACTTGTGGAAGAGTCCCTGCTGGCAGACGGAGGAGCCGTCCTGATCCGCTGGAGCCGGGCCGGGCGTGAGGGACGCGCTCTGGGAGGGAGCCTCGGGGCTTTCCGGCCGAGCGACGGGACTGAGCCGCCCAGACAGGCTGTCGTTCAACTCGGCCGACGGGGAGCCACTTTTAGCTTCTTCCTCCTCCACGGCCCTCCTCCAGGAGCCTTTCACAGCCATTACTTCAGACAAGCAGAAGACAAAAGGGCCTCAAATATTCATTATGCGTCACCGTTCAATTCATAAACTTCTATATGCACACAAAAAAAAAAAAAAAATTGTGGCCATCATAGATTTTTTTTTTTTTAAATCTTTAAAACTGCCTTGGTATTCAGAGTCTTTTCCACCAAAACCTGCAAGTCGAGCGCAAAAAACACCTTTCAGAAATGAGCCGACTGCTGAAGGAGTCCACCTGGGCATCGTTTAGTCTTTAGTAATTTATAGTTTAGTCTCAGTATAAGTTACAGCTACACCAAAATGTCAGGGAACTCGGCCAGGATTCAGACCAAGGACCTCCATGCGGAAACAGGCGGTGGCAGCGGCAGGTCGCTGGATTTAAAGGCCAGGCCGAATTCTGGGGGGCCGAAAAAGACTTGAGACTGGGGCAGAGGTTCACCATCCAGTGCAAAGACGACCCCAAACGTACAGCCGGAGCCACAACTGAACGGCTTAGATGGCTATAGAACGGCCTAGTCCAAGTCCAGACCTAAATCCAATTGATAGCGGGGGGGGGGGGGGGGCATTACAACAAATTTACTTTTTCTGAGGTTTTGGGGGGTATAAGAGGATCTGCTGTGCACTGATGAGGTCGTGTTGATGTCAGGACTGAATAACAAGCGACCTCTTCAGGGGCGGTCGGCTTTAATCTGCTCAGAGACGGTCAGAGGAGAAACGGGTCGTCTTTCTACGAATGTCTATGTAACTCCATCAAGCAAACATCCTTCCTTCCCCCTCCGCCCGCAGCTGATGGACCTGCTGTGAGTCGTTGACCGGTTTGCCAAACATGGCTGCAGCCAATCAGAGTAAAGTAGGGGTAGAGCTGCGTGTTACCGTACCCAACCCTTTCACTGAGGAGGGACATCTGACCTGACAAAAAGGCTGATGTTTTTTTTTTTTTTTTTTTATTAAAGTTACATATGCAGCAACATCCACCACAGGAAATGGTTTATACTGTGATGTCATGGCACCTTTAACCTGACCTTGAGCTACTTTTCAAAAGAGCCAGGGGTAAAATTTCTGCCTCTACATCCAGCGGTCTGGTGGAAACAGGGTCCAAAGATCTGCAGCTTCAAGTATAACGAAAGCTGCTCCTACAGAGTATCGATTGATGGGGATGGATACGAATTTGTTGCCTTACCTTGTAATGATCAGTCAAAAAAAACAAAACATCAAAGTCTTTAACGTTTAAGGTGTGGCCATGTCTGCGAGGCGCTTCAACTCACTTAAGCTCTCGGGTGTACGATGCAGCTGCTTTCTAGCACTGAAGGGATCCCTCTGAAGGCTGCTGAGCAGGTCCTCCAGATCCAAACTTGTGGCTCGGCCCTCGGCAGGACTGGCCGTGGTTATGGCGTCTGCAAACTAATCAGAGATCCTCACTCGTACGGCATCGTTTCAAATGATTCTCTAATCAGCGTCGCTGAGCACAGCCGCTAGACGTACCTGGTCGGCGAGGTTTTCGTGCTCCAGGTCTAAAATCTCCGTTTCGGTCTTCAGCGGCGCCGTCCTCTGACGGGTCGTCTTGCGAGCGCTGGCCTAGTGCAGACAGTACGCATAAAAAAAAAAAAAAAACACCACCACCAAGTCATCTAGTAAAAAGTCGTCTGGAGCAGCGCTCACCTCGACTGGCGCTCCGGCTGAAGCCTTTCTCGGAGGGGATGGAGGCGTGTCAAAAAGCCAGTCCAGAGATCGGTTTGCTCTGGATGCGTCGGGAGCAGCAGGAGGATCCGACGTGGCGGGCGCTGCAGGACAGCTGAAATAATGGATCCTTTTAGTTTGCACAGCAATCCCCCCCGACAGATTCTTGAAGCCCTGCACTCCTGCTCAGCTGCTCCCCTCGGTGCACCGAGGTCGCAGCTGACAGGAACACTTTTCACAGTTTCACACAAACAAACACTCTACATTTTCAACGCTTTATCCTTTAAAAGACGTTCCCAAAGCACTCATCTGCTTGTTAAAATGCCGGGTTTCTGAGGCAAGGACAGGAGCTCTGTGGTTTTGACCTGCAGAGTTCAAACAAAATAGAGCTATTGCAGAGGCGAAGCAAAAATGCCACATTACACTAAAGGAGCTTCTAAGTTTCAGAATCAGAAATACTTTAATAATCCCAGAGGGAAATTCATTTTCTACGTCAGAATTACAGAGGGGGGGGGGTGTCTGACTTCTTCTAAATAAAAAAAAAAAGGGTATATAAAGACATCCTCCAAAGCCTTTTGCGAGATGTTCTGGACCGACGCGATCAAATCTGGGTTTTTGCTTTTCTCTGAAATCCTTAGTTTCCAGATACCGACCAGGTTTGATGAGAAACCTTCAGGGGTCTCCTGGATAATGGCCCAAAGTGTACATTACAAATGGTAATGGCTTCCTAGCACCCCACGTTCCCAACTCTGTGTTTATGCGTGTCGCTTTGTCCGCCCCGACGGTCCTGGCTGTCTGAATCTGAAGGGTTTTCACATCTTTCCTGACATCCAGCGGGTTGTTCGGGTTCATATCAGCAGGGCTGTACATCCTTTGGATAAACAAAACAATTCTTCCACTTCTACATTTGAATGCCGGAACCGTAGCGACGTTCTTCGTTCCCCTGCGCTGATGTAGGAGAAAGCGTGTGGCACCGACTACGTCACGAACTCCACCCCCCCAAAAAAAACAACCCACTTCAGAAATTATCGCCTAAAACGCTCAAAACTATTTTAGTTTTAGATCAGAAAACTAGTCACTGAAATGTTGTGTGGACGTGTTTGACTAGATGACATACCTGCAATGTATATTTTTTTGAGATTTGATTTCAGTTCACCTTTAAGGTCCAAGTTTAAGGCTCTGAACACCCGAGGAAACAGTGATTTGTCCAAACCTCAGCAGGATATACGCTTTACCCCCTTAAGAAAGGTTCAGAGATGACGGCGTTTTTACGTAGAATCAGAGCATTTTAACAGCTATGTCTACACTTTGGGAACGTAAACCTGAACACTAGGCGCCGCACAAGAATTTTAATAAAATAAAAAATAAAAACAAGCAACCTTTAAACCCGCCAATGGAAACGGCTCGGTCTGATCAACACGTTTGTCTTTATCAAAAGGCGACGTTTCGGTTCGACGTGGGCGTGTCTGCTTCGTATCTGTCCGTGGCGATTTCTCTCAACTCGCCGCGGTCATCAGAAAGCAGGGATGCTCTCGGGAGGAGCGGTGACGGCCAGCCCACTGCTTCGGGCTGTCCAGGTATCTGCCTCCCAGCAGGAATCAGAACGCCGAGCACACGGACGTATCCGCAGCAGACAGAGCTTACCTTCTGATGCAGACACTCGGGTTCGCTCCCTCCGCTGACTCGCTCTCTGCAGGCCTCTCCTCTGTAAGGTCAGTGAGCGTCGGCCGTTAAACGCAGACAGATTTGGGAATGATTAAAAAGAGAAGCTTAAAGTCCAACTCGGCTCACCAAGAAGTTTTGCAGGAAACTGAGAGAAGATGCTCTGCCTGTAGGCAGCTTCAGGAGCCGGCTCAAAAGAAAGAGGAGCCATGGGTGAGAGGAAACCAAGAGCCTGAAAGAAAGTCCAGAATGGGTCGGGTTAGGTCGGTGAAAAGCTTGTTTGATCCAGTTAAAAAAAAAAAAAAAAGGCTAAAGGGCGAACTCACAGGGTCCTCATTCAGAAAAGACACGAGGGGTTTTTCTTTCAGGACGTGCATCCACCTCTGGTCCCAGCCGGCCTGGAGCTTTTCGATGGCCATCCTGACTTCTGGGATGTCCTCCTTGGAAAGTTTCTGCCTGGAGGAACGACAGCCCATCAGAACAACAACAACAAAAATCTGGTCAATGACCTTCAAAAGCCAGTCGTTCTTCCAGAGCGTCAGTAAAAATCACGACCACCAGCACAAAGTGAGCGAGGCTGGGCTACCTGATGAGGTGGAGGTCCTGCAGCACCCGGGTCATCTGGTGGCACTTCTCCTGAAGGTGCTGAGGGCCGGCCGGGGAGTCGGCGGCGGGAGAGACCCGGCGACGCTCCTCCTTCAGGAGCTGCAGCGCGTGATTCAGCACCTCCGTCACACAGAGGAGGTTCAGCTGGCCGGCCTCGTACACGGCCCCCGAATTCAACTGGGAAGCCGAATAAAGAGTGAAAAACAAAACCGTAAAACCTTAGAAGACTGAAAATGATACAAGCAGGTCAACATAAGGCCGTCTTAAACTTGACAGAAGCCGTCTGATAGCTTAGAGCAGCTTAAACGTGTTGGCTCATCTCCACCATCTTATTTCAAGTGCAGGATGTCTAATTATCTTTTTTTAGGGGTCAAAATACTCATTCCATTGGCAGATCTTATTTAACTGCTCAAATCAAGGACAAAAACACTCATTTTAAGAACATTTTACTTATTTTTAGATCCGTTTTTGCAGTGTGTTGCCTTTGGATCCATGGCCTCTTCCTCTGAGTGGCCCTTCAGCCCATGTCAGCGTGATTGTGGATATTGACACACGGCTTTTAGCCTTTGTTCTCGGGTTGATAAAACACTTTTCACACCAGAAAGTCGATTATCTCTGGGGCCCAGAAACCGTCTGAAGGCTGGACCACGCCGTCTATCCTGACCAACACAAACCCAGCATTTCACTCCCAGTGGCTCTGGCCTCTCCTCCCTGCTCACCCGGTGTGGAAGACGCTCGATTCTCTCCAGCAGACAACGAGGAAGTTTGAGGACTCGGTTGGTCCCGTCCAGGACGTACTGATCCACGTCTCCCTTCAAAACACTTTCCACCGCGGTCTGCTGCTGCCTGATGGCAGACAGCATTCCTTCAATGGCTGACCACAAGTCACGGACCTTAAAGACAAAGAGCAATCCTTATTTAAAACGCTCCACGCAATCAAATGTAATAAAGCGCTGTACAGGATTAAAAATAAAAACTAAAGTGTGCAAATGATTAAAAAAAAAATAAAATAAAAAACGCCAAAAAAAAAAAAAAAAAAAAAAAAAGATTTAATCAAGCAAAGAAGAAACACCAGTGACAGGAAAATAAGGACTTAAACCGTAAGGTGATCAAAGAAAGAAAAATTCTATAAATTTAATAAAATAAAAACAAATAACTGCTTGGAAAACTGATTTATTGTTTTCCACAGACCTGACATGTGGCAACATTAAGACCCGACTTAGAAAGCGATGGGTTTCTGTGGACCAGAAAACAGCACGCACCTTTCTGATCTTCTCAGAGAGAGAATCTGCATCCTCAGCAGTTTCAGCACCCAGACGCCTGCAGGCACAAAACGCTGCCCGTTAGACGTGGCGCTAGAAAACCTGAACAAAATATCCAGCAAACACGTGCGACATACTTCAGCAGCTGGTCGTACTTGGCGCTTTCTGCCTTGAGGTCTCGTGTGGACTTAACCAGAACCCTTAAGAAAAAGACAAAAATATAAAACAACAGCTTAAATAACGTCTTGCATCTAGGTCCAAATGTGTCTACAGCAAGTGGATGCTTTAAATGTATATAAAAGGAGCTTAAAACAGTTTAAACTCAATGAAGGAACAGATTTTATGTTAGTTAAGCACCACTGATCTCTCCTAAACGTGACTTTCCTGCCGATGGTGAAGCTTTTAAGGTGTAGGTGGGAGGGGCTTTCTGATTGGAAACTGCTTCAGCTGCTGCAAAGCAGCGCCTGACTAATTAAATCATGTGGAACAGGCGAGGCATGAAACTAAAAGTAAATCTAATCAGATTTAGGCCTTGTAGGCCCGTATTTGTGCGTAGGCAGGCAGGCATTTATTAAACGAGTATCTCCCCCACGTTGGTTTATTAAAATCATAACGTACACAGTTTTCTTCCACACAAACCCGTGTAAATTCGCCCCTGACCGTTGTTTTAAAGATGCTAGGCTGAAACCTATGTCAGCCAGTCAGTCCTTCAAAATAAAAGCGCCGTTAAACACTTTTTCTCCTTTGCAGCTCAACGTATTTGAGCAGCTGGGTTTGCAAAAAGCAAACAAACACAAAGCCTCTGAAGCAGCTGTAATGTTTATAATGTTCCATTTAGGCTTTTACTTTGAAGTCTCGATACCAAAGCGAAAACAGGAAATGCTTTGCCTCAGTTGGAAATAAGCGACCAGAGATGCCGGGTGAATTTGTCCAGCTTAACATTGATTAGACACATTAATAGTCAATCACAACAACTTAATTTTTCACTGCACTGTACGGCCAAGCCTATAACAATGGCCGCACACGTGCTGTCAGCGGCGTGATGCGGCGGACCCTAAACGCCGTCTTGTTGCGTACGCACGCAGGCTCAAAGACAGAGTTTTAAGGGATGAAAAACGGCGTTTACGTGTGGATGAAACGCCTAACCGCATAAAAATGTGTCAACTTTCCCAAATATCCGGCTACGATGAGGAAAAACGAGAAAGTTTTGCGATGCGACTTACTGGGCTCGTCTTTGGTAGTCATGGAGAAAACGATCCTGATCCACAGCAGCTTTCAGGAATCTGGTCCGGGTGAAATTCAGCCTCGACGCGGCGATAGTCAAAGTGGATGCAGGCATGGCTGCGGCCTCGGGAACCCAGCTCTTATCTGACAACAATCAGACAGGAAGTCATTCTACGAGGCAGCTGGACTGAAAGCTAAACTCGACGGTTTGCTGTCGGTATGTTTACTCTGGACAGAAGCTGCCGGCGCTGAAAACGGCGCTCTCCAGAAGCCCTACCGGTGGTGAAGGTTTTCATGTCCTGCAGCATAACATGGCTGGCCAACTGGATCATCAAGCTGAGGAACTTGGGTCCGCCGGGGGACAGAAACAATGACATCACCACTTTGGAGCCGGCGTTGGCGGTTTCATCCTGCAGAAAAAATAAATAAATAAAAATCACACAGGAAATGGATCGGAGCCTGTGAATCAGGAGGCGTTTTCCGCCCCTGTATGCCGCCGTGTCTCTAAAACTTTTTTTTGGAAAAAAAGTTCTATGTGAAAAGCATCATAAATCATTTCCTTTATTTAAATGTTTGATCATGTAATGGATGAAAGGCAAGGAGCAAAGACTCGGAATCCTGGCTTCAGATCAGAAAGTCGGACTTTCCCCTCGGGAACGTGGGAGAAATGTTTGTCGGCTCTGACGTGTCAGCTCCTCGCATCCACAACATTAAGCTGTGATGAAAACGGGTTTATTTTACGAGACACAAGTTGTAAGTTTACGTCTTAACTGAACCGAAATAAATAAAAAGTGGTGTTTGCATGTGGAAAGTACAGCTTTAAGGGTAAATAGCCACGTTATATGCCTTTACCAAAAAGACCAAAATCCAGTTAGGATCAAATAAGGCTATATACTCCAAGTGTAGGACACAGCATCACGGTAAGAATTTTTTAAATGACACGAATAAAAGTCAAAGGCTAAAACCTTTTCATTGGAACGAACCAAAGTAAATGCATTAGAATGCCATTTCCCCGATAAGTAAATTGTTTAAAATCATGAGCAGTAACCCCGGTCACATGATGTTCTAATGGTAAATATACACAGAAAAGGCTATAATTACTAGCAAACTGAGCAACCAAAGCTTAAAAGAGAAAATACTACGGCAGCAGGACATGATAATCTGTCAGAGAGTTGCCGGTGTATAAAAAAATAAAAAATGTCAAATAACGTGACTATGTACGTTTAAAGGACGTTATAAGAGGGAACAAAACAGCGTTCCTGGCCATATTGGACTCCTAACCTTTTGTTTTTATTTGGATATTGCGAGTTCTCCGACTGCGTTTACTGGAACGCTCTGGTTTACCACATTCCCAGCTCCTATTTTTGATTTCTGAGGTGAATGAAACGCAGCAATACCCTAAACTGCAACACGGCTCTTACCATGATTTCCCGCAGCCAGGCACAGGTGACCTTTCGAAACTCAGCGTCTGCTTTATGATCCAGAACAGGCCAGCAGTGCCTACAACAAAACATGACATCTATGCTCTGTTACAAAAAAAAAAAAAACGATGACGATCACATGTTCTACGTTTACCTGTAGGCTTCCTGAAAGCGAGCAGGGTTGAGTTTCTCCAGCAGGAAATGGGTTACCAGGTAATAGGCGTCTTTGTTTGGTTTGTCGAACATGTGCCTGTTGACCAACAAGACGGATCAAGTTAAACACAACCAGAAAACATTAAAGATGACGGCATCCTTGTTCAGCACGCCAGTAACGGGTTATTTTACTGTTTTCCAGGATTTCTACAATCAGTCCCTGTTTGAATTCTGAGATTTCAAGTTGAATCTGGTTTGATTTCTGCAGGTTTGCCTGTTTAAAAAAAAGCTTTCATCGTCTTTTTTGTTGATTTTTGTATGAGTTATTTCAGCAACAACAACAGGATGTGGTTTGTTGCTTTATTTTGACGAGTTTAGTAAATGGGATCGCCCAAGTCTGCTTTTTGGTAAAAGTAACTTGTTGTTAGTGATCCTATATACTAAAAAAAGTAGATAAAAAGGTGAATATTTTGTGTTGCCTCTTCCATTTTAACTTCGTTTTAGGAAAATTTTAATCTTTATTTTTCTCGAAAGGCCTCATTTTAGTTAAAATTGCACCGTAAAAAGAAATGTTAAATATTTTTGCTGCATCAACCGCCCGGGCTGGTAAATGAGGAAAATTTCGGACAGAATCGTTTAAATGGCCCCGAACCACACTTTAGACAACGCTGCTCTACACTGATGATCACAGCTTTTAAAAAAATAAAATAATGTGACTCATTTGGAAAATGTTTATCTGTGCAAACAAAACTAATTTTGATGCTTTCGGGGCTTTTAGAGCACCATAAACTGTAAAAAGTTAACGTTACACAGACCAAGAACCGCTTCAAGCAGGACTCCAACTAAGGTTGTAGGACAAAGCGGTTTCTATTTTTAATTTGCACAAAAGATCGCAGGTTCGACAATCCGTAAGTAGTAAATTTAATTCTGGTCCGATTTATCTCGATCCAAACAACTCTTTCCTGCATTTCAGCAAACTAAACAGAAGTTTCAAATACCTGGGTTGGACAAAAGGAAACTGTCCAGGATTTGATATAAAAACTATGATGTTTAAAACATAAAACTGAATCTGGAATCAAATCCAGAAACTATTAAATGTTGACGTGGGTGGTCCAAAAACCACGATAAACCTTTACCATTACATCTGAAGCTGATAAGGAGCTTAACATAAAGGGGACAGCAGGTAAATCTACAGAGGATGTGACCGTGAAAAGTTGGGCTGAAACGTGCATGAACGTAACAAAGTGTTGGAGCGTCGGTAAACTCACGGCCCCAGGATGAGATACTTGACGTTGGCTTTGCCGGCGAGCGACGCCGCGGCAGCTTCAGGCTGGAAGCCAAGGCCGAGCAGAGAAAACCACAGATACTGTCCGTTTTTCTTCTGCGTCAGGGTCGGGTTCGCCATTACTCCGAGCTGGAAAAGCCTGCGCCTTCAGTTCTTCTCCTCCCAGCGCCAGAGACCCCGGCCGGCTAGCTTCCCTGCTAGCTTGCTGGCTATAACTTCAATGGTAGCTGCTGGAAGTCTGGCGAAAACATTTAACAATACGCACAAAACAAAGTCACAACAAAGTTTCTAGCCCCGCAACATTTATGAATCCACTTAAAGCCGACGGCTAAACGAAACCATCGTTTGTTTCAACATTTGTCAGGCATGACGCCAGCAGAAGCACGAACACAAACCGCCAATTTTTCCAAAAATCACCCGGATGTTGTTCAGAAACACTTCCGGTGGTGGAAGCGCTTCGAAAATAAAAGCATCCTTCACCGTGAAATAGTGTAAAAGAACCCTAACATATATTTTGAGTCTAATTATTCAGTATTGAAAACAAATCTAATAAAAAAACAAAAACAATATAAAGCAGCTAATTTGGGGCCGTTAAATGTACAGTCCCATTTGGGGACAATTTTTCAGTAGATTTTCTACCCAAACGGGCCTCATATGAAAATGTAGACAGGGACAGTATCCTCCTTGTCTTCAGCCTTCTTTTCCTTTGCCCCGTAAACGGTAAATGGCTTGTATAGCATTTTTATCAAGTTTGACGACCCCAAAGTGCTTTACACTATAATCGGTCATTCACACACATTGGGGTGGGATGAGTTGAACGCAGACTGGGAAGTATTTATTATTCTGGTCAAATCCATGGAAAAATGCACGCCTTCAGGGGTGACATCTATAGTTTTGTCGCTTGTCTTTGTGGTGTCACCATCGTCTCCAAACCATCAAACATAGCAGGTCAAACCACCTTTTTGTAAAACCTCTTTCCTTCTTGCAGCAAACCCCGTCTGCACTCTCTTGCCACCCTTCCCTGTAAACGACTGACCCCCAGGTATTTCAGATCTTTCGCCTTCTCCATCTCCACTCCTTCACTGTTCCACCTTTCCGTCTCATTTTCACACATGCACTTTTTTCTCGTGTCTACCGACTTTCCTAAGCGCTTAGAAAGGAGACAGCCAGACTTCTCTTGGTTACTAAAGACATCTCAGTTCTGTGCAGGAGTTTTAAGGGTTATAGGTTTGTAGTCAGAACAATCGCATTGATAATACTGGTAAGTCACCAGGCCTTTCGGTCCATTAGATTTAATAGTGTTTGGCTTGTTGTCAAATGATGATCCAAACACTTCCCCAACGACGCCGACATCTGAGCTGTTTTGTTCACGCCTCAGGGAGCGACTGGCTGTAAAACCTGCTGAGGAGACGAGTCACGGCTGCACTGCAGGTTCTAAAAAGATAAGTTACGATAAGGAAAGAGGCCACGCCCTCTGTTTGGTGTTGGTGTTTCACCTGTCCCAGTGTGCAGCACAAGCCAAGAAAAAAAAGCCAGCTTTGGAGTCATGCCTCGAAAACTTGATGCACCGAGCCAAAGCTTCCACTTCCTGTTTCATCCACATATCTGGACCAGTGAGGTTGGATGAGAGGTGAAGTGACTTCAAGAAAAATGATGCCTTATATACAAGCAATTGAAAATTTCATGTCCCATCTCACTAACAATCTGCAGACTCCGTCCTCCTCTGCCCAGAACACACTTCCACTTCTCCAGGCTCTGTTGGCGACACATTACAGAATCACAATATCATCTCTGATCAGAGCCCACAGGGGGCCTTGCCCGAGGTTTCCATCCCTCCAGAGTCACTTATTACACCAGATAAATCTGTGACAAAGGGCAGCAATCACAACCTCCAGGTGACTCTGGACTTCAGCTCCAATAAAAATTGGCATTCTCCATGCGCTGTAGGTACACGCAACCCGAGGTAAAGTGCAACAGAATAATGGAGGTGGCTTGTATTTGTACACATTTATATGAATAAAAGATGGATGGGGGGCAGGGGGCTGCAGAAATAAAACAAACTAACCATAGAAAGAAACTTTGCTTTTATTGCAGACCATACAAGTGTAGTAATTCTGTCTCAACCATACTGTATAAGGAGAACAGAGTAATAGAAAGAAGTGCTCCTCTCTTCTCTAATTATTCACATCAGTGCAGTTCTTTTAAAACCAGCTGGCAACACTCGCCCACCTTCGACGGCTCAGACACTGTAGAGTACTTGGAAATCTGAGAGCCGACACCCAGGGAGCGCGCCAAGTCCTGGGCCGTCTGGTCCGAGGCCACGGTGGTTCCCAAAGCCACCAGCAGCCTAAATATAGCCTCCTTGTCCTGTACCGTCTCCAGAGCCCTGCTGGCCACGGATAGACACTGCGCCTTGGCCTCCAGGTCGGGCTGGCTGTGAAGGCATCCCGCGTAGTTCAGCACCAAAGTGGCCAGGGCGATGTGGATGTTCTTATTGCAGACGGCGACCAGGTCGGCGGCGCGCGACAGCACGGTTTCGCGCTGGGCCATGAGCAGCGCCCGGCCGTTTCTGCCGCTGAAGCAGTTGCACAAAGTGCGCAGCGCCAGCAGCTGGTTGGCGGGGCGGCCCTCGGGCCTCATCAGGCTCAGCAGGTGGTTGCACAGCTGGACTCCTTCCGCCTCGCCGCAGAGGCTCTCGTTAACCTGCGGGTGGCGCACTGCCAGCCTCAGGATGTCCAGGACAGGAAACACGATATCTACAATGCGCAACAAACACAGCAGAAGAGAGTTTTGTGTCGTAATTCAAAATTAATAAAGTGTAATAAATTAATAATTCCCACAAACTAGCAGATAAAACATGTTTGGTACCTTCAGGCCAGTGCGAGACCTTCCAGAGGAGGCTGATCTGCTGAATGGTTGGAGCGTCAGGTGAGTTCGCCCCACACACCACCAGCAACAGCCCCTCAAGGCTTTCCATGGTTTCCTCTGAGAGCTTTTGTCCCTGAGGGGCTCCTTCATTCAGCTCCTTTATCTTGGCTTTAGAGCAAAAGAATAAATAAAACAACAAGGCTCAGTCAGGAAGCTAAAAATACATTTCTCCTATGAAACAAATGGTGATTTTTAAGGCCTTCTAAAGGATTTTTCATAAATTCCGGGAGGTTTTTAAGGTCAGGAAGGATAAATATTGAGCTTGAAACAGGAAAATGTTTCTGGTTTGATTGGCTGATGCAGTTTAAACGAATCTTCCTTAAAGTTTTGAACCACCTGCCATCACAAGATTCTAGCTGAAACGTTAACCCTTTAAGCACAGAGGGTTTCTGGGGCAATTTCTGACTGAAATTGGATATCTGATATAAATCAAGCACAGCTCCAAAGTCAGAAAGTGTAAATGTAAGTTTTAGCATTTGTATGACACTACGGCATTAAAGATTATTTTTAGTGGAACTACTATTACAAATGTCACTATGTCTGATATATAGATGATTAACCAAAGACAAAATCCAATTTTCTTAGCCTTGCCTAAATATTTTTCAAAATAAACACTGCAAAACTGCATGAAAACCCTTATGGAAATATAGGAGAAGCCTCAGACTTTGTATGTCCACATCTTGACTATATCTGCAGCAAATCTGGACTGAATCATCTGAAGCATATTTGTTTCACAAAGGTTTCAGAAGGCTGTGTGACAGATGGACCTCCGATCTTGGCACAGTTTATCCAAATATGCCAAAACTGTTCCAAATGTGTTTTTAACCTTATAAAAAGGGCAGCAGGTCAAATAAAAGTGCCGATTTGCATTGTAGGACTCCTTCTGCACAAGAAATAGCCTTTGGTAATAAGATTTACCCCGTGCTTCATCAACATGTATTATTGTGCACAGCGTAAATCAATAAAATGAAGAGAAAAACCCTAAATCATGACCCTTTTCTTTTTAAAACACTGCTACAAGGGCCTGTTCACTCCTCTGCATTGCTATGGTGACGCATGTCAAGAGAGGAGAAAAAAACAGCGCTGCAGAACGTTACATTGTTAATTGATCACAGCTGTAGGTCTGAAAAGTGCCCGTGCATCGCTGTAGAAGGGAGGGTGAGTTTTATCAGCTCTGTTACGCAGCGACATTACAACACTGGACCAGATGAGACAAAGACGTGCCGTACCTTGTTTAAAAGCTAAGACTCTCTAGTTTTTAATGATACCGACTTGGGGGGGGGGGAGTTAAGCATGTCTACACAGCAAAGCTTTTTTCTGAGGGTCAGCAATGTTTGATACACAGTTAAATGGGCATTATGTGTGTTTAAAATGCTGTTTTGTGGGAAAAAAATAAAATAAAAATTAGGACTTGTTTTATAAACATTAAAGTCTCCTCCTTGGAGGCATTTAGGAAAGGAGGAAACGTGACTGTTTCTGACCTACTTTTAATAAAATAGGCGTGGCTCTGCTATTACCGAGCCAGACGGGTTTAAAAAGTTAAACAAGTCCTGACAGTGCAGAAATTCCACTTAAACAAGGAAGACAGAAAAACAAAAACAACAATTTAAGCTTGTTGGTTAAACACACATTTTATACAGAAAGTTCAAATCTCGAAAATCCCAAATTCAACAACAAACCTAAAGTTCTTTAGTGTTGTTTTTTTTACTGTATTCACACGACAACAAAATGCTCAAAATCTGCACATCGGTATCACTCACCGATGATCTGCGGGGCATTGGCTTGCTCAAAGGTCACGCCGTCAGTTTTGGGGAAGTAGATGTTGGTTGCGGTCTGTCTCTGGGCTGCGGAGGAGTAGGCGCCTTTTCCTGCGTTGCAGAGAAGGATGCAGTAAATGCAACATTTAAACCAGTCTTCCCACATTTATCCTGACTTAAGCTAAAGCTGTGAAGCCTTCCTTCTGTGTTAGCTTAAAGCGGGTTCGTTTTCCGCGAGTCGGATATTGATCTTCAGGCCATAAAACACAAAGATTTACATCTCATGAATGTTGATGCTTGTAGCATAACATCAGAACCTCCTCACCTCCCCTGTATCTCAGGAGGTCGGTCGGTAGGGAGAGCAACTCACCGGTAAACGGATCGGCCACACCGGAAGGAGCGCTCATGTTGGAACTTGATCCTGGGATGTAGCGACCGGCGCCTGCGGGGGAGGAAAACACAAGGCCGTGGAAGCACATTCACCCGCGACGCTCAGGCCGTGAAAAGACCGTCGGTAAAGCAGTCTGACCTGTAAAGGGATCTGCTCCGAAGGCTGAGCCGTCATTAGACGAGCCGGGAACATATCGGGAGCCTCCTGTCACAAGAACGCACAAACAGCTTATGAGGAGGGACTTCTCTGTGATGAAAGTGAAGCGGCACAAAGCGTCGGGCCTCGTTTGAAGAAAAACGGCATAGATTCAGGTGCATAACTTCCTGATGTGAGAAGTTTTAGGTGAGATTTATGAAGGAAGGCTGCGTGGATTACAGAAAGGTGGTTTTGCTTTAGGGCTGCACAACAGAGCTGGGGAATATATCGAGATTTGAAAAATATCGAGATTAGAAAAAAAGAAAACAAAAAAAACATGAGACTATATCGTTTATATCAACATGGTTTGTGTTGCGTTAGAATTATACTTTTATGTATTCCAGTTGGTTATTTTTCAGCCGATTCTCATATTTATCTACAGCTGGTTGTTAATAAATGCGCCTGTGAGACATTTGGGATGAAGCTTTGATTCAGAGGTGCATTTTTATATAATTACTTTAATAAATATTGCACATCGGCATTCAGCCTAAAAATATCAACATGTTATTTTTTGGGTCCATGTCGCCCGGCCCTACAGTACAATATTGGGAGAAGATGTAAATAGGATTATATTGCTGAAATTTGTTGAATTGATGGATACATTAATTATAATTCCTCCACTTTTTTCTGATTCTTCTTTCTATACAAACAAACATATATACATACATATAAACAGGCGTGAGCATCAAGGGCCATTGGAGTCCATCCAACAGGCCAAACATACTAATGATGTGTGGAGCGTCAACGGATGACAACTGAGATTTACAATCAGGCTAAACATATCGTCCACTCTGTCATTTGCGATGGGACATAGCACTGACATCTGCAATTCTATATACTGTGCAGTTTCATTTTGCTTTGCCCCTGTTGATCCTTTCTTATGGGTCTGCTAAAAAACACTAAACCACAAGGATTTGTCTTTCATTTATAATCTTTGTAAAAAACATTTTTTGTGTGACTTTGCCCCTGATCCTGATGTAATAAATGCACCATTAGGGGTTCTTATATAATATTTCTTAGAGACAAACTGGATTTGGCTAAAACCAATATTTTTGGATTACAGATTCCTGGATCAATGTGTGCTTCTGTGCTTTTTTTTGTGTCTCTGCTCTGTCTTCTGTAACCCCCAGTCGGTCGAGGCAGATTACCGTTCATACTGAGCCCGGTTCTGGTGGAGGTTTTCCTTCCCACTGTCGCTTCATGCTTGCTCAGTATGAGGGATTGCAGCAAAGCCATGAACAATGCAGATGACTCTCCCTGTGGCTCTACGCTTCTCCAGGAGTGAACGCTGCTTGTCGGGACTTTGATGCAATCAACTGGTTCCCTTATATAGGAAATTTTTGACCAATCTGTATAATGTGACCCAATCTGTATAATCCGATTGAATTTGATTTTGGAAAGTGCCTTGAGATGACATGTCTCATGAATTGGTGCTATATAAATTTAATTGAGTTGAATATCAGCAGGACTTTGATCATAACTTGAGAGGAAAACTGTTTCCTGTGCCATTGAGCTCCAGCAGCGGCCTCACCTGTGAACGGATCACCACCAGCGGGCGGAGCAGGACCGACCACTTGTCCTTTAGTGTTTTCGATAATAAAATTAGCAACTTGGTCGAGGAACATGGGGCTGATGTCGTTTTTCTCCAGGAAGTTGTGCGCCACCAGCCAGGGGTCGTCCGACATGTTGTAAGGCAGCTTCATGGACGGCCCGCCCTCGTTCACGTCGATGGTGAAGACGTAATCGTACTCCTGAGGTCAGACAGTGACTCGTTAGGCGAGGCTGGGCTGCAGCGTTCTCCTCAGCGGCACTCGGCCCGTCGCCTTACCTTTCCTTCGTAAACCACGCTCTTAGAGGTCTGCTGGTTGGAACCTCCGACCACGTCCCCGATCTTCACCCAGCGGCCGTCGCTGACGCTCCACTGGTAGGCCTCCACCTTCTGTCCCTCTTTGATCAAACGCGTCTGCCCGTCTCGATTCCCTGGCGCGGCAACAATAAAGCCACGTTAGCTTGGCGCGGGTGCAAAGTACGCACCGGTGTGATCTGATGCTAAACACTACCAGGCTCGTCGAGGTGTTCTCTCCCAGGCAGGTCCTCCATTTTGATGTCCCCGAGGTCCCCCGTCTTAGGGTCTATGGTAGCCTTGGAGAGCTCGTCCTCAAAGGCCTGTAGGTCTTCGGCGCTGGCCGTGCGGTCCTCAGCTTCCGTAAAGATGCGAATGATGCCATCGCTGTGGGCAAACGGGGAAGGCTTGCTGGTTTTTATTTTCTTACGTCAAGAATAAAACGGAGGAGCAGGAGTAAAATGTGCCGGTGCGTCTGGGTCACCTGGCTCCAACGGCGATATCCCCGTTGGGTAGAATACAGCAGCACCAGACTGACTGGGCAGGGAGGCGGATGGTCTGGCAGCACTCGCCTTTCCTCCATATCCTCACAGTCCGGTCCTCTCCTGTGCTTACAAAATCTGGGACGAAAGCACAGCAGCATTAGGTGCATCTGTCGCTACAAAGTGCCCGCGCTCTCTTCTCTGGACAGAGCCACTGACCGTTACCTTGATCTGAGCGTACTCTTACTTTCGTAAGCGCTCTCGGCTCAGCGCTTCACTTTTTTTTTGTCCTTCCTGTCCTCTCATATCAAGCTATTGTCCATCATGCTTGATCAATAACTTCTTACAATCCAATCCAGTCCAAAATCATGAAACGACACTTTAGGTTGATGCAATAAAGGCAGTTTGCACTTGAACGGACCTGAATCTGATTACTTGATTGGACTGTATTGCAATGATTACATATAATGTCACCTGTGGTTTGCCTGCTTCTCTTGTGAGACACTGTAAGATGAGATTTGTTGTAGATACGCATTTTATAAATTGAATAGCAGAAAGGACGAAAACAAACATCTGACCCTGGTGGATTAAAAGCGCCAATAATGGCCCCATAAAGCTGACTTGGGGGCGTGAAGATGGAGAACAAACCTTGACTATTGGGGAAGACAGCCAAGCTGTAGATGTAGTTGGTGTGGCTGTAGTAGACCTGGACGCATTCGCCCGTCACCAGCCACCTTCTGATGCTGGTGTCGTTGCTGCAGGAGAAGAACTCTGTGTTGCTGATGACTGCCAGCCCTCTCACACAATCCTCGTGACCTATCGTTGAAAAAACAAAAAGAAAATAAAAAAAATAAGATTAAAAAATAAGACTATATACACACACACACACAAATATATATATATATATATATATATATATATATATATATATATAAAAATTGTTGGCTGTAAATTTTGTTCCTTCAATCCTTTGTTTTATTTCCTTTAAACTCTATACATTTATACTGAAAGTCTGTAAGCAGGAAGTGAGCAGTAGAACAGTTTGTAAACATTAAACCCCCTGAAAACCCATTAAAGTAGAGCGATAATTACTTTATAGATTGCCCAAATCAGTCCATTCATGCAGAGAGCAACATGTCCACCATTTTCTTTTCATTTCTTAAAATTGACAAAAATCAAGTTAAAATCAACCTTTTTTTATATTCTTTTATATTGTCATATTATTCTTTTATATTGTTGTAATTTACAACAAAACAGCAGTTGAAGTGGTTTGATAACCCGTAACTTTCCTAACAGTTTATCAACTACATCCACAGTTTATACCTTTACTATTTTATATTAGCATAATATGATTCATCCGGTAAACTCTTTGTGGTTCTCAACATTTAACTTGCTATAAATAACTTCATGGATTTAGTAGCAAAGTCGAAAGTATATACACAAACAAAGGGAGAGGAAGATTAGCCAAGAAGTAACCTGTAAATGCGTCATTTTCAGCCAAAAATGCAACATTTCCTCATAAAATCTAGTTATTGATCTCATATTATGTTCAATCATGTGTGTGAGATAAAAGGAAAACAGAAATGTAATGCAATGAGAAAAAGTAAGGCAAATAACAAACCTGTGAACGTCCTCTCAGACCGACCAGCCCTCCAGAGCCTGATGGTCTTATCTGCGGATCCAGACAGCATGAGGCCTTGTTCGGGTAAAATGACCACAGCCCACACGGCTGCACTGTGTCCCTGCAGGGAAATCAGCAAGCACGTAAAAAGCTCCGTCACCAAGAAAACTGTTTATACGAATTCACTTTCTGAGAAAATCGTCGACAGGCGTTTCTTTTTCTTGAGGTGATCCAATATAACAAGAAAAAAATTAAACAACTTTTACCCTTTTTCAAATTTGTAACCCAACTTTTTTTTTTACCCCCCACTTATCACTAATTTGATGGAGATGAAAGTACATCAACATCAAATCATCAAATCTGCTTTCTTTTTGCAGCACCTGTGTGCAGCTCTGGTACATTGATGAGTGTTTTTAATGACACCCTTTAAACAAAAGACTGGACGCTCTTTGTTGCTTCTACTTTAGACCCAACTCCATCATCTGATCCAGTAGAACATGATATTCTGACCGCTTGTCTGGAGCATTGGGTTGAAATTAAAAGTTGAAGCACTGGACTGGCTTTGCTTGTCACTCCGGTGTCTTTTTTCATCGGTGTTCCTCAGGGTTTGGTCCTCGGCATTTTTTTTTTTTCCTCTTTACTTTCCGAATTATTGGTCTGAAAAAAAGATGGTATCTCCTTCCACAGCAATGCAAATCGTTTACCCGCATCTAAGCCCATATGCATCATCCATCCGGATTTTAAATTGAATAAACAGATCAGCTACGTTTTGCAGAAAAGCTTCTTTAAGCTATGGTGGATAGCAAAACAAGTGAGTTCTGTAAACATTTAGGTTTAACGTGGTTTTTTTTTTTCCAAATGGGCTTTATAAATATATTGAACTTGGTACTAAAAAGTAGTAAATAATAAATCTTTGAAGCCTAGTTTGTGATCTTTGATACCCAACTGTAAACATAAAAAAAATACTCCTTAATGTTTAAGTTAGTATTTAAATGACCCATTTATAGAACCCCACATCAAATTTAAGACCCTAATTAAAGGTAACTAATGGTTAAAAATCAGGGAACTGTACGTTTCTTTTAATTTTCGGGCTTTAAGTCTGTAACTACGACTCAAAATAAATAAAATTTATGTTCTGTATATCAATGTTCACAATGTTCACTCCAATGTTTGGGGTGGCCGGGCGAAGATCAAAGACGCCATAAACAGAAATCTTTGGTTTTGTTTTAAGCCATTTCAGTTTTCATCCTTCAGAAAACACAATAAAAAACAAAGTTTATCCATGCAGTGTCTAGTCCTAATCCAAAATTGGGTTCCAGGGATCACAGTTCCACAAGGAAAACCCAGAAATCCCTCAACCGAGCAACACAAAGGTATTTTCTGGCCAGAAGGGATACACCTTAGCAGATTTTTTTGAGTCTACCCTGGAATCACCTCCCAGTGTCTGGAAACTAAAACCTGTTTCACTCAGTTTGTTTTCAAACCTATCCACACCTGACAAATGACAAAAGTGAAAAATGGGTAGAAATGAAGCTTCAGGATACATACCTGCAAAGTCATCATGCACTTCTCGTTGAGCCAGACTTTGGCCGTCGTGTCCCAGGAGCCGCTCAAAAGCGTTCCAAACTTCCCCGACGACAGAGTGCAAACTGTGAAAAAAACCCAAAACAGCACAGAGTTCAAATCACGTCCACCGTCAGCATGCTCGAACGGCGCAGGACTGCCAAAGCGTACCTGTGTTTTTGTGACCCTGCAGGGTATAGAGGGGCTGCGGTTGGTCCAGAGTAAAAACACAAATGTTGTTGTCATTCCCGCCAGTGGCGATCAGACCCCGGGGGTAGGTTTCACTGGGTGCAATGGCGCATACGCAAGATACAAAATTGGAGTGCCCAGACATGCAATGCATCTCGGTGAACCCTTTGTCCGGGCTGTTGAGAGGAGACAGAAACGAAAACATGATTGCAGACCAAATAGCACCGACGTCATTAGGATATCCATCACATAAACCTCATGAAAACATCTCCATTCAGGAGGATGTGAGCGAGTTCTTGTCTAGGGGTCAACCCATGGGTCTGTTGGACTAATACAGATTTGTTGCATTTATTTTCCCCGAGGCAGACACCCTGTCTACTTTTAAGACTAATGTTAAAACTTTCCTTTTTGACAAAGCTTATAACTAGAGTGGCTCATGTTACCCTGAGCTACCTCTATAGTTATGCTGCTATAGGCTTAGGCTGCTGGAGGACATCAGGGCCTATTTTTCTATTTTTCTCACTCTACTGAGTTCTACTGTTCTCCAGTTTTGCATTGCTTGTCGTCATTTCAGCTTTTAACTTTTTGTTCTCTCTCTTTTTTCTTCATAGTAGGTACACCCATTAACACCAGCTGTTCTGGTGTTAATGGGCTTTAAAGAAGCAACAATGAGGCGACACCTGGACCAGGTAGCAGAGGCAGTCCAACTCCACCAGGATGACACATCAATACGTGCCAGAAGGCTTGCTGCGTCTCCCAGCACTGTCTCCAGCACATGGATGAGATCCCAGGGGGGCAGGCAGTTACGCTAGGAGAGCTGGGCGGGGTTGTCGGAGGTCCTGAACCCATCAGTGGGACCGGCCTCTGCAGCTTTGTGCAAGGAGCAACAGGATGAGCGCTGCCAGAACCCTGCAAAGTGAGCTGTAGTGGGCCACAGACGTGAAGTTCTCTGACCGGACCATTAGAAACACGCTTCATGAAGGTGGGATCGCTCCACTGGAGATGTATTTCAGAAGGAGGGGCCTTTAAAAAAAATCCTTGCATATGATTGGATAAACCACTACATGCTTCAAGCTCTCCAGTGAAGAGAAGGGCGAAAACAAAAAGCCGTTCTCAGGTGTTCTTTTAAAGAATTAATATTCTGTGGATTGGACAACACTGATGAAATAGCATCAATGTTACCGCTTGCTTCCTCGCTGCGAGCCGCCATTGTTGTCTGAATCCAAGCGGTCGCTCCTCTGATACGTCACATCTACAAAACACCCGCCCGGCGATCCTGATTGGCTCGTCCATTTTCTGTGGTATTGAAACCCCTCCCAATGTGCGGAGCCGAGTGGAGCTCGGCAGAACGACATCCATCAGGTTAATACTATACTGCATGCGGCGACATTGCTGAGAGGACGACAAGTTGGGGAGAGAGCGACAACGTTGGCCACTCAGCAACTTTGTGGCTACATCTTGCGAGTTTTCAAACCCTCTAGTGACTTCTTTTCAAAAAAGCAACTAGCAACTTTCCTGTGTCGTTGGAGACTTCGTAGACAACACATAAACGCATCGATCCGTCTGCGGTTATTGTTTTTAGCGGGCAGTAAGTGCTGCTGGGAGCCCTGCCCTTCGTCCTGCTGCTGCCTGCAGCCCGCCTGCTAAAGGCGCCAGGAGGAGGAGAACCGTTCCTCTGCATCTTCACATTTCAAATGAATCACATGCGCAAAGCTGCCATTGATCCAGCCCTTGAGATATGCCATTGAGAGAGAGAGAGAGAGAGAGAGAGAGAGAGAGAGAGAGAGAGAGAGAGAGAGAGAGAGAGAGAGAGAGAGAGAGAGAGAGAGAGAGAGAGAGAGAGAGAGAGAGAGAGAGAGAAGTCTCTCCCTGCGTTAAAACGCTCGGCTCAGACTGTCTGCAGTCTGTTTCAGCTGATGACGTCAGATCTTGATAACTATCGAAGCTTTCTCCTCATTATAGAAGCTTTTTTCCTCTGGTGATATCACAACTTTACTCTCATCATCACTGCTTTATTCTAACAATATTATGTCTTTGATCTCCTAATCAAAAAATTGTCTAAGCATGACCCCGATCCATGCACTTTTGATTCAGAAATTATATTTTGTTTCTCTTATTTGAAAAAGTAGCGAAAAATATTGAAATACGTGTCGGTTCCGTGACAAAACTAGACCCAATGTAAGATCCTTCGCTGGTGCAGTGGGTCCTGCAGTAGGTAAAGCATGCAGGCAGTTCCCAGAGGATGAAGGAATTGACACCGCTGGCTGGCCTGCATGCTCCCCTGACCTAAAGCAGCAGAACATCTCTGGGAAATCATGTTTGGGTCCATCTGACGCCCTCAGATCGTACCTCAGACTGTCCAGGAGCTCAGGGATGCCCCAAGGATACCATCGGTCTCCTCATAAGGAGCCTGCCCTGCTGTTGTAAGGGATGTAAACCAGCGCTTGGAGGGCAAAAAGACTACTGGATTCCATTTTTAGTTGCTGCAGTGACATTTTAACAAATCTAACCAACTTTCTGCATCAGCGTGTTTCAGTTTTACTTTCTCTGTGCCGTCGTATTAGGGGGGGGGGGGTGCATCTCGTGTTTTTTAGTCCTTCCTTTTCACATTAAAATCATTCGGTTCGAGTCTACATAAAGATTGGACCGAAAAGTCACTGAAAATGAGACAACAAATTGGTAAGCCGGACCTCCATGACCCCGTTTAGCAGTTCCAATACGACAGCCAACACGGTGACGTTATTGTTCGAAAAACGTAACAGAGAGTGAAGAATATGACCCAAAAAGAACATAAAGATATCTAGGCAGCAGGACTTAATTATACACTTTTTAAAACTCAAAAGCATAATACTGGCAAATGTGATTACTGTGGAAAATATGAAACAATTGAACAGGTTATATTAGAATGTCATAAATATGAAAGAGAGAGAAGATATATGAGGAAAGAGTTTAAATGTATTAAGGAAAATGTTAATTTATTAGATATTTTGAGGAAGCATTTGGGGAGTAAACATATCCAAATAGTTATTCGATATTTAAAGAATAACTAACTTATTTCATAGAATTTGATTATAGAAGGTGTGAATGATATAGATGAGTAGAATACTAAGATATATATATATATATATATATATATATATATATATATATATATATATATATATATAGATAGATAGATATATAGATAGATATATAGATCGATAGACCATCACGAACCACACTCCATACCAGTAAGTGGCGGTAATGCTGCTAAAAGTTTGTTGCCAACCGCCATTAAATCCAAGAAGAAGAAGAAGAAGATATCCAGAGACTTTTCTGCTTCCCCATAGACTCCAAGTACACAAACAATTGATTTAATGGTTTAAAAAGTGGACGTTCTCTTACAGCGCTCTGTTATTCATCAAATGATGCTGCATCTTTTAACACATTACCTAATCTAACATCAATCAGTATGGATTACCCAGCAGGATTTCTTTCCCCCCCCCCCCCCCCCCCAAATTAAGATCTGGTGTGCTTTCAAAGTGTCCCTGTAGTTTCTTGATCAGAGTATTTCTGCGAGGCACTGCAGAAACACTGTGTGGAGCCCACAGAACAATGCGTGGAAAGCTACAACGTTATTGTCCTTGCACAAGCATTCATTCGAGTCTTTCAGTGATTTCTACCTTAAAACATATCCTTTCACATGCCCTAACCCGGACAAATTGAAGAGATACACCCTCAACAAGCCTTCAACCCTTTTTAATCCTTTTAAAAAGTGTCATTATCCAAGATCCTGATTTGCCCGTGGCAACTGTGTTTGTAGCAGAACTCAATGCTACCACACTGCAACCATTTTTTTTGTTAAAAGCCACAGCTTTTCTGGGAGCATTTGCCCCGGATTCACCATTTTCCCTCTCTGTGAACAAGGCATGTTTTTTGGACCAGAGGAGAGCGACTAAAATCAACTCCGTGGATCTGCCACCTGCAGCCTGGCATCGCCCACGGAAAGCCCGCACGTCTCCATCGCTGTTCTGGACGCGGACAGGTGCAGCGGAATGAATGACGAAGCTAATTTGAGAGACCGTTAGCTTCCACACTAACCGCGACCGAACAAAGAGGATGAACACATGAATGTTTGCGTGGATTATTTTTTTTAAATGTGTTTTTTTAAAAGTCTCGATCCATCCCCTGCGTCTAGAATGACCTGTTAAGGGACGTAAAGTGTTAACTTGGCTGTATAGCTACTCGGCATGAAGCTAAATGCTAATGCTAGCTACCTGGAGTTCGGTACCCAAACCCTTCCGGTTCGGTCTCTGGACACGGACACGAAAGCTCCGTCTGGGAAAGCCGCGGCCGCCAGTCCCCTCACGTCCATCTCGTGGCCCGGGATGGAGCATCTGAGTTTGTACGAGTTGGGTGATGCCATCTTCTCTTTTTTTTAACCACGACAAACAGAAAAATTACAAACTACAACTCCAGTGTTAACGCTTAGCGGTGTCGCTGTCAACATCCGCCGCTAATGGTTCCGGAAGTGGAAATGTGTCGTCATAAGCCAACGACTTAGCCTTTCAGAATAAACGATTATTGTTATGTGACTAACTTTGTATGTTACAAAAAAGCATTCCTATATATATATAATGGCGCCAATGATAGACAGTAAAACTTAAAGGTATTACACCTTAAAGGGAGATTGCAGTCTATTTTATTGTTATAGGTTTTACTGCATTTAAATCACGGGGGGGGGCACCAAATTAAAGGGAATGTAAAACGTGTGCTTATCAAAAGACTAATATTTTGTGTTGTACTGAACATTCATTTAAACATTCAATTGATTTTATCTTGTCTATAATAAATTTACCCCAATTAGAAAAGTTTCCATCTGCACCAGTGCTGGTCGGTCAAATCTTTCCTGAAATGCAACTAGAGGGCTGCGAAAAATCAGCACAGAGGCCACAAATGGCCCCTGGGCCACACTTTAGACGCACACACTTTATACATAAACTGGGCTTGAAAGCAAACACGTGATACACTTTTCAGATTTATAAAAAAAAAATGTGTAAAGGCATTAAAAAAAATTAAGGGTTGTTATAGGATCTAAAGTAGGTTTTCAGTTCAACCTTAAATTGAAAAATATTTCAGTTTTGCATTGGACCACTTACATTTATGAATATAGACTTTTCCAAATAAAATCAAGAAATTCTAAATAAAGGCATGAGACTTGATGTCTTTCCTGTCACTAAATAAGATGATGTAATTTTATTGTAGGTTAACTTTAATGTAATAATAGTAATAGTAATAGTAACACAATATACTTGAAATAAGTGCTCAGTTACAGTCCAAAACCATTTTATAGTCGTAGAAAAAGACAGCTTTTAATTGATTAATTTATTTATCTATTTTTTGAAGCTTTATAACAACGTCTCTGTTTTACATTACTAAACATAAGCAGAACAAAAATAAAAACAACAATAATAAAGAAGGAGACTCAGATTTACATTTCCAACTGTAAGTAGAACAAAAATAAATAAAATATAGAGCATGAAATTAAAACATAGGAAATATTGCTGAGAAGGGAAAAAGGTGTTTGAGCTTGAAATGAATAATGTTAGGGGGACATTTCTGTATATTATTCCTGTGAATGAAGAATTTAGCAAAAAATAAAATAACATTGATATACAGAGTTCATCCATCAGTCCAAATGTTATGTTATAAGAAATGGGTAATGATAGAAATTTACCGATCAACCAAGTTTGCAAGTCTCTCCAGACGTTTTTAACCACTACACAGAACAAGAATAATATTAAAATATAATAAGAGGTCGGTTGTTTCCAAAAAATGTGCAAGTATTATCGTCTATAATAACAATTCTTCTAAGTAATTCTTTGAATGGATATGTGTTATTCACTATTTTATGTGTTTCTTATGCTTTAGGAGCTATAGAGAAAGTCAAAGTCAAGGATCTTAGTTTAACGACTGAATCTTTGTTGAATTTACTCAGAATGTCATTATTATTTTGTCACCCAAGGAATCGAAAGCTTTTAATGTTTTTTTTTAATTAACAGTCATAAAACCAATTTACATGATACAAACAAACAAGGAAACCAGTATATTAAAATAAAGTAGAATAAATAAATCCGTGAAACAGGGTTGAAACAGGGGTAAGTTTATAATACGATAATAAGAAGACCCACAACAACAAAAAGGAGGTTGCAAAATCTTAAACGTTTAGATTCGACCGCTTTTAAAAAATATATATGTTGAAAAGCTTTTAAATTGTAGTTTCCCATACGTCACTCAACCGGAAACAGTATTGTTGTTGCCCATAACAAGTTCCGGTCCAGCCCCCCCAGAGGGTCGGATGAGGAAGTAACCGCGGCGCTCGCCAGGACGGCGTCACATTTTAAAAAGTAAGACATATTTCGCTGCGTATAACAACGTCATCTGTAACACTTCTCTGTGTTTAGTCGTGCGTGTTTTTTCCCCTGCGATAAATGAATGAAACATCGCGGGATGTTGGCTCTACGTTGCTGAGTGGAGCCGAGCCCATGGCGGCTGTCAGGTGTTATCAGAGAATGAATGATGATGGAACAGGCGAGGCTTTGCTGCTACAACACGTCCACGTCTCGCTTTAAAACCACCCCGCATGTTCCAGCTTAGCTCCCCCTGGTCTTGTTACTGTGAGCCCCCCGCTGTCTGGTGGTGTCTCCGGTTCCATTGTCTCTATTATTTATTTAAATAGTGGCAGATAAAAGCTGTCAGGCTTATCTGGAGATGGGTCTCTGTTCAGGAGGCTGGAAAGCAGTCTTGTTGATTGTGACGATCGTGCAGGTGTAATAACGGGTGGTACAAAACATTTATGTCAGTGTCTGTATAACACTGATTTTCATATATGCAGAAAAAAAATAAGAGTTCACTTTTTTTTCTTGAAGCTCTAAAGTTGGCATGTCCAAAGTGCGGTCCGGGGGCCATTTGTGGCCCCTGGACTGATTTTGATCCCCCCCCCCACACACACACACACACACACACACTGCATTTCAAGAAAGATTTAGCCTACTGCAAAGATTTGGCTGATGGAGATGGAAACGTTTTATTTTTATTTGTGTAAAATGAATACAGACAGGTTGCGATCTTACAACAGAAAACGCTGGGTACAACACAATGTATTCATCTTTCAATAACCACACATTTTATGTCCTATTTCATTTCATAGGAAATACGACCACGTCTGTCTGAGGACTTTAACTCAGATACAAACTTTTGTGCATTAAAAGCTGTCATTTCTCAAAATGAGCTAAACACAGCAAGTTTTTTTCAAAGAAATACTGGCCTAAATCCTGCTCTCATATTGCTAGACCAAAAAGAATTCAGTTTCCTTTTTTTCTTTTTCTTTTTTTTTATCAATTACGTCTAATATAATTTGCTTTTAATAAAGCAAATATGCAAAACCCATTTCTAACTATGGCTCTACAGTGATTTAACATCATTTTCCTTCAGAAAACCTGAATAATTTGTTTAATTAAAATTATCATATAAAAAATCCACTACATGATTTTTGGGTTATTTTTCATTGTTATTATTTTTTGACTTGATAATTTTGGCCCACACGCCAAAAAGCTTGGACACCCCTGCTCTAAAGGGAAGGAGGCTCAGGCGTCTCCTTTAACACAAAGCAAACCCAGCTCCCCTCCCTGCTTGGTTTCACACTGCTTTGCATTTTAAATGGCATGACTGAGACAGACTACATGTCAACCAAATGGGTGCCAATGACCCCCATCCAACCCCAACCAGGACGGGCGGGCGAGCCGGCGAAACTCGTTTAACTCTAGCCGCCTTTCATGTGTTTATAAGCCTAAAACGTCCAACGTAGCAGTTGAAGCGTTCCCAAAGCAGAGCTACAGCCAATCCCGTCGACTTATTATCTGGTTTAACGCGCCTCGCTGTCTTGAAGCTGATCGTTCTGCTCGGATACGACAAAACAACGCCGGTTTGGATTTGTCTCCACAGGCGCAGAGGACCCATCGAGCGGCGGCGGCGGCGATGAAGCTTCGACTCCACTTCGTGGTGGATCCCATGGGCTGGCTCTGCATCAGCGTGGTGTTCGGGATCTGGCTCTACAACACCTTGTTCGTCCCCAAGCTGGTGCTGCTGCCGCACTACGACGAGGGCCACATCCCCTGGGCCTTAGTTGTTTGTGAGTATCGCCGGCGCTCCTTCAGATAACCACTTTACGGTCCGGGGAGTGGCCCGAGGCTCACCCGGCCTCGCGTTTCTGTGTATCCAAAAGGTTATTACGTAGCGTCGGCTCTGTGCGTCGTGGCCCTGTTCAGAGCTTCCACGGCAGATCCTGGCCGTCTCCCTGTGGACCCACACATACCTCACTCTGGTAAGGAAAGCAGACAAAAAACAAAAAAAAAACAACAACGCACATTAGCCGTCGAGATTTGTTTACATTTCAATTGTTTACTTTTTAATCAATGATGCACTTTATACTGTAATTTACAAGCCGTATGCAAAGAAATTTCGTTCTGTATGCATCTCTGTACATACTAAATGACAAATAAAGATGTCTAAGTCGAAGTCTAAGTCTAAGATTGAAATCCTGCCGGGAATCTTTCGGTCCACGGCGGAATCCTTGCAGCCACGAATGATCGATGTTATTGTCGCGCCGCGCGTTCTGATGTTTGCGTTTGTGCCACAGAAAGAGAACACTGGGAACTGTGCAATAAGTGCAACCTCATGAGACCCAAAAGGTCGCACCACTGCAGCCGCTGTGGCCACTGTGTGCGCAGGATGGACCACCACTGCCCCTGGTGAGTATACGGTTACCCTTAGGGACCTCCTCACTGTGATTTAGCCACATTAAGCGCTCGTTCCATGTTATCAATACCGGAGGGTTGTACAGAAATTAGACCTGAACTGTCGTCTGCGTTCGCTGACGGAAACACCCACAGTGCTTTGCAAAGCGTGTCCATGCCATCTTTTTTTTTTTTCTCCACATTTTAACCTCAAACTTTAATCAATGTTATTATTTTACAAATGAGAATCTGAAGACTGATGTGTGCAGCTTGTATTGAGCAGCCCTGGGTCAGTGCTCACCGCCGGCTGCACGTCTTCTGGGGGACATCTCTGATAGCTTCGCCTGTCCTCAGACCGAGAACGTTGCCCGATCTTCTAAAAACACCTCAAACTCAGTCAGACTCGATTGAGAACAATCGACATTCGGGTCTTTCCACAGATTCTGAACTTATCTTGGTTCTGGGCCATTTTATTGGACCATTCTAACTCATGGATGTAATTTGATCCAAACCCTTTTGATCGCAGCTCTGCCTGCCTGTTTGGAGCCGTTTTGAACCTCCGCCCCAGTCTGAACGGGTTTGCTTCCAGGAAATTTAGCTCCACCCGTGTTCTCATTAACTCTGTCCCTGCTGGTGAAGCACAGTATGTATCACCCCGCGATGCGCCTGACTTGTAGTTTTTCAAAGTGATACTAAAACATTTTGACAGAGCGCCGTGTACCACAGAAAATCGCTTCGATGTCAGTGAGGACAACCAGAATTAATCCATATATAAGGCGCTCCAGATTATAAGGCACAATGTCGTTTTTTTTTTTTGTTGAGAAAATTAAAGGCGCCTTATAGTGCAGAAAATACAGTAATTAGGTGACTTCTGATGGTGATTTTTGTTGCACTGGATTTTATTTAGAGCAGCGGTGTCCAAGCTTTTCGGCTATTGGGCCAAATTTGTTAAATCCAAAGCACCCGAAGGCCAAAGAATGAATAAAAACAAATAACATAACCAAAAATATTGTGATTTTCTTTTAACCTGCCCAACAAAATATGATAATTGAAAAAAATTAAACTGTATTTAGCCTATTTTAATAAATTAATTCCAATCAAATTTAATGCACCAAAGTCTGCATCTGAAAGTCGCTCTATTTACTATAAAATTAAAGCGAATGTAAAAAGTGTGCTTTTGGGTTGTGCCGAACATTCATTTAAACATTCAACTGCAGGATTTTAACTAGTCTATAATAAATTTACCCTAATTAGAAATAAAAAGCTTCCATTTGCAAAAAGCCACCAGTGCTGGTCGGCCAAATCTTTCCTGAAATGCAGCTGGAGGGCTGCGAACAATCAGCACAGGGGCCACGAATGGCCCCCGGGCCACACTGATTTAGGGTGTCAGCGTGAAAATGTGAAAAATCCGGTGGTTATAGCTTTAAGGCCTCCTCTGGTTCCAGAGGAAGCGGTCCCAGGCAGCATCATCACCACTGGACACACAGATGCTCCGGCAACTGCCTCTCTCTCTCACACCCACTGACCCCCAATTTTAACGCTCCAGTTCCTTTCCAGTCGGATAATTTATCGCCCTGTCGCTGTTCAGCGTATTTAGTTTGTATACTACTTTTCTCTTCTCTTGGTTATTTATAACATTGAAGCACAAACTTCCCAGATAAAGATCTGCAGAGCCGATACCTGAGCTTGAAACGGACGGCTGAGTGCTGAGCAGCCTCTCCCCCCCCCCCCGTGACGGCGGCGTCCAGGAATACGGCTATCCTGATTTTGATAAGAAGCTTCAAATCTCCTGTCGTTTGCAGGATCAATAACTGCGTGGGAGAAGACAACCACTGGCTCTTCCTGCAGCTGTGCTTTTACGCTCAGGTCCTCAGCTTGTTCACTCTGGTGCTGGACTTTTGCCAGTACTATTATTTCCAGCCGCTGACGAGACTAGACCAGGTGAGTTCGTGCAGCGTTACTACATTTATGTTGCCCCCTTTTTACGAGTCGTCTCCAGAAATAGCTTCATATTCTACAATGAACTAAATAAAAAACTGCAGTTGTTTGTTTTGTTTCCCCGCCTTTTGTTTTTTTTTCTCCCCTCCCAGGAGAAGTTTACGACACGTCATGAACTGGCTCTGCTGCGAGTCTCGGCTCTCATGGGCGTGGTCATGTTCGGTGGCATGTTGGGCTTGTTTTACACGCAGATGACCGGCATCCTCTCCGTGAGTACTCCCTCGCTCCCAGAGGACCTCGCTGCTCTGACGCTGGCTTGCCTTTTAATGCGTTACTGTACACGTGTGTATGGAGAGACCTTTGACGTTTTTTTTTTACATCGATTTTAAGTGTCCAGCTGTGTTCTTCACATGTCCCGTTCTTTTTAGCTGTTTAATTTTTAATCCTTTTTTTATTTTAACTACATTTTTGTTAACTGCAAAAACACACCATTAAGACTGTACAATAGTACGACAGTGGGGGCAGTTATACAAATATGAGATTATACTGTCACATAAGGTTTTTCCTTCCTGTTAATGGGTGGTTTTTCTTCCCGCTGTCGCTTCATGCTTGCTCAGTATGAGGGATTGCTGCAAAGCCATGGACAATGCAGACGACTCTCCCTGTAGCTCTACGCTTCTTCAGGAGTGAATGCTGCTTGTCGGGACTTTGATGCAATCAACTGGTTCCCTTATATAGGAAAATTTTGACCAATCTGTATAATATGACTGAATTTGACTTTGTAAAGTGCCTCGAGATGACATGTTTCATGAATTGGCGCTATATAAATAAAATTGAATTGAATTGAATTGAATTGAAGATAAGTCAACCACTTTGACCAGTAATCCTCAAATATATCATATATCATATATCTCCAACTTCAGTTTAAAGGTAATCCTTTCCATTGTGAAAATCTTACGAATCTGATCTATCCACTCATTTAATGTTGGTGTTTTCAAACTCAACCAATTTCGAGTTACAGCCTATTTAGCAGCCACTACTCTCATTAGGAAAACATCCGCTTTTGAAAAGTGCGTTACAGACAGATGTCCAAAATACGTTGAACAACAGTTGTATCTTATTTTCCTTTTTAAAGACGTCTTCCAGGACCCCATGAACCTTTCACCAAAATGCAGCCACAGACGGACAACTCCGAAACATACGAAAGTGGTTTGACCACATAACCTCCACCAGTTGTCCTGAGCAGAGCGTTTAGATGTTTGAGCTGGAGTACAGAAACGTCTAATCAAGTTTTTCCAGCTGAATTCCCTCCGACCTGGGGCACTTGTTATCGACCGCTGCTGTTTACAGATTCTATCCCAGCATTAGTTCTTATGCATTCTGAAAAACTTCCAAAATATTTCCTTTAATAGAATTTATGTTTTGATAAAAAAAAAATTTATAACAAAATCTCTACGTCGCAAGTACCTTATTAATTGTTAATCTCAACGAAGACGTGGGCACATTTTCGATTTCCAGCCTCACTTGAATAGCAAATCAGGGGTCGGTGATTAATTAACGCTCCTACAAGCGGTGATCAACTTTAACAAAGGAAAAGATAATTTGTTGCATTTATATTTAAGGGATCAGGAAGGCTGTCAATAATGATGGCCCCCTGTAAATCTAAATATTCCTTTTTTCTTTGTGGCACTAGTGGCCTTTTTTAGTGGACAGACTGGAAACAGGGTTGAGAGAGAGGGGTGTGTGTGAGGAAGTACATATGGGAGTGAGGTTACTGTGGGGATGGCACTCCTTTAGCTGCAGAAATAACCACAGTTTACGCTCAAATTGTAATAAATGCGCTGACGTGACAATATGACGTCGGTACAAGCCAAAGTGAATCCTAGATCATATTGGTGTTTATTGTCAGCGTCACGTTCTGAAATGACCTGCTGATGCTACATGTAAGGATGGCATAAATTGATAAAAAAGAGAATTAGACTTACCATCTGTACCGTGTTCTTCAAAGACAGGTGTCGTTTCCAGAAGTTTATTTAGCTTCTGCGTGATTCATTTTGTTATTTCAATGGTTTTTCTTTTGTATGTGTTGAGGGTAAAACTTTTTTTTTTTATCATTCAGTGTTAGAAATGATCACAAATGGGTTTTATATGTTTTTGTTTTCTTCCTTTTTACAGGACATGACCACCATTGAGAAAATGTCTCAGTTCTCCAGTGAAACGTGAGTCTTTTTATTGCATCTGAGAGTTTTGTTTGCTGCTGCAAATTTGTGCAAATAAAAAAAAAAAATTTTATAGCCACGTTATTTGACCTCTTTATTTATTTTTACGTCAGTAACTCACTCTGGTTGCATACAAAGCTTTTCTGAAAGATTATCATGTGGTGTATTAGTTGTAATTATGGCATTTTACGCTCTGTTTTTGCTCAATTTGTTAGTAAATAAAGCCTTTCGTGTTTATTAACGATTTCAACAGAAGTACATACTGAGCATGCACAGCAGGGGTTAAAACAAGAACGCGGCTAACGGCTATTAGCATCTCCCAGTGAAACTATTAAGAAAGATCCAAGATCCAGTGAAAAAAAGCCCAAAAATATATGATTCCAAGAGGGAAATGACTGGAACGTCGCTGTGAATACAGTATGAATGTTGATGTTCACTGAAGCGGACGCTAAACCATCCGAGGCTCAGATGTGACCACAGAGTTGACTGACCACAGTAAATGTTCTGATATGAGGCTCCTTAAGTTTTTGTAGATTGGTGTATTTAATTAATAACGGTTGGTCTTCGATCACGCTGAGCTGCCGCTTTACTGCGAGGCATTTCAGAGGGTCAGGCTCACTCCGCCATTATTTACAAGTGATTTATTGATTAAGCAAACCAGCATTATGATAGTTCTGCGATACCGCCGCTAGATGGCGCTACGTCTGTTTATATCTATTAATCACGCCTGAGAGTGAATTATTTTTCGTCTCAAAAAGGACCACATATACCATATAACCTTATTTTATCATGATCGTTTTTTATAAGCAGGATTATTTTTTCTAAAAGCATATTATGTGGCTATATGCCTTTTAAACCTCAGTGTTGAAGATCATGTCAAGATGCAGGAGATTGTCTTACGCACACACATTCTTGCCTTGACTGGCATTGATTTATATTCATTTTCAACCCTAAAACTTTTGGGGGGTTAGGTTTAGGACTAGGGTGTCAATTAGTTTTAGATTTGAAAATAAATGGAAGTCAATGACAGGCAAGGCAAGTGTATGTATGTGTGTATATATATATATATATATATATATATATATATATATATATATATATATATATATATATATATATATATATATATATATATATATATATATATATATATGTAACAAATATGTAGTATACTCAGTTGAGGTTGGACCGGTCTATTCATCGTGGTTTTAGCACTTTCTACTTTAATCAAGAATCTTTACCGTCACCATGGTGACATTTTTGTTGAGACAGACACGGCTCAGGATGCACACAGGTTACATTTAACACGCAACAAGACTTGATATTTCTAATATTAAGTTGACCTTACTGCTAAAGTAAATCCAAAATACCCAGTTTTTTAATGTTTTCACAACTAGAATAAAGGCTGTATGATAGCGTTGTTTTGTTATTTAAAAATTTCTGGATCAAGTTGGTTCTCAACGTAGTCTAGTACCGGCTGTTTTCAATCAGATACCAACTCTAGCATCCTGAGTCAGCTGTGATTTACAGCCGTGTTAGATTGTGAACAACCCAGCAAGGCACCCACACCTTCTTGAACATGCAAAGGTGCAACAGAAAATGAGTTTTGGGTTGGGACCAACATATCTGTTTGTTTTTTAACAAATTTTTATGCATCCCCTCGAAGCCATGCCGCCTTTGGCAGGGAGCTGTATAGCTCAAAAGCAGCCACAGGCTATATTTAAATTAAACATTTTAAACGCTTTAAGGTGATGTATTTTCCTGTTTTTTCTCTTCAGATATGGATCAAAAAGATCGTGGCAGTGGGCGCTCGCCGAAGTTTGCGGCACTCGCTGGAAACTCCTGTGGCTCCTCCCGCTGCGCGGCAGACAGCCCCTCCAGGCCGGCCACCTCTACCGCAGCCACGTGTAGCTCTGTGGCGCCACATTCCCTCCGCTGCCTGCACTTTTCGGTAGAAGCTGCTACGGTTAAACACTTCACGTACTCGTAAAAATATCTATCTGCTCACTTTCACCATCCTCTGCTGTGCTGCGTTTGTCAGCGGGTACATAACCTTTGCTTAGTTTTTTCTAAAACAGGGTCACAAACACGTTTTGAATAGATGGAAAATGTTTTATTCACTGTGACTGCTGTTTTTTATCGTTTGGCAATCACCTTTAAGGGTTATTTACATGATGGGGATGGAAGCAATGGGACATCTCTCAGGTTACGTCATAAAGAGCCTTCACTAGTACTCAACTACAGACAGAACAAGACAAGGTGTCATTTTTTGTATCAAGTTTGTGCCTTGCTTTGTTTTCAGTACTTTTTAGTGGTTCTGAAGTACTGTTATTCTCTAATGATTAATGAATGTTTTCTTTAATTTTTTTATTATGGTTTTATGTATATGTGTTTTTTTTTTTTGTTTTTTTTTTTAAAAGAAGGGCCACTGAGCAAAGTCAATAGCTTCCAATCTGGAGACGCTATATGTTTGCAGAGACCAGTGAAGCAAGCTAATATAATCACTGATAAATGGTGTTTTCATAGTTAATTCTACTGTAAAATATAAGTTTAATATTCACTGATCAGTTGATGTTCACGTTTTGTTGTCTAATTATACTGTCATAGATACCTTGAGTCAGCTGTTTATCCTGAGGGGTTTACGGTATAGTCATGAGGGGAAAAAACAATCCATCTGTCTTATATAGTCACTGGAAAAACACTGCATCATTTATTAGCTTGTAGAATCACTTTCAGCAACGATAACTTGACTTTATTATTTTAATCAGTTTATTTAAGGCTCTTTTAAGGACCCACCTCAGCAGGTCAGTCAGGCTGAGGTTCATACTTTGACTGGACTGTTGCAACACATTGACTAATTGGCGAGCTGTCCTGGTAGTGACCTTGGTTCTGGAAACCTTCAGCTGTTGGACTTACATTTCACTCTGGGATACTTTGGTATATAGAGGGTCTTAGGATCAACTAAATGACAGCACCAGGGTTCTGTTTCTACCAAAAAGCCTAAATCTCTGACGGTCCAACACCATGCTTGACAGGTGGTATGAGGTGTTTGTGCTGATGTGCTTTGTGTTTGGTTTTTCCTACATGGCGCTGTGCATAATGGCCAAACATCTCTTCTTTGGTCTCGTTTGTGCAAAGGTCTTTTTCCTAGAAGTGTTGTGGTTAATTCAGGTGCAACTTTGAGGTTTTATCCTGGCAGTTCATCCAAGCAAGCCATAGTTATTGAGTCGTTCTTTCATTGTCCTGGCATGAACATTAACATTTACATACAACCTGAGGCTTCGAGAGTCTGACATGGATCTCTTGGGTTGTTGTTCATTTCTCCAAGGGTCTGAATCTGTGGTAAATTTTCTGGGGTGTCCACTCCTCTGAGGATTGTTAAAACTTTTCCATTTGAGAAGATTCTTTATCTCTGTAGATATAGGAGCTTTGCATTATTTGGAAGTGTCCCAATAATAATTTAATAGAAGTGGTCCCACCTGCTGATGAGTTAGAATAACCAAACAGAAGCTGGCTGCTACTTTCTCTCTAAAATCTTAGACAAGCAGCAAACGGATACATAGTTTTCCCCATGACTGTATTGACAGTCATTGACATTTTTACTCTTCCAAGTGTGTAGATTAATTCAGTGAAAGAAGATAAGTCTACTGATGAGGAGATATGAGAATTACAGGAATTTTCACACTAAATAGATGAATATACCGGTAACATCGGCAATCTGTTCTTTTAAATCCATCAGCTATTCTAACCACAGCACTTACAGTCCAGAGGACTGGTACAAATAGCTTTTCTGTAGGTTTTGATACCTGATATGTGAGTCATGTAGCCCCCATTTAGGTCTATTGTGTCTTAAATTTTTAATTTATAAGTGCATATTTATATCTCGGATAGAAAATCTACCAGATAAGTCTTGTTGTGGAAACATGCAGAGGCAAATAAGTAACTACACATCTGTTACTAGAAAAAAATCAATTCAAATTAGCAGAGCAAACCTCCAATATATGGCCTAAAATACAAAAAAATATTAATTTCCAACATTTTGATACTAGACCTTCAGGGAAAAACAATCTCTAACAAAAGCGAAGGACAGTCAATTCACTTTATTTATATTGTGGCAATTCACAACAAAACTCCTCTCAGTGCACTTTACATCAGAATCAGACATACTTTAATAATCCCAGAGGGAAATTACTTAAATATACTTACTTACTTACTTACTTACTTACTTACTTACTTACTTACTTACTTACATATGATTTAATTACATACAATCGAAACTCACTCCACTCAGTCTAAATTATTCTAGTAGAATTAATTTTGTTCTTTGTAGACTGAGATTTGTTAGTAAAATTGGACATTTTGATTTTCAGTAGTTTTTTTTTCTTTTTCTTTTTAGTTGCTGTGTAGATCAATTCGCCCAATCTTATCCCTATAACTAAATTTAGAACAGTTTTTCTACTACCTAAAGTCACTTTTGTTCATTAAAGTCTTAAAGAGGTTTTAATATCAGAATTCAAACATTGTCAGAAACAATGTTAGAAAATTGTTAGCTAACTGTTCTTTGCTAACACTTAGCTAACTGTTCTTCGCTAACACTTGGCTAACAGAATTTATGCTAACATTTGCGTTCTACCCTACAGCAGACTGTTCCTTGCAAACAATTAGCTTACTGTCGCTAACAGTTTGTGAATTGTTCTGTGCTAAATATAGCTATCTTAGTGATCTGTTTTGTGCTAAAACTAGCATCAAAACCTAACAAATGCATGTTTCTTGCAGTTTAGGCAGTGAACCGAAGTTTGCTCTGCTAATATAACTTTATTTGTTTATTTTTATTTCTAATGTAATATCGCTCTGAAACTGCTGGATATTTTACTGAATTATTTACAAGAACACCTAAGGTTATAGTATATTAGCTTTGTGTGATGAATTCTCTTTGCTAAACCTGTATGTAAACAAAGCCTATCGTGTGTGTGGAGGGAATATTACACTATCCAAGTAGTTTTAAGTGCCTGTCTAGGGTTTTATTTTTCTTCGCCTTCACTGTACACTCCACTCTAAGGTGACCTGATTTCTCAAATGAAAACCACTCTTCTACTACGTCTTAACAGCAGCAGGACCCGGTAAATAGCTCTTGCTGTGTACAACTCCTCCATCATAAAACGCTGAACTCTGGGACATTTCTGGGGACAGCTTTTGCCAGGGACAGGTAGTCCAAAACGGGGACCGTCCCTGGAAATTGGGGACGTCTGGTCACCCCACTCAACACCGACCAAAGATCTGGGAAAACGTTGCAATAGTCACCAAGCATTTATCAAATGCATGTTTCTTTCATCTTTTGATGGTAGCAGTTTAATATTATGCACTGAATTTCATGCTGGCACACAGTTTGTTTTAATATGAAGACTTCATTTTGAAATGAAGATCGTTAAAAAGGAGTCTTCACTTAACATAGAGATGTATTCAATTTCTGCAGGTTGTTCGAATTTGCATGAACGTGGTTTCATGTTTGCTTGTTGATTATTATTATTTATTTTTTTAATAGGTAGTGTTCAGGTAATAGGATTTTTGTGATATTTTTATCATTATCTTTAGGTGTTTGGGGAGAAAATGCAAGATAAATTGTGTGATAGATTTTCCTTTAGTTTATAACTTTAATTCAGACTTTTCCTCATAATTTATTTGCTTTCAAATTTTTAAAAGCAATAAGCATTGTGTGTTCTTGATTCTGTTTTTAGCGTTAATTTATTTTTTATTATTATGATGTTTACAAGCTGGTGGAAGAATATGAACTTGTGTGAGAACTTTGTTAATGGCTGCCAAGCTTAACACTACAGGTCTACCGCCTCACATTTCCACGAGGCAGCTGTTACTTGGCATCCGGCGGGGATCAGAGTTTGGACCTTTTGCATTTTCTTCACTTCTTTTTATGTATTTTAAGATGTTGTTTTCAAGCCTTACTTTTTCTTTCCAAGTCAGACCTCAAACACTGGAACATTTGTTTTGTGAATGTATTACCAATTACTTGTATGTTTATTAATCTTATGAGAAGTTGCCAATTTATTACGCTGCAAATTGTGATTATAGGAAATGTAAAGGTATTCATATTTGAATAAATTACATTCTGAGTATATTTCTGTCAAGTATTCTCTTACTTTTTTGCTTTCGTGCATATAATCTTTTTTCACAGTGTTGTTAAACGTATTTGCACCTAACAGATTTCTTTGTTTTTTTGATTTTTTATCACACTTTAATGTTTTAGATTATCAGACAAATTTTAATACCAGACAAAGAGAAGCAGTTCTCAAATAAAATTTTTCTAAAGCTACCTGGCATTATGTGAAATAATGATGATTGTGGTAAAGTGATGGTCTCGGCTGCTTTGCTGCTTCAGGATCTGTGCAACCAGCTGTAATTGAAGGAATCATACATTTTTCTCTCTAGCAGAAAATCCTAAAAAAATGTCATCAGTTTGTAACTTAAAGCTCAAGTGCTTGGGTTATGCAGCAGTACAACGAACCAAAAGACCAGCACCAAGTCCACCATGAAAACCTTCTTAATAAAAAAGGGTTTGAGAGTAACTTTGCTGTTTTCTCAGAATTCTTTTATTTCAATTTTTTCTTACATTTTATTTTTTTACAGATTTTATATTTTGAAATAAAAAAATTGTATTCTCTTTTTCAGATAGTGTTATAAATTGCATTCTTTTCAAATTACAGATCACATTCTCTTCGATTCTTGCTCTTGACGCAAACATTGACCAATAAAAACGTGACTGCTAACATCGTGCTGAACTAACAGAAATGCATCTTCGCTCCTCACTGCAGAGGAAAGCCCGCCCCAAGAAATGAAGAGAATGTGATCTGTAAAATGTAATTTGAAAAGAATTCAATTAGTAAATCTCCACCTGAAAAAGAATAAAAAAATAAAATAAAAAAATTGTGTTTTCTTTAAATAAAATCTGAGAAAACTGTCAAGTTACTCTCAAAACCTTTTTAAGATAATTTTCAAAGTTTAATTTCTGGATTGGATTTTTTTCAAATTTCCATTTACAAAACGTGTTCTTTGCTTTGAACAATAATGGACTCCAGGAGAGGCAGATCATCCGCTATTACCATATAAAATAGAAAGGATTCCTGGATCATTGTGGGCTTCTGTGCTTTTTGTGTCTCTGTCTTCTCTAAGCCCCAGTGGGTCGAGGCAGATGACCGTTCACACTGGTTCTGGTTCTGCTGGAGATTTTTCCTCCCTGCTAAAGGGGAATTTTCCTCTCCACTGTCGCTTCATGCTTGCTCAGTATGAGGGATTGCTGCACAGCCATGCACAATGCAGACGACTTCAGGAGGAGTGAATGCTGCTTGTCAAGACTTGCAATCTGCTGGGTTTCCTTAGAGAGGAAACTTTTGATCAGTCCGTATGATTTGATTGAACTGGACTAAGTACCTTGAGATGACATGTGTTGTGAATCGGCGCTAGATAAATAAAATTTAAACAAATTTTTTTTATTGAATATAGCAAATCCTTGGAACGTCCAGAGGAAGGAACTTAAGAGCCTAGAGACTCACTAGGAGAAATAGAGAAGCCAAATATAGGAGGGTCTCATTTGGGTCAATTGTCACTGGAGCACTCAGAGCTTTGGGCTCTTAGGTAATGGCTGATCTATAAAATGTCTTTTATAGATCATATTGCGTATTAAAAAGGGTCCTTCATTTCCATTTGCTCAAATAAAAGTCAGAGCTAATATATAGACCACATATGTGTTCCCACCATGTTCTGATGAAAGCAGATCTAAAATGCCTGTTTTGATGGTTCTACAAAGTATCAGCTTAGGGAGGCTGAATACAAATGGATGCCACACCTTTCTGAATTTTCCAGACAACAATCATTATTCTTCCTGTTCACAACAAATCAGTTTGTTGTAGCCTATCACCTAAAATCCAACTCAAATACATTGATATTTGTGGTTGAAACACGAGAAAAAGTGGACAGGGAAAAGAGGTACTTTTGCAAGAGGTGGGCATAAAAGTTGTTCAAATCACACATTTTATAAAGGACATTGTCACATTCCAAGCTGAATCTTAAAAATCTTAAAATAAGTACCACGGAATATGTCAAATGTGACTGGGAGGTATGACTACTGTAGCTACTGTATGGTGTTACAAAGAGGACAAGGTTTCATTGATAACTTCCCAATGATCTATCAATAAGGAACATGTTAATTTGAAATAAATCAAAACATAAACTGCGACGGAAATCAAAGAATAAGAAAAAGTACAGTAAGTCGACTCAATTGGAGTAATGTGCCCTATCGTTGGCACCTTTCTTTCCTTTCAAGTTTCATATTTAATCAAAAAGATAGATTTGTTAACCAAAAACACGTTGCTTTTCGAAAAAAAAAATAAAAAAAAGAATTAGAACGAATATTGCACGAGCTGCCAGAGGCGTCGGCTCAGCAGTCTGTAATCATTCATTGTCCTGAAAGTATGCCTTAAATCTCAGCGATGCGTGCCAAATGTGTGCACGATCCGTGAACGCAATCTATACGTCCCGTCTAACCATGGTTTTATGCTTTTAGCATACTCTGACCCACCCTCGGCAAACTCAATTGGTCCCAATTGTTCTCGGCTTGAAGGAGGTCATGACACCCCAGCGTGGTCGGGAGGATGGGATCAGCTAATCGCTGTGCGAGACTTTGTGTTTGACATCCACGCTTGTCTCATTATATGTTAACTGGTTATGAGTTACTTATTATTATTATTAGCAATAGTAGTTGAAGTAATACTAAAAAAAATTAAGGACCACAAATAGAAGCTGATTTTAAAATGGATAGTTAATGACTTTATGAGACAAAAAGAAGCACAGATTATTTTATGAGCTTGCTAGGGTTTTAATAAGGATTAATGTCGCAAACACATTGGGTTCCTAACAAAATTGCACACATATAATTTGTCGGCTTTAACTCTCATGACAGCGTTTAAGGGATCCTGTGTAGATAATGGCGGTCTGCCGCAGTCTGCTTCTAATCTGTTGTAATGGTTGGGTCTGCTGGGCTAATTAGATAAATGACCACCTGCTCTTTCTGTCATCTATGACATCTGGCTGAACAAAAGAAAATAATTAGCCACATGCCTAATAAACAGCTATGCCCCGAACAGTTACATCTCGGATGCATGTTTTACCTGTCTGGGATTGGAGTTTCGTGGCTTGGCGTGCTTTACTGCGCTTTTGCCAAGCTTAGACACGGATTAAAGTCTTTGAATTTATTATTGGATCGCTAGCCATGAGGCACATGATTATTTTTGGATTTCTGTCCATGTTGACCAGAGATCCTGTCCGGCACAACATACGCTTTTGCTTTAGTATCTTTTTCAATGAAGATCCTTCTTCCTTCCTTAAATGGTGGATATTCCCTCTTTCAAAAGCCAAACATCATCTAAACATTTAATTTCTTCACACATGGTAACTACGTTTTCTCCCTGACAAAAGCAAAGACATAATTTGATTTGCCAGACCTCAGCAGGCTCCCGTTCGTGGCAGGTGTCGGGCCCGGTTTCCCCGTTTTTTTGCGGCTCCGGATGCTGAACTTCCTGGACAGTCAGGTTATTGATTGGCCTATTGATTTTCAAACACTGCGTCATTGTAGAAAGTGGAAATCCAATTAAAAGTTGAACTTAAAACAGCTAATCCAATCAAGACGATGAAATGTATCGATTTCAACCTTAAAATCAATAAGATGTGCGCTGCTCTCATGCGGGGACTCCGTTTAGATCCCTGAAAGAATGAAGCGCGCGCCCTCAGTGAAAGAAAGAACTGAAGTATTTATTTTAAAGCAGAACGATTTCTCTGGGTAACGTTTAAGTTCTGCAAACAGATTTGTTTTGTTTTGATCCTGGAGATTAAGTGCTGCACGATGACGGCAACACCATTGCTGACTTATCTGAAAAAAAAAAAAAAAAAAAGTTAAACTCTTTGTGGTTTATAATGTCACTGAACTCCCTGCGGCAATTCAAGAGGTACAACAATCCACAGGAGGTGTTGGTCACCTTCTACTCCGCCATTGTTCAGTCTGTCAGGTGTTTGTCCATCACTGCGTGGTTTGGCTCATCCACGAAACAGGACCGGTCCAAACTGCAACGAGCAATTATGTCTGCAGAGAGGACCATCAGGATGGACCTTCCCACCATCATCAGGCCCAGGGTCGGGAAAAGGGCAGACCTCTGCAGACCTCACGCTTCCTGGACACAAAGGTCAGGGCTACATGTTAGAGTGTAAATACCTAGAGTTTGTAGATTAAAGAAGAAAATTTTAATTCAATATTAAAATACCACACTGGAAAAAGAAACTATTCAAATCAATCAGAAAACCCCAACACTGATAGAAAACGTGCGTCCACAGTGAGGGCCTCTGAACTCCTGACCACAGCTTCATGCCTAAAGCAAAGAAACATTTTTTTTTTTACTTGGATTCAGCCTTCTTGCCATTCCGTTTCATTCATTTTTTCATTACATATGCTAAATTACGTTTTCCAAGTCCACCCCCGTTCGCTGTGGGGAAATCCAGCCGCCACCGAACGGCCTCGCTGAGGAGGAGTGGAATGTAGCAGGAGAGAAAAAGTCTTTTCAGATGGCCTTCAGACAACATTTGCATGGACACGCAAAGCTGCCTAATTCATGAGTAAAAAAAAACACAGCTGGTCCTGACATAGACCCCCCCACACACACACACATACACACACAGTCTGAACAAACTGTTCTACAGATTACTTCGTTTCTGCAAGTTCTTTCGTAATGGCAGAAGTTTCTGCTCATATTTCATCAGAGAAGACTTTTAATAAAACTGTCTCAAAATGAAAAAGTTGGCATTTTATTGCTGCCTGTTCATCTTTGTTCTGATGCAGTCTGAGGAGCATTACAGCAACCAAGGCTCTGTATGTGATCAGGTCCATGTCACAACCCTTGCAGAGGCATTCATACCGTTACAGATGTTCATCTTTTATCGTGTTGCGCCCAAAACTTTATCTTATTTTCTTGGAAGGAAAGTGAGAGATGATATCTGAATATATATATATTATTTATATTCAGCCCCCTTTACTCTGATACCCTTTAGTGGTCACCTACTAAACAGAATCCAACGAAGTGTAAATTAACCTCAGTATAAATCCAGTTGTTGTATGAAGGGGTCAGAGGTTGGTTAGACATTAGTGACCAAACATCATGGTGAAGACCGAGGGTCATAGAAGAAGAGTCAGGGAGAAAGTTGTTGACGAGGTTACTAAACAACATTCAAAACTCTGAACATCTCACAGAGCTCTTTTCAATCCATCATCTGGTGACAATAAAGCACAACTTTGAACCTACCAGGAAATGGCCGTTCCATCTAAATCAGCAGTGTCCAAACTCTTCAAACTCTTCAATCGAAAGCGTTCGGGGGACCAAAAAATAAATAACATAACCAAAAATACTAACCCTGCCCAACAAAATCTGATCATTTTAATCCTCTTGACTAATCAAAGGAAATGAGTGCTAACCCATACATCATCAGATTGGTTCCCTCATTCCTCACCATTCAGAGTCAGTTCACCTGTCATGTCCCCTGTATATACCAATGACTGCATCTCTAATACACCCAACAATTACAGAAGAAACCACCGGAAGGCTTTTAGAGACCAGAAAAGGCTTTAGAGCAGTGGTCTCAGATTTCAGTTTTCGAGGGTCCGTGTCCTGCAACAATATGAGCAAATCACCATGCCTGAGAGCCAGTTCAGACATTTGATTTCAAATTTGCAGGACACCGTCCCGCAGACATTTGAGTTTGAGACCACTCATTTGGACTAGCAGGACAACAACATTCAGCCAGAGCTACAATGAAATATGTCAAATCATATTGTTGTGTTAAAACGGCCCAGTCAAAGTCCAAATATACAGCAGGTGCAACTGAAAGTCTGAAAGCCTACCTGGGAAAATAGTTTTAACCTCACTTTAGCTTCTTTACACCTGTTTTCCAAGGCTTCAGACATTATTGTGAGCATTTAAACTGCAAATGGCCGGGCAAAAAGAAAAAAAAAGGCTGGAAGGAAAACGACTTGATCAAGACCTCTTTAAAAGAATGAACTTTTTTCTTCTGATGATTGTATTTTTCCTCACTCATGCTCTTTGCACAGCAAGCGTAACGGAGGGAGAAATAAGGGAGAAGGGGGAGGAAGATTGTGTGTGTGTGTGTGTGTGGGTGGGTGGGGGTGGGGGGGCGGGGGCGGGGGGGGGGGGTTGTTGTTGAAGGTTACAGGGTCAGGATGCTTGTAATTACCACAGTCAGGTTCATGTCACTGGGGTCAATCTGTTGCTGATCCTTTTTTTTTTATTATTATTTCCCATGATGCAGCAGGGTGAAGGACTGGCCTACATGTGGCCCAGCATGCCTCCACCGATGCCCCTTTGATTAGCTGTGTTGTCTCCCACCGGGGCAAGGAGCGTGCACAGCGATGGCTGGGAAACTGACAGAGAGGTCCATTAAATGGCAGCTTTGTTATGACATATCAGCCAGGACGTGGTGGATGGTGAGTCCAGTTACACTATCTAACAAGCCGTGTTTATTTTGCTCTTATAGATACTGGCGTGATATATGTGCACCTGATGAGTTTTGCTGTGACACTAATGGGAGTCTGTTTTCGTAGAAGAACCTTTTAAGGAGCACGCTTGGCTCTACCAGGCTGGAGCTACATGATTCAATTTAAATTTGGCTTCAGAAATCTGAAGATTGTGAAGTGTTGGACGCAACAAAAAAAAGTGTTTTTTTTTTCAAAACTGAGAGGAATTACTGAAGGACAAATCCAGCCTGCTTTTAGTTTGAGAGTTTCCTCAAGTGCACCTCTCTTTTCAGCCTCAGCTGTGTTAATTTAAAGCTGGACAAAGAGCCCTTGTCCTGCCCTCGCCTTTCCCAGGCTCAAGAGGCAACGCAGGCTGACATTTCTCTCTGAATATTTATTTACTCGTCTGACTACAGGCGAGCTTTTATCACGCCTCATCTTCAGGATCTAAGGATTGTTCTCTCTGGATGCTCGGAGGAACTCGGCGAAATTCCCAGTTTCTGCACGGGTTGTGCTGTGGGTGCAGTTATCTTTAGCCCGACGATGTCCTGTGCTTTTGCGCTGTTGCAGCGAGAGATTCACAAAATTTTGTGCTTTGTGGCTTGCATAGTTTAGTTCACATTTTAAATTATGTTTTGAAACGCTTAGTGGTTCCAAAATGTGGGGTCAAGGGTCTAGATGAGGTTACAAGTCAGTAAGTGTGGGCATTTGGGGTGATTTTCAGACATCAGACTAAAATAAGTGATAAGTAATAAATGCCTTCACTATTTTAAGAATAAAAAACAACTTTATACAACTATAAAACCCCTGTTTAACTTAATAATTTCACTAATACTCAAGTACTACTAAACAATTAGCATAACTAAACCAATAGTTGGGATCATGAGTCTCTCCCACTGTTGTTCTGTGGGTTGGAAGCAGAAAGGTTTGACGATCTCTGCCTTGAAGCACTTGCAGCAACAGCTTCTTGCAAAATTATTGAAGTTTCTGGTGTTTTGCCACTTTAGGGTGCAAGACATGGAGAAATGACTGAATTCAAATTTAATTTGTTCCAACAGGCACCTTGTATCTTGAAAATGTGTATTTCTGTAAAAACAATGGAAATTAAAATCATTTGTTCCAGACCCCACCAACATCCCATCAAAACTTGCTCAGCCCCTTAAAATCAGTCATTTTCAACATTATCGTTTTTGATAATATTGATATAACAATAAATATTAATGTCAATGAACACTGTTTTTCTGCGAGAAAGACCTCGTACACAAAAACTTCGGTTTGACGCATGCCTGGATTTTATAGACATGCTTCAGTCAAGAATTATATAATATATTTCTATTTTTTCGACTTCGGTCAACAGTAAACATAGTTTTTTTTTTCAATTTCAAAAATGTACTTTATTTTATTATGTCCTTAAACTTTTTTTAAAAAGCATAAAGTATAGAACAAATAAAGTATCATAAACTGGCATAGCCAAATGCCTGAATAGATAGATTATACAACGTTAAAACCACTTCCCAATGGTCATTGTTGATGTTTTAACATTCTTATTAACACTGTGTCCATATCTGAGGAGAAAAAAACCCAGACCTGGATGCAGCAGTTGTTGCATTCATCAACAAGGAGTCCTCTGACTTGTATTTTATGAGCTCTAAGGAGTTTGGGTGTATTGGATGCTGCAGGTAGACGTTAGGACATTTGCTGGTTTTTCTATCGTATCGGTGATGTTTACTTTCAGCTTGAAGTTGTTTCAGGTGAGTAATTCAGCTCAGTGAAAAGCAGCTACGGGCCTTGTTGCTGTTGAAAATCTCTGACACATGGTTCTGGTTCAGTCCACGTTTTCTTTTCTTACTGTAGCTGCATGAGAAACATTAGTCACCAAAATAGCAGAGTTTAGTGATAACTGGCAGTCCTCTCTGTTTTGTTTGGTGTCACTTGTTAAAGTTGCCTTCCAGAACGTTCCGCACATAAACATCCTGCATGAATTTAGGTAGAAAACAAGGCTGTGTCTACTGAACCGACTGGACTGTACCGGATACCTTTGGCATGAATACATGTGCCGTTACAGCTCTAGTTTGACATGAGGGAGATAATTAAGAGTCTGTGTTTGTTTTGGTAAGGACAAACTTTTTCCAATATTACTTAAAGGGACAGTGTGTAACTAATTTGACTTTTAATTAGCAAAAAAATGAACTATTGCTTTTATAAATACATATTTTGGCAAAGTCTAATAACATCCCATGAAAAATGAAAACGTTCTCCTAACTTAGAATTAGTAGTTTATAAATACATAGGTGTCGGTGCGCTGACTTACAGGCGCCATGTTGCGTCGCTATTTCTGATTTCAGTAGCTGAAAGGGGACAAACTTGTCAGCCATACGCGTTTTCCTTTCTTGTATATGAGAACCCAATGTTGGTGGAGGAGGACTATAAAGGAGGAAATACACCGGATGCGTCGCAGTGCATAAGTGCAGCAAAGCAGCACACGAGCGTCCTACGCTTAGGTTAGCTTTTCATTTTAATCAGTCAATAAATGTACACTAGACGCATGATATGTATGTGTGTACTCTATGTGATGCCTAAATTAGACTGAAGTCCTAATTTCAGACGTGTATACGCTCCTGTTTGGCAGGGACTCAACGGGAAAACAACATCCTGTGTCAATGTCCCCTTCTGAAAGAATCCCAAAAGTCGAATCTCAGTTCGGCCATGAGGTCACCTTGTTGACGCTTCTAATTGATGGGATTAATTCAGTTTTTGTTTGCTTTCCTCTCGCAACAGTTCGTCATCTAGAGGAAAGAAGGCCAAGGCGCGGCTTCTACTTGGTGCTCTTTCCATGTGGCAATAGTTCTTTTCAGAGCAGAAACCCGCATGTGTGGAGCGTACTTCGCAGCGTCTGGTGTAAATTTACGCTTTTTAAAACACGTCCGTCAGCCGCGCCGCTTACGTTACGTACCCGGTGTATTTCCTCCTTAAACAAGCAAAGACGGCCGTAGATCATTCCATTTGCCATTTTCTGTTGAAATGGAGGACCATCTATACTGTTTGCCCAGCGAGAGGGAAGAAAAAGTAACCAAGAAAAGAAAAAGAAGTAATAACCAGGAGAAAATGAGAGGCTATATTGGCGCAGCTATTATTACCAGGTGGAGATAATTCATGAGGGAGCACGAACTCTAAACTTCTGCAGTCGTTGCAGGGTTTCTGCTGGACAGCAGGTAAGTTGATTCAATGTAACAGCAAAGTTTATTTTTGCTGTTATGTTAGAAACAGGGCAGTGTAGTCCAGCAACCACTCTGTCCTCCTGGTAGAGATGGCTCGTTTGTTCATTTCCCTCTCCCGGTGCTGGTGAAGATTCTCAGTCATCCAGGTCATGGTCATTCCACAAAAACTAAAAAACAAGGCAACTGGACTTGTTATCCGTAGTAGAAGACGTTTCGCTTCCTTTTCAGGAAGCTTTCTCAATTCAAAAAGTCTGGAGTAATGTGGAGTAACCAGCTTTATACCAATGCATAAAGCATTGGTATAAAGTGTGTTCTGCATCCTCGAGGCCCAAAAGCCGAACGCAACGACAAGATTTTTGTCATCACTGGCATTCCACACAACTGCCTAGGAGTGCTTTTAGCATGATTAATATTAATATATGACCTATGAGTTAATTTTGTTCCTGTTTTATGTTCAAATGCACCAAAAAGTTAATTTTCTACAATTCTTAGAGCATATTTAGAGCATGTAAAACTGTGACACTTTGAAAGATGAAGCTCCATGCCTGAAAGGGGAACCAAAACTAGACTCTAAAGCTGAATTCTGAAACAATATCCTAAAAACTTTTATTTGCAGTTTTTTTTTAAAGATCCACCTTCACTCTCACTTTGATTAGTTTGTAGGTTTTTCAGCTATTGTGATTTTGAGATATTTTTTGAGTTGCAGCTTTAATTTAAATTTAAACAGTGTCACAAAACAAATTTGAGGCATACATGATTGTGTGCAAGAAAATGGGTTAGCATCTAGAGTGCGAGTGTCAAACACATATTTTAATTTTGGCCCTGCAGTGGTCCAAAGTTAAAAAGTTGCACAAAGTTAGTCGCCAGCCTTGTTTTTATGAAACAGCAATTACAGTTGAGGAGGTATTTCCTTTCTTTCAGATATTATGATAAACTTTTTCATGTGAAAGCTATGAGACACATGTGAAGGCAAATAAAAGATCATTAAAAATGTTAAAATCTTGTGCAACCTTCCCTTTTTAAGTCTTCTATGTTTAATTTCAATGGTAACCTTTTTTCACATGCCAACAACTATAATAATAGTCTCCTCCAATGAAAATCCAACCATTTCAAGTCCATGCCTTGGAGTAGCAAGACAAAGTGCGTAAAGAAAACATTGATTAAACCTTAGTTTCCTGCACCCTGACTGGTCCAAGCAAGATACCTGGAAAAACTTCAACCTAATGTTGTTAATGAATGTCATCAGAAAAGAGGGATTGTGGGTCCTGATTGAGGTGCCAATGCACCAGCAAAGCATTCTGGGATTTGTGGTATTGTTAGTGCTATCTATCAGCAAGCCAGCTCTAGTAGATATTCAGCCTGCAAATTTGGTCAGATTTGGCCCACGGACCAGAGCTTGACACCTATGATCTATATAGTAAGATCTGACAACTCTGCTCTTGTGTTAACGATGGGGAAAAAGAGAAAACAGAGTGAATAGTAATGCTTTATTTAACCTCTTAAGACCTGAGAATTTTTGTCTAAACACTGGCTTTTTGATTCCATGAAAATGATCCGTTTCTCTTCAAACATTTTTTTTTTCTTTCTCCTGACAGATCTGTAAATAAGGTCAGACATATACATTTTTCAGCCTTTGTCAGATGTCTAAAAGCATATGTTTGAACAAAACCTTTTGGGGCTTAAGAGGATAATGCATGATACCGATACGAAATTTAGGTTTATATGTTTTTCATTGCTAAAAATGCTGTGTTTGAAAGCTGATTCACATCGTTTTGCATGTTGGATGTATTTCACAAAGATGGTAAGAGTTTTATGCAGCAAGTTGTTCTCAGTAGTCTGCTGGAGTTGAGCCCCATGCTGGTCCCAAAAAAGATCAAAGTTTTTAAGCAGAGGCTACAAGTTGTATGATATTAAAAGAAAAACAGGCTTCATTTCACCAAAACTGCCTCTTTATACTGATATCAGACTAAGGTGTTCAAATGGAACAGTATGCAAAGAAAAACCTTGTAATGTGGTTTGTAGCCACATGGTGGCGATAAATCCTTGCTCTGCACAATGACCATTTCAGCTCAGTCTTGAGGCAGGGGGAATATAAAGTCACCGGAGTTATATGAAAACATTACTACGCATTTTTCGCCTTGATAAAACGATTATGAGATCATTTAAAGTTAAAAATATTGCAAAAACTTCAAAAGTGTTTAAACTATCCTTGATGTCATACTCCAAAGATAGATGAGTCCTGATAGGCAGAACCGGTCCAAATTAGCTACTTTAACAAGAACAAACCTGCAAGAAAGGTCCAGACTGAGCTCTTGAACAAGTAGGCCTACTACCACCGTGACCAAAGAACCGCGCTGACATTTTTAGCTACTATAAACAGTGTGTTGATGTAATAACACTGAATGTGTCCTGACACTTTCATTTAAGTCATGTGAATTTCCTTTTTTTTGCCTCTTATTGATATATTAAATATCTAATAAGGGAATCAAGTCAAACGTTTACTATTAACATTCGCGACAGCTGCTTTTTGTTTCTTTTTCATTTTAACACAAACTTCAGTCAAATCCCATCAAAAAAAAGAAAAAGGTACATTTTGTTTCAGAAAGACTAGAGACAAGTAGAATAAAAAAAATCCTCCAGTCTGTATAGCATTGGCTCTTTGTAGGGATAATAATATTTCTTGTGACGTCCACCAGCATCAGGCGTTGACCCGGCTGCCCAGCAGCGGCTCTGTCAACAGCAAACAGCCCGTCAGACGAGCGGAAGTGTGGGGCCCAGGGTACACCGGGTCCCGGGGCCACACGGCTGCTGGCCAATGAGCAGCAAGAATGTAAACGCTATTACGAAACGACGGAGGCTGAGTGAAGCTGCTTAGACACAGATAGGAGGCCTCCAGGAAGCAGAGCTTTCAAAATACGAGCTTCAGACTCACCTAATCCAACCCACCAGATGAACACGTTCATACTTTGTGAGAAAAGGGATTACTTTTTCTAAAAGGAATTGTTTCGCTGACGTCAAAATGTTGATAAACAGCTATAAAAATGCAAAACCCACAATTCTACCTTCATCTTGCTCGCTTAATGTTAACAGAGAACAGGCTAATGTTCCACATGTGACATTACCACTTCATAAAACGAGTATTTGCCTAGAGTAAGATAAGAAAATAATTCCTTTAATGTCCCCAAATGGGGAAATTTGGGTGTGACAGTGGCTAACACGCATGCAATTATTAGTGATTCAGAAAGGGGAAAAAAAGGAAGAATACAATAAAAGCAAACTTTCTAATCTAACGTTAGCTCTTGAGAAAAAAACACCAAGAGTAGAACATAAGGGTAAATATCAGACTAAATATTGACCAAAGGAAAAACTAAGTTATTTGTTAGTGGAAGAAAAATAACTCCAGCCTATTTACGTAACACACGACAATAGAATATGCAACATTTCCACACGTACAGTTCTACAATTCATAGTCCAGCAGCATCCCAGCTACGGCGTCTGTGAGTTACCTTCGCATCTGGGTACAATGTAAACAATTAATGGCTGAGTCAGAGCCTGTGCAACGATATGCACGATGTAAACGGTTATCTTAGCATCTTAGAACAGTGTCAACAGTTAGTTGTTGAGTCATGACCTGTGCCACAATTTGTATGCTTTAAACAGATGTTATGTTTGTTGGGAGCGGCTAAGATTATAAAGTCTAACAGCATCCGGGAGGAATGACGGACGGAAATGCTCCTTTTAGTCTGTCACTAAAGGAGCTCTCCAGCTCTGCAACAGCTACATGCATGGGGTGGGAGACATAGTCCATCACTGATGTGATTTTCCTTACAGTCCTTTTGTCCCCCACCACCTGCACTGGTAGGCATCCCAGGATAGAGCTGGCCCTCCTGATGAGCTTATCCAGCTGTTTCCTCTCAGCTACAGATAAACTGCTGCTCCATCAGACCACAGAAGATGGCTGATGCCACCTTCTGAGAATGAGCTGCGTGTGTAGTCACTATCCTACATGAACCTTGCACGTGCAAGCATGTTATTGCCCTGACACATCCAAAATTATTGTTGAACAGAGACGAAAATTTAATTTACTTATTCATCTACTTTGTTTTTACTCTATGTATAAGAACAAATTACACATATTTTTTGTGTTATTTTTACACGTAGGTTACACAAAGACTCACTATAAAAGAGAGTTCCACATACTTAGAAACTGGAACGTTCATTTGAAACTGTATAGTGACAGTCACCAGAATTATTAAATAAATACAGACAATTGTTCCGCATTGGGAGGCTCTGCATCACAGTTTTTCTTATTAAACACGTGCTTAAAAAAGTTGTGAATTTTGTGAAATTCATTTATTCATTCATGCACAGGGAGAATAGATAGACGCCCTGGGGCTGGACGATGTATAAAAAAAAGCATATTGATGAAACAGAAATCATATTGATTGATATCGATTATTATCAAAAAATTCAAAACATATATTTTTAGTGCAGCCCTGGCCATTTTATGCTATTTTTAGATACAGAAACACACAAACACTGAATTCATACTCAACCAATTATTCAACCAACTTTTCATCAAACCTGCTGAATTCTTTGAAGGGGGCGGAGCTTGGTTCCTGGGTCTGTGTTGTGATTGGTTGGGAGGATGTATGACTGTAATATTAACCTACATGGCTAGAATGCAAAAGGAAAACTGTTATTCCGTTGAACTTTTTATTGACCCTTTTTTTCCTATCATCGATATACGTCTATCGATCGACATATGTTGTTATTGAATTATCATCCAGCCCTAAGACGCCCCCAGGCCGGGGTTCGAACCCATGACCTTCTTGCTACAAGGCAACAGCACTCCCAGCCTATTTTATTGTCCTCTTATTGTAATTTCTAAAACCGAGCTTTTATTTAGAAAAGTTAGCGCTGACGTCTTCCGGTTGAGCAGCTGTGTGACTTGACGGCTGACGGGGCTGAGAGGCTGAGAGGCGGCAGTCGGCCAGGCAGACAGTGAAAGTGAAGGCGGAGACCAGCCCAGAGCCGAAAAACTCAGCCTCCTCTGGATCGCGTTCAACTCCCCCCTCCCTCCTTCTCCCCCCAGAACCCCCGATCCAAACACTGAGACCTGGAGAGGAAGGGAAACAGGACAAAAAAAACAACAACAACAAAAAAAAAAAAAAACACTGGAGGAGAAAGAGAGAGAGAGAAAGAGAGAGAGAGAGAGGTGCTCCTAACTTCTTTTCACCTCCATCTGCCAAGAATTGTCTTCCGGTGTTGACTTTTTATTTTTATTTTAATTTTTAAATTTTTCTAAATTTTTTTGGTGTTGTTTCGAGCACCGCAAGAGAGGGAAAAAAAAGGGTCTCCAAACAAAGTTGAGCGTGAGAAATGTGAAGCTACCGGCTTGTGCGTTTCCAGCCCCGGCTCCAGGACTCCCCTCATTTTATCCATGCAGTACAGTGCAATGGTACGTTGAACCGTGGCTTATATATTATTCTATTATTCTTTAAATGTCGTGATGGCGCTCTGTGTTCCTGCATTATTCGTCTGTTGTTCGTGTGGCTCTGCGTTGCCCTTCCTGCTGCCCTGTGGCGGTGGAAGCTGCAGAAAGTTGGCGCAGCGGACAGCCTCCTCGCTCCCCGCGTTACAGGAACTTTGTGCGGGCTGCTGACAGCTCCGCGGGAGCCGCGCAAACACGTGTGCCGCCGCTGAGAAACGACGTTGGAAATGTCCTTTCTGGTGCAAGATGCAACCTCATGCATGCATGCAAACAAACAAAAAAGCTTGATTTTATTGTTTTATTGAGAGCAGGGGCGTCTTCCAAGGGGGGCGCAAGGGGCAGTTTTCAGCCCCCATATTGCAGATAGTTTGTAAGCTTTTTAAACCAGGAAATTAAGAAAGGAGAGTAAATGTTTCAATGAGTTGCAGCCCACAAGACCCCCAAAAACTCCATTAGATATAGATAATACAAAATCCATGCATGTGTTTTATTAGAAACCAATGTTAATAATAACAATAACACAAAGCAGGTGGTTGGTGCTTGTTTTAAAACACAAAATGTTACATTTGAACGCTAGATTTACTAACTTCAGTTTAAAAATGACAAGACGTGAAAAAAAAATGGCACTTCATTCTGCGGCGACTGCAGGAGGCGCTGTCTCCTCTCTGCAAGGGCTTTCTTTTTTAAAGCGCAAAACCAAAATGAACAAGAAATGTTTCCCAAATCTAAACGTTTGACGAGTTTTGCTGCGGTTAAATTTTTTTTACAGCAAAATCCCAATTTAAGGCCCCGTATAAAACATCCAGCCCACTACTATACAAGCTGTGGGCTGGTTAGGAGGTGGGAGTATGGAAGAATGGGCCTGATTGTCATTGTTGGTGATTTTATGTTTTTTATTATATGACATAGGGAAAGAGAATGAAAAAAAAGTTTTTTTTTATTTTTTTATGTTCTATTTTAAAATGTCATTGTTTTTTTGCTGGTTTGTTACTGGTTTCTGCCAAGAAACTTCAAATATTACGGTGCGCGCAGCATGCAGGTCATTTGCTTACAGGTCCATTTGGGTATAAATGATACTTCCAATAAATTATGCATCCTGCTGCAGGGGCTTTATTGAATGTGTCCCCTAATTAGGATCACACAAAAAAAGGATGAGAAAAGTGAGTTAATGTCAACAGGGCTCGTCGTGAAAAGTTTGCTTCAACTTGGCAATTATCTAAACTGGAAAAGGAGGTTGGAGACGGGCTTTCATTTCCCCCCCCCCCCCCCCCCCCCCATCCTCCTCCTATGTGTGGCCGAAGCTCCAGTCCGAAGTCCCCGAAGCTCATAAAATAATTCAGCCGAAGTGAGGGCAGTAAATGAATTGTGTACCGAAGGAGAGAGAGAGAGAGAGGGGGGGGAGTATGACTGAAGGAGGAGGAGAGGGAGGAGGAGGAGGAGGGGTGTGACTGCGTAATTACGAGAGAGAGAGAGCGAGAGAGAGAGAGGAGGGGGGTTGGAAAAAAGAGGAGAGAGGGAAAAAGTTGGATCTGATTTGTTGAAATCGCGCAGGACCGACTGAAGGTGGAAGCGGCCGGTTTCACATGAGCTCCGGCTGGAAGCTTTCTGCAGGGGGTGACTCTCCCCAGCACTCAGCGCCCTCAGAAGCGCCGCGAAGCTCCGCGTAAAGACGCACGGAGGAACAGAGAGAGAGAGAGAGAGAGGAACAGAGAGAGAGAGCGTCCTAGCAGCGGAGGACGCGCTGCTCCAAGTTGCTACTTCTTTTATTTTTTAATATTTTTTTCTCTCCGTGTCGGCTCCTGCAAATATATAGCATAAAAAAATACAATTTTCTCTCCGCGGTGGCGACAATCTTTGGATCAAAACTATTTATGGATATTCTTGGATAATTTCCTTTCGGATTGCGGCTCCGCACGCTCTCACACACACTCTTCTCGCATGGTGCGCACCGATCGGTCCAGGACGATGGAGTGATCGGAGGATTAAGTCCACCTACAATCACCTTTTTTTTTTCTCTCTCTCTGTGTGCTCAGTCGTCTCGACATGTATTCCCCGATTTGTCTAACTCAGGTACTCGTGTCTGTTTCTCCTCTTTCTATTTTCTATTTTTGCAAGTAGTTGGGGGTGAGTTTGGCACATGTAGGCATGGCACAGGGTCCTGCGTGCGCGCCCAGAATCTTGCAATGTTGCAAACTCCTTATTGAGTTTTATTTTTATTTTTTAAATGCCTGAACATACAGGAATCCGTGTTGCTAAAATAACAGTAACTTACTCTAGGGCTTGTGTTTTAATGTATATTGGAAAATGAACGTGGAATCAGTGTGTAACAGGGCGCCAAATCAAACAGTTGTAATTTATTGACTTACTTTGAGTAAAGTACAGGATAAACGGTAAATTATGTTGCTGCTCTGCTGTGCAAACCTGATGCAGGTTTCTAAGGTCAAATAAACGACAGAATATCCCAGTTACTTAGTTTTCCTGCTCTTTTAATATCACTGTAAATTAAATTATGGGAGCCCACAATCAGAATGCATTACAAAATCTAAAGCAGCATAATAAAAAGCGACCACACGGCCCACAATACAATGCTTTTACTGTAAAAGGTTCCCAAAACTCTCTACAGTGGCATGCCACAGAGCCACTGTGAGAAGAGTCAAATTGGCGTTTAAACAACAACAGCCGCTTTACGGTGGATGACTGCACTGTAAATAGTTTATCCTTAAAGTAACCCAGCTGCGGCAAGCTGTCGTAAATTCTGCAGAAAAACGTCGGCGAACCTTAAAGGTGCAGCAGGGCATCGGTGCCAGCCAAGCAGGGAAATCCAGCGGCAAGTTGCAGGCTTAAGTAAACTGCGGTCAGTTGGGTAGTATCACTGGAGCTCAGCCGCGTTAGGAATCTGCACGTGATTTTTGAGATGGACGACTGTCAAAGCAGCAAAAAATAATGGGCGTTTTGTTTTTTAAAAATCACAAATATTAGCAGTTTAGATCTGATATTTCTGTAATCGTCAGTCCGGTTCAGCCGTATTTCTTTTATTTTTTTATTATATTTTTACATTTGAGAACCCGTACCCTTCAGCGTAATCTCTGTGTGAAGATGATTTTCAAGATAGCTGCTGATAATCCTCCTCACTGGCTTACCTTCAATACGCTTATTTGCTTCCTTTTTTTTTTGTTTTTTTTACTTTTCTCCCGCTTCCCAGCCTTAACTAGAGCTGCGTTTATAAATACATATATTCACCCTCCCTGTTCTGCAAATAAAAACAAAAACAAAAAGTATTGTTATTTCAATTAAAAGCGGCCACCTCAGCGGCTCTTGGAGGAAGATAAAGCTACTTTCTCTTTAGGAAGATCACAAGCGCCGATAGCGTTGATTCAGCGCTTGGACAGGGGTAGCTGCAGACTGTTTTGGCTGACTCAGTCTGACTGTTTATATTTTACTTGGCATAAGTTAGTGATTGACTGAGATGTGGTTTAGTTTGTGCTTAAGAGGATTGTGCTTTTATGGCCCCAGCTGAAGTGCAGCGCTCGGGCCCTGGCCAACTCATTTATCTTTACAGCTTTAGGCTTCGTTAGCCGGCTTTAAAGCAAATAATAGTCACTGTTATTGGAATATTTCAAGTGTTTTTTTTTTGTTTTTTTTTTCTTTTGACTCCTTTAACAGAAAGGGGATTTATTTTTAAAGTCAGCCGCTTCCGAGCACGTTTAGCAGGGATTCCAAAGTTTACTTTAGCCCTCCTAATTGGAGATGACGTGAAAACGAGCCCTGATCATTATTTTCGTAAACCCCTCCAAAATGGGAAAGCTAAACATTTGGAGGTGCGGCGCGACAGCCCGCCTTTAAAAAGCAGCGAACCTGCAGGGGTTCCAGGAGCGGCTCCGTTCGCTCGGGCAGGGCGAAGGATTAGGTGGCGAGATCTGGACGCCGAGGCAAAGTTTGACTGTGCAGAGAGACGAGATGTGGCTTCCAGCGGCATGCCGGCGCACACACACACACACACACACACACACACTCACTCACACACACAACTGCACGCTAAGAGAGTTTTCTGTGGTTTCCCATCGCTCCCGCTTTGCCTGACTGCCTTCAAAAAGAACAATGTGTGGTTTGACTCCTCAAAAGCCTGCTTAAACAAGAGGAGGAGGAGGAGGAGTAGGGGCGGGTGGTGGTGGTGGTGGTGGGGGGGTGCTTACGCTTATTAAATTTGACATTTTAATGACCTGAAAGCTAAGATAATTCGACGTTTCCGTTTTCTCACCTGGAGGAGCTGCGCGATCCCGACGAGAAAGGATGAAAAGGGAAATGAGTTAATGGAAATGGTGGCAGGATTACTGAAGTGTCACCATGTTTAACAGGAAAAAAAAGTCAAAGGGTTATCGAATCATGAAACTGTGGATTTTGTTTGCTTTTGCTTTGAAAAAAGAAGCTAAACAGAATAAAAAAAAACTTCCCAACTATATTTATATATTTACCTATGTATGTTTGTTTGTTTTTTTCAATTAAATGTACAAAAGTGTGTTTAATGCAGCGGGAAAAGCCAAATTCACGCTGGACATTTTTTTAATTATTGTTTCTAATTTCGGAATAAGATAACGCTGCAAATGTCTAAAAATGTCTGCTAAAATCCAGCCTTCCAAATAAATCCAATGAGCCTCGGCATGGATTTCTGCTCCTCACTCGGACCAAAAGCAAACTTTGTCCAGACGTGACAGCTTTGGTCATTCCCCCCCCCACCCCCCACCCCCCCACCGTCCATGACGGGGGAATCTCCTTAACGTCTGACTCTGCGGCTCCATCCTGCTCAGATGCTTATGCCGCGGTCTTAGCGGCCGCTGGATAAGTTCACTCTGGAACGGGGAGAGTTCGAAGAGAGCAAAGCAGGCGAGAGGCCGGCAGCATGAACAGAAAACACAAACTCTGGCATAAATCGGGAGAGTTTGATTCTGTCAGACTTGAAGGAAACGAGGGGAACACAAAAATGAAAAGAAATAAGGCGTTGTGTGACGGATTTATCTTTCTTATACCTTACATTGTTCTTATATTAACTCCTCTTTTCTCCTTTTAATGGGGTGATTAACCCCCCCCCCCCCCTCTCTCTCTCTCTTACCCTCACTCCCTCCAGGATGAATTTCATCCCTTCATCGAGGCGCTTCTCCCTCACGTCCGGGCCATCGCCTACACGTGGTTCAACCTGCAGGCCCGAAAGCGCAAGTACTTCAAGAAGCACGAGAAGCGGATGTCCAAGGACGAGGAGCGCGCCGTGAAGGACGAGCTCCTGAGCGAGAAGCCCGAGGTCAAGCAGAAGTGGGCCTCCAGGCTGCTGGCCAAGCTGCGCAAGGACATTCGGCAGGAGTACCGGGAGGACTTCGTCCTCAGCGTGACGGGCAAGAAGCCGCCGTGCTGCGTGCTGTCCAACCCGGACCAGAAGGGCAAGATCCGTCGGATCGACTGCCTGCGGCAGGCCGACAAAGTCTGGCGCCTGGACCTGGTGATGGTCATCCTCTTCAAGGGCATCCCTCTGGAAAGTACGGACGGCGAGCGCCTCGTCAAGTCTCCACATTGCACCAACCCAGCACTTTGTGTCCAGCCGCACCACATAACAGTATCGGTCAAGGAGCTGGACTTGTTTCTAGCATACTATGTCCAGGACCAAGGTATGTTCAAGCTCACACTGTGTGCGTGTGTGTATGTGTGTGTGTGTGTGTGAGACGGTTTGGCGAGGTCAGGGGTCACATGTGTTGGTTTCTGGCAGCATCACACAGTCTGGGCTGCAGTCGCGGCTGCGTGTGCCAGACAAATAAACATCGGTGACGTGAGCAGCAGAACCGCTTAAACACATTTTGGTTTGTTTTTTTTCTCCTTCTTACCTTTTAAGCACGGCTCATTACTGAGCGAGAACTAAATGGGTTTTCAATGTGAAACATGTCTGACCTCGCCTGCGCTGTGCTGCTGCAGCGGCTCCTGCTCATGTGCCGTCATCGCTGGGGTGTGTGTGTGTGTGTGTGTGAGAGAGAGACGGCTCGCACAAAGCAACACGCACCCCTCAGCCGGTTAAACGCTGACGTTCATGTGAAGTTGTTGCACGGGTGCAGGGACCGACAGGTGGATTATTTTCTGATATTCTGGGTCAATATTTTTTAATTCTAAAAAAAAAATGGCTAGTTGGTTTAATAGAAAACGTTCGAACTGCACGAATCCTGATTTTTGTTTTTTCTTTAAAAAAAACAAACATTTTTTAATGTATTTCTCAAATGTATATTTGCTGCAGTGGAAACCTGGAACTGCATGAATCCTGATTTTGTTTTTCCTTAAGAAAAAAACATTTTTTTAAGTATTTCTCATCTGTATATTTGTTTTTTTGTTTTTGTTAAAAAAACATGATTTGGCACAGCATGATTTCTCTATTTTTATTTTTATTTTTTTCAGCCGTCAGAATGGACCGATTCCCTCTAAAAATCCTGATTGTTTGTCGGCGGCTTAAATCAGTTCAATTCAGTTCGGTTTCACCAAAAAAAGAAAAAGAGTCAATTGAATCCAGTCACACAGACAGATTAAAAGTCATTTACACGGATTTAAATTTCGTCCTGGTTATCAAACGATGAAGACAGGTTCATTTAGCGCTAAATGCTAAAAAAATATTTTCTACCACCATTCATTAAATATCTTATTATAATGTCCCACCTTTTCCCCTCTTTAAAGCATCTACAGCGGTGTGTGCTCTAATGCACACTTCTGGGTTTAAAAAAAAATCAGTTTGAGGTCAGGGATGTAGATCATCTTGTAATTTCTTTATTTTTCTGTCCGGACTGAATCCGCATTGGAATCCAGCCCCATTATTCCATCCCAATCATTTTTAAATTGCTATCGTGTCCCGAGCGTGGCCGTATTTGTGCTGACGTGGAAACGGTTTATAATATTCGTTAATATCAATCAGCCAGAAATCGGATTTTCCACGATCATCTCTGTTAGGTCAAATGCTGAAAAAAAAAACAACAACTTTATTTGCGACTCATTAAAATGCATCAAAGCTTAGATTCTCCTCTACTTTCAGTCTGTAAATGCATCAACCCACAGATGCAGATTTTTTAGTGTACATAAAATCAAATGAAGTGCTGGCATTTAAATGGGAATAATCCTGCTAACTCCATCATTTTTCATGGACTCAAATCAAACATCCTCTGTTAAGGAAACTGCATAACATTTGATTATCTCCTTTGTTATCGGACAGAAAAAGTCAGATCAGCGCTTCTCCGTTTTCTAAACACACCCTGTTTCAGACGTGCGCTGAACTGCAAACTTGTCACATTTTATTAATTCCTTGAAACCTAATTCAGCAGCAGAGAGTTTTAACATGTTGCATGTCGTGCTGGAAGATTTAAATCAAGTTGGCTCGTTAAAGCTAAAGTTTATTAAGTAATTTTCCTAAAATAAAAAAGAAAATACAGCATATTAGTCCAATACACCGACAATCTATGGAGCTGTTATTTCTAATCGGAGGTTTTCTTTTTCTAATATTTACTGGGATTTTGCATCTTTGAGTGGTGCAAAAGTGGTGATGAGTGGTTTTAGCAGCCATCTGAGACAAAAAAAAAAAATGACTCCCTAATCTGCTAAGACCTCATCGGTGTCCCTCTCCTAAAGTTGACTTTCTCTGCTGACAGTGCAGGAATGCCTCGCCTCCTGGGTCGCTCCACCATCAAATCCCCTTTCACTGACTCTGGCGCTGCAGCGTGGAAACGCTCTGCCACCGAGGGGAGGAACGGCGGTCTAGCTAGCTCATTACCATCAAACCCTCGGCGCCATTTTGTGTTTGCTAAGTGCCAGGGAAAGCAGAAGGCACAGCACGGAGACAACAATGGTTGCCACTGGCACCGGGGTTGGCATCAGACCCTCCTTTTGTGTCCTTTGTCGGATGCCACCGCTCCCCTTGTTCTGCATCTGCTGCGTTTTAGCCGCCCGGTGCCAACAGTTAAAACAACACCACTCTTCTGGTCTTTTAAAAGTCCTCCTTCAGAGTTTTTTTTTCTTTTTTTTGCACGAAGATCGAAATTTCAAGGATCGGATTTACAAAAAAAACAAACAGACGCGTAGACGTACGCGTTCCTCTTTTAGGTTTCGGCAACATTTATAAAAAAGTCTTTTCCCCTTTCCTTCAAGTCGCCAAGCGGCGCCCGAGCCCAGACGGTGCAGCCATGTTGTGGAACGGCAAGGCGCACCGCCGCCATTTTGTTGCACACGGTGCCAGGCGGGGAGGCAGGGCGGTTCGCCGCCCGGCGGTTGTTAGAGGTTCGGAGGTTGGCATCAAACCCTCTTTTGTCTGCGTGCAGCGTGCCTTTGATTCGTTGGTTGGCATCCGCAATGCGGTGGGCACGACGGAAAGTTGTTGTCCCCCACCCCCCCCCTCCACCCGCCTCCGATGGTGGCAGAATGGATGCCGCTGCCGCCTTTTGTTCAGCTGCAACTGCACGAAACAAACAAACATACAATCGAACACAAAGAAACCAGCAAATCGGGGCTGCGGCTGAAAGAGAATCCGCCGTTCAGCCTGTGCTTTTTAATATATTGTTCTTTTGGCGCCCCTGCTCTGCTGAGCTGCGTAATCGAGTGGCAGAAATGATTTAGCTGCCCCTTTTTTTTTTTTTTTTTTTTAGCATCCGTGTTTTGAAAAACTAAAAAAAATAAAAGAGAGAATATACATTCGGAGCGGGCTTGTTGTTAATCCCCGTGGGTTTGTGCCTGAGAAAAGGTCGGCAGGTTGGCAGCGAGAGTCCCCGGGTGAATTTTGAGAGGGCGCTCACAAAAAAAAAAAAAAAAAAATCCCCCCCCCCCACCCTTGTTGTGGGGCGCAGGCGCGTTTATCCAGGCACGGCTGCAGCGCCCATGTGCATGCCCAGATGAATGCCCGCTGGGAAGTAGGCTGAGGGCCTGGAATGAGGGAAGGAGGGGGTCGGGATCCGTGGCATCCATTGTGCCAACTGGCTGTTCAAACCGACTCCTAGCTTCTCACACACACACACGCTCTGCAGAGGCCCTCCGTTGCTCCGTTTTATCTGGTTGAACTAGAAGTGCGATCCTTTTTCTCCTTTCTTTGAATCGTCTCCCCTCCACACCTGCGCTCGTGTTTTGCATATCCAGTTTGACAGCCTGATGGAATAGTTGCAACAAGGCATGCAGATACTGATCGTGTCGGGACATGTTTGGGGAGTGGGGGGGGGGGGGGGGGGGGGGTAGGCTTCGCTTCGTGTTTTCTGCTTTTATTTTCTGTTCAGCGACTGTACGTCTGCAGGACGGGGACGGTGTTCTCTGCCCCCCTAAGCCTCATCGTTTTGGCATTCAGGTGTATTAGAAATCTTCAGGGGGGTCACGACAGCGGAACGATCCGATAGGGAGGCGAGTCCGGATTTGGGAGCCCCAGTCTGGGATTTCTGAACCTAGTGCGTCTTCTTAAAGGTGTGCCTTGGCAAGATCATGGATTAAAACAGAATCTGCATCAAATCTAGATCCCAAAGTGAAAATAACCGAAGCGAGTTAAATATTTTCAAGCAGAGCTCAGAGAAGTTGGATCAGTAAATTAAAAACATTCTTAACGGGTTGGACTGGGCCCATTTCCTCCTTCGGAATAAAAAATAATGAGTTTTGTAGAAATCCTGCATAAAGGACGTGGTCCAGGCTGCCGACTTTGGTATTATGGACCACGAAGCCCAATATTTTCACTGGCTATCTGTGACTTTTGACTGAGAATAAAGCAGACGGCGTGTCTGTGCCATGTGTAGATGACATGCAACCATAATCCTGGAAATAAAATAAATCCCCTAACAAGCCCTAAAGGTAAAGCTCTACAGTTTTTAAATATGAATGAATATTAATCACGGTAGCCATAACATTTAAGTCGGGACGCCTGGAGAGGTCGGGGTCACGCTGCGTTCCCATTACTCCACTGCTGAAAGTTAACACGGCCATAAAACAGCATTACCTTGACTTTGTAACTTCTCTCCCCCCCCCCCTTTTCACGCCGTCACGAGAGTTTTAGGAAATGGATAGATTACCTCTGAATGCGAGCTGACGTGTGAATGGAGACCCTGTTTTACGATCTCCAGACTTAACCTTTGACCCCCGCCGGCAACGCCAGCCCTGCGAGTCTCCGGGGGTCAGGACTTCTGCAGGGGGGATGTGGCGGCGCGTCCTCTGAAGTGAAATTGAGCAAAGCAGATCGGCGAGGACGGCGGGTTTCAGGGCACGTGGAGGAGGAAGGCGTTTTTTTTTTTCTCCTGTTTTGTTTTGTTGTCTGGCGATCCTCTCGTTGACCTCCTCAATCAGGGTCAAACCGCAGCGGTCGGAGGATCACTCACGGTCTTTTGGCAACTGTTTGTCTCCGCTCACTCCCCTCCCTCCCTCTCCTGCCTCCTCTTGTGGTCTGGCTGGTGGTCCCTTGGTTCACTGGCCTAAGTGAGGGGGAGTAATAGGCAGCACTGGCCTCCTCCCACACACCCTCACCTCCCGCCCTGCCCTCATCCCTCAGGCCGGGTGGCGATCCTCGCGGCCGGCCGGCCGGCCGTCGGCGTGCTCGGGGTAGCCGTTTGCATCTTGTTTTCCGCCCGGCTGCCTCGGAAGCTCGCGCTCAGACGCTCGGTGCCGAGGTCCGACCTTCCGGGTCACGGTGGAGGTCTGTGACTAAGCACAACATCTAAACCCTCCCTCCCCGCTTCCCCTTATCCTCCGCAGCCATCAGAAATCACCCCCGCGGCACGCTGCCCGGCCAAATGACTATTTCTCGCTCGCTCTGCTTCTTTTTCCAAGTTTTCTTTCTTTCTTTTTTTTTCCTCCCTTTCCTCTCTCCCTGGCTTCCCCTCAAGTCTGAGTCTGCGACCCATGACAGCTGTCCTAGACCCGGGCGTTTGGCCAGAGAAACGGTGGCTGAGATCACGCCAGAAGCGTGTTGTGAGGACCGGGGCCAAACTCAAGTTAATTTTTAAATTTGTTTGGTGAGATTAGCTATTTTTATTTTTTTTTTAAAGGAGCCAAACAGACTTTTACACTTGGAAATGAATTTTAATTTGGTAAAAAAAAAAAAAAAGAACAAAACAAAGACTTTAAAATACAAATCCAGGGAAAAGCCAACACAGAAAAGGTCTTGGCGGTGAACTGCGCAACCTTTTCCTTCAGCTTTCCTCCGGTCTTCCTTATTAGTATGCAATGGAGCCTGCGGTGTCTCACTACGTCTCTCTCAGAGCCATAACCTATCGAACACTTTCTCTCAATCTAATCCACTTAGAACTCCCTCCCAGCTTCACCGCTTGCCTTATTGATTTCCGCTTCCCACTAAATGTCTTCCCGATCCTTTTTCCCGGGAGCTATTTATGTTTTGCAATGCACTCTTTCTTTGCTCGGCTTCTAATGCCTCTACCTTCATCTCCTATCTGGGATCTCTGCTCGGCTTCTCACTTCCCCTCTCCTCTCCCCTCCCTCTCCAAACGCAGACCTGGGTGCAGAGCGGCCAGGTTGCCCGGCTCAGTATGAAGCTTGTGTTATTAGCAGCGGGGCTTTGCTCGAGCAAATACCTCAAGGCTTAAACAGGCCGTGTTACCTCCTTAGCCCTCTTTTGTGTTCCCCGTGTACATAAATTTCCATGGAAACAAGGCAGCCTGGAGCAGAGGCCACGGAGAAATGTGGATGCTTTGCTTTTTTTTTTTTTTTTTCTCTTTCCCTGGCTAAATTTACAACTCCCTCTCCTGCTTCGCTGCACTGTGTTTAATGTGCTTGGGTCACAGTTTGCTCTGTTGCATCCAAAAATGGGACAAGGACTTTTTTTTTTTTTGGCAATGCAGGCTAAGTATTTTGTTGGAAAACCCTTTTCCGTGTAATTCAGGAAGAGGCTGAGTTTTCTGCGCTCGCGGCCGCTCTTGTTGAAAGGCTGCAGCTCTTGTCATTAGTCCGCGGTTAAGACCTCAGCCTCCCAACACTTTCCCAGGGTTTTCGCGAGGACCCCAAATGCATTTCAAATCCCCCTGAGGCCACTTGACTGGAGGACCAGCACCTCCCACTCCCCCCCCCCCCCCCCCCCCACACCGGATAAATTTCCCACCCCCACCCCCCTGTCTGCCAGTCCTCCCCAAATGAAGACAAATGGGTACATTCACCCCCCACTCCCCCCCATCCCAGTCGCCACACCGTACCTCACTGTCCTTCCTCACAAAGCAGACCCTCTCCCCTCTGCCTGAGCTTCTCCATCCAGAGACTGCCTTCTCTTCTTCTCCATCAGAGGCGCGTAACTGCTTGGAAAAACTTGGTGTTGTCCCATCTGCCTGCAAGGCTGATCAAGTAAGACAGCAGGATCCGCAGTGAAAAGAGGGATAAGGAGAGGGACACAAAAGTGTCAGATAGAGAACTTGTAAGAGGACGGGGGGTGTTTTTTTTTTCTTCCAAGTTGGTCAGGAGAAAAGGGCCCTCGAGTATCAGAATGAGACTTTCATGCAAAAGCCAGTTCCCTCTAGCCGGGACGGAGGCTGCCGAACGACTAATGAAGGGGAGGAAGAATGGGAAGGGGTGGTAGGTGAGGTGTTATGGGGGAACTTTGAGCAGGAACAGACAATCACTTTGGTTTCCCGGGAGACACTGACTTCTCCGTGCATCGCCCCCCCGCATACGCACCCTTCTTTGCGCCATCAAAGCCCCTTTTCAGTCCAGACAGGGCCGATCCGAGGCTCAGAGTGATGGGTGTCTCCTCTTTTGTCCCACGGTACAGTACGCCCCATTGCTGCGGCGGCCCGACTAGACCTGGGCGAGACAGAGGAAGAAAGGCCCGTCGTCGCACTGCTGTGCAAAGTGTACTTTTGGCTGAGCTCGTTGTTGTTGTTGTTTGGCCTTTTAGGGGGGTGGGGGTTGTTGGTTTGAATCCCCCAGAGGGTTTCTTTCTAAAGTCGATGCAGCAGGTCATTGAGGGGATGTGGCGTTTAAGGTTTGGGAACGGCCTGCTTGGGGCTGATTAATCAGCAACCCCATTGAGTTGTCAAAAGATTTACGCTCCTCCCTCACATATGCCAGGTGGACTTCTGGAGATAGTGGCCAAATTTTGGAAAACAACTGTTACAGCGGAAGATCTTTGGGTTCTTCTGTGGGGTTTGTGTTTATGGCAGTGCCCTTATTAATCCAAACCTGGAGGAGTCTGGGCATCTTTAGTTGAGCCCCTTATCTGTGGTCGTTGAAACTAGAGCTACAACCGTCGTCCATCTATCCATCTTTAATCCTTGCAGGGTCATTGAGCCGATTGCTCCCTATCTCCAGCGGGGTGCGTGTCCATCAAAGGGCAACACAGAGACACATGAAATGTTTTTGGACCGTGGGGGCAAAGTGGGAGTACCCAGAGAGAAACAGGTTGTGCACAGGGAGAACATGCAGGGTCGGTACCGAAAGACCAAGGCCAAATGACTTTAAACCTTTCTTATGGTGCTAAAGTGACCAAAGTTCTCTCTACCTTAGGCAAAGAGGAATGCAGAGTTGCTGGCTATAAAAAAGGGGCTCCTACGTTTTCCTCTGTCTAGGTATAAAAACCAATACTGGTGTTTGCATTTGTTTGCAGATGGGAAAAAGACAGCCAGTCACGGCATTAAAGGGAATGATGAAGATATCTAAATCCCATAATATCATACAGTCCTAATGCCAGCCCATTTCGTAACCCTGTCAACCATTACCCTGCTTTTATTGATTTGGTTCAGTTGTCCTACTGTAGTTTTTGTTGATTTTAAACTTTTTGTCCATCTTCAGCAAAATTCACAACGTAGAAAAGACGACTTTGACTTCTTTTAACATTAAGACATCACTTAATGTCTGATTGTGGTTGAGGAGGTCTTGTATTGAGTTAACATTTGAATCAAGCCCTGTTTTTAATGTTTTTATTTTTTATTTGGACATCTAGGTCCAGTGTTTGGAGAGAAAATCCTACTCTTATGGATACATTTTGCAGGAACGGCTCTGTATCTGCAAAAAGTGCAAAGCAACTACATGAATGCCCTTCACATCAGGAACGGCAACACAGATGTTACAGATTTTCTACTAAACAAAAGTAAAAAAAAAAGTAAAAAGCCCACCCTCCCCTAATGAATCTTGTTGGAAACTTTTTCCACAAAACATATTGAGGATTTAATATCGGTGTCGGAGATAAAAAGATTCACAACCAACAACAGCAGTAAAACTGTAAAAAGAGCGAATTTACGGCAAACTACCGTTAAGCTTTCCTTCTACAGCAGTCTCCATTCATCCACTGGACGTGAATTTTGAGATTTACACACCACACTTTTAATCTATGTTTTGGTTATTTTTTTATTGTTTAAAAAGGTCAGTTCATTTCTGTGTGGACTTTGGACAGAGGCTCTAACTAAGCCCATAATTTCCACTTGAGACAGAGAGGAGTTTGTTACCGCGGCGTCTTCTGGAAACCTGTGCAACTTTGCTTCTGATTTACTGAAACCCCCTCCGATTTCTTTTTTCCTCCTTCTCTCAGCAACGCTTCAGGGCTCTGTCTGCTTGCAACTCTGAGGATACCTCCTCTTACGTTACATGCAAAAACGCACAAGTTAAGGCACGCCGTTGCTTACATACGCCCCTTAATCTTCTGCGTGCGGAAACAAATCGACTTAAAAATGTTTTTTTGATTATTACACACTAGCGGCTTAAAACGTGGCGTTTAGAGTCTGTTAGCGGCGGCTCTTTAGTGCGCTGACATCTGTGAGGGAAAAACACTAAAAGTGAGAGTCTTTTAAACGCTCGTTCCAGATTTACCATGTGTAGATTGTAATTAGGCCTCCAACATGTGTGCGTACCTACAACCGACAATTATGCTGCGGATTTGTACCAAAAAACAACTCTACCCTCTTATAATGAGTTGTCAGGCTAAAACAGTCTGGTCCGTGTGCATAAAACACGGATCCCAGCTAATTTCAGGCTTGTTGTGATGTAAGTGCAGATATTCACCCCTAACTGTGGCGCTGAAACCCTTCCTGACCCTCAGATGAAGAATGCACAACCTCATCATTTTCCTCCATGGGATCCCAGCCCGGCGTTTCCGGGGAACATCTTCATCTGCTTAAACAGGCCTGTTCTGCAAACGTTTTAGACTCTCAAAAGACATTTTTTTTTTTCCTCCCCTCCCTCGTGTTTTTCTTCCTTTCGTAAAAACCTCTGGCTGTAACTCGGGGTTTGCCATATGTGTCTTGTTAAAAGCAGTTATGACAAATGGCAGCAGCTGTACAAACTAATCTCTCTGTAGCTTTCACACATGGCGCCCAATTAACAATGGGCCACTGTGGCCCTAATCCACGGTGCAGCCATCCTCTGGTCCGTCTTGCCGAGCCCAAGCGCCCCTGGAGACTCTTCCCTCTGCTCTCCGACCAGCCAGCCTCCCCTTTTACTACGCTCGGAGGGGAGCTGGTGGCGAACTGCCCCGGGCCTCTCGAGATGCGGTAGCCATGTTGTTTGTTTCCATCCTGGGAATTCTGGTTGCTGACGCTCTAGAGTCTGGGTTTTAAATGTCACTTTGGGGCTCTTGAGGATTAAGTTGCCTCCCTGTGAAAACACACTGGAGCTCAAGGCTTTAAGTTTGGCACTTTTGAGCGTTTCGACTCCGACATGCCAAGCGATCCGGGTTGTTTAGGATCGCGGCGCATGCAGGTAGATGGATTTGATAGATTTATGAAAGTAAGTTGGGGCGATTGTTGCTTCGATTGGGCCGGAGTTGACGGCTCAGCCACATTGCTGGGGCAAAATGTCAGATCACAACCACAAACTTCAATGTGTTTTATGTGAGAGACAAAGACAAAGTGATAAATAATTTTAAAGTGCAGGAAAAAAGGATGGTTTTTATTTTTATTTTATTTATTTTTTTACAAAGAAAGGCCAACAAATATGTATCTTATCCACTATTCTGATAGCCCCAAGTGAAACAATTTTATTTTAAAATAAAATTTACTTTATGCAAAAAACACTTGATTAGTACATTTTAACTTTTTTTTGTAAATTACCAACTCCCCAAACTGAAACATAGTGGTGGCAGCATCATGCTGTGGGGGAAGTTTTCTCCATCTGGGAGACGGCAGACGGTCAGAGGCTGAAAAAGACTTGAAACTGGGGTGCTGGAGGGTCATCGTCCTGCAGCGCCACAATGAACATACAGCCAGAGCTAATTTAGATCAAAGGATGTTCCAAAATCTTAGGCAAGACATGGAAATCGATGCTTACAAACACTATTTAGTCAGCCACACCGAGCTTGAGGTGCTTTGCAAAGCAAAATTAGATTAGAATAGAAATACCCTTCATTTTAGTAGGGAAATTTAGGTGTACCAGCGGCAAAATGAAAGGCGAATGGAGCGTTTAGATACACGCAAAGGTAAAAAGTATATAAAAACAAAAACAAGTGATTGGAAGCAAAACGTGGTTGAAACGTGACAAAATATGGAAAAGGTCAAAAGGTATGATTACCTTTGCGAAGCACTGTAGCTCAGTCTGTCTGCTACTCGCTGAACAAACTCTTCGCAGCTCTGCTCGACGAGGACAACTTTAATTTTATGAAACCTGCGTCTCCTTCTGAGAGCATGCCAGCTGTGCATTACGTGACTCCGCTGAGGCAACTTCTGTTCAGAGTTAGATTACAGTTAATAATTCAAGCTATGATGGGGATCAACATGAGTGGGAACCGTTGTTTCTGAATGTTCTTCATCCCCGCTTCAAAACAAAGCCACGAAAAGGACGGGAGGGGAGGGGGGGGGGGGCTTGAGAGTAGAAAGTCGTGGCGCTGAAAGGTTGACGGCCATCAGGCAAACATCGGAGGACGCTGCCAAAAATCCGTGACATGAATGAAACAAATGGATGGAGGAAAATGAAAATGGTCGGGGTGTGAGCTCTGGCAGCCAGAGGGAAACTAGTGCCAACTGTTATGAATGAGGAAACTGCTGCTGAGCTCGTGTAAAAGAAAGAAAACTCTCTTTTTTTTTTCAAAATCCACGAATAATCAAGAGCAGAACAGGCCTTCAGGGTGGTGGTTGGAGAAAGCCACAAGACATTCGACTCAACTCATGCCGCTAAGGCAGAAGACAGCAGAAGGAGCAACTAGGGATTCCTAGTTATATTTATCCATAAAAAGTGGGACGCATCAATGATGAAAGAGCTGAAAGTGGCATTTCTTTACACCCGTTAATTCTGCTAAATAAATGTAATTACAGCAATCTCCACATTTATCAGCACCACTGGCAAAAATGCATAAAAAGTTGTAAAATGAAATAATCCCTTGTTGCAGTTGCATGTCACTGAAACAATAAATGAAAAATCCAACGTTTAATTTAGGGACATTTATTCAGTAGGGTTGTGGGATTGGTGTGATGACAAAAGATCACTAAAATCCCTTTAAAAACAGGTGACAGAGGTATTGTTTTTATTTATACTTATTTTTTATGTTGATTGGGATGTCTATGAACTTCACGGCATCCCGTTTCGCCGGGATGTACAAATCTATTCAACACTGTTCAAAACAGGAAGAATAGGTAAACATATCATCCAATTGGTTCTGGAAATGGCTACTCACCTAAACCTACCTTATGAAGGTTTATCTTACCAACACACACTGTATGGCTGGTAAGGAAGGTAAAAAAATTGTGTAGGTAAAAACAAAGAAAGTGGCAGAACACGTTTACTGTTAGATAATGTAATAGACTTATACATCTTTACAAGAAGTAGCAGCCTGTTTACTGGCATTATCTAGCCACATATCCAAAATCAATTTTTTTCTTTTAAACTCAATGGATCTACGTATTTTAGAATGCAATTCTGGGAGGAAACGACATTGCATCCAACTTTGCTCCTGTTGCTTTTCGTGTTAGCATGTGCACACAAAGGTGCACTACTCTCCTAGACTCTAGAGGGCAGTGTTGCACGCCTACACCAAGCGTACTGCACCCAACAACACAGAAGTAGAAAACACTTGTTTTCAACATTCAAACCTCTTACCTTTTTCTGTTTCAGGAACTGTCAACAATTTGTTGATCACGGTGATATTTTTGGTGCCAAATCATAAAGATATCTATATTTGCAAACCTCCAACCAGAACGAGTGCTTGCTCGTCCGCCATGTTTTCTGTGCGGGACTGTCTGCGCGTGGAAGCCAAAATGACGTCATTTGGCCTCGCGGATTTTGTGTCTTTTGTCACGTTAGTGATTTGGAATTTGAATAGTGAGTTTTGCGGTCCTTCTATCGATTTTTGAGGTTAGCAATTTATTAGCTTAGCATTCAGTATAATTAGCATTTATTTAGCTTTTATAAGTAGCCCAGCCCTCACCACCGCACATTTCTTGGTTCACTGGGCATTGCCTCCTATTGGCACGTTTTTCCAAGTATGAAATTGCGTAAGGCTCTGGTGCGGAGGTGAATTACAATTCAAACGTGGGAAAAACTTGACGTTAGCCCCAAAAATATCTTTTAGACCCACATAACGTGTTTTTTTCCCCCTAAATGCCTGCATACATAGTTAGGAAAGAGGGTGAGAGCAGCTCAAAAGAGATCAAACCTGACCTGGATTGTTCTACACCTAACAGATTTTGTTTTCTCTAAGTCCTTTAAATTAGATGAGAATTACTGCTTTTATATTTTTATATACTTGTCGAACATAGACTGAATTTGTCTAAACTGATTCCAGGTTCTTTAACAAATTGTGAACTGCGAAAACACTTCATGTAAACCAAAACAGAGCTAAAATCTATAGGGTGTACCTGGTATAGGGTCTCGTCTTATGAGGTAAATTAATTGTTACACTCCTAATGGACACACGGTATACTTGCTGCCAGGTCCGATTGTTTGGTGATGGCTCTTCAGTGAGTTTTTTTTCCATAAAGGTTTAAAGATGCATTTAAGAAAATTGCTGGAGTCGTGCACTTAAGGTCTTACAGTAAAACAGACCTGGTCTTTTTTTTATCACATCTTTAATGTCCTGTTTTGCTTATTGGCACTGATGTGTCCTTGTGGCGGTAGCAGCTTTCACGTCTTTGCAGCGCATATGTTGGAGTTGAAGCTGGTTGAGCTGACCATATCTTCTGTGGCTTTAAAATTTATTTTTAAAATACAACCAGACCAAAACGCTCCGCTAGAAAAATAATAATCTGTTTCAGGCGTCCTCCTCCTAAACGTTCTGTTCTGTATGTGTATCCTCGAGGCCTCCCTGGTGTAGGCAGGATGACATGATGGAAAGTACAGAATGGGGCCCAGATGTAGGTTTATATATATATATATATATATATATATATATATATATATATATATATATATATATATATATATATATATATATAGGACCAGACAAGAGTACAGCAGGGCATGACACCAGGCAGAGGGGTTGCATATCGCCTGCATGTTATCACGTACGCTGCAGCCTATAGCGATAAGAACCACAGTGTATGTTCTGCATGCAAAGCAAAGAAAAGAACAGCTGCTAATGGAGCGCGATGGGCCCGTCCACTCCTTCATCATGCCACAGGGATTAAAGCCGGAGGAAGGTGCAGAGGCTAATTACAGACGTTGGAGAATGTGATTAAACAAAGACGAGCTGTAAAAAAGTCATAGTTTTCAGTTGTAGTTTCTGGGCTTCCTTTTGGGATTATTTGGCGAAAAAATGCCCCGCGGGGAACCAGCATTTATTTTAAATCCCATTCGCTCAAGCAGCAAAGTTCAGCAATATTCTGTTTGTATTGCCGTTTAAACCAGTTTGATTTGCCCCCCCCCCCCTCCCCTCCCCTCCCCTCTTTTGCCATAGACTGACAAAACGTGTACTGTTTGGGGGCAAACGTGCGAAACAAAAAGCATTTCCCCCCACTGTCTTTTATTTTGGACCAATCAAAGCAACCTTATCAGCGATCAACATATTCACACCAACAGACAGGGAGGAGAAGAATGCCCCATTGACTGATGCTGCCCGCCAGGCCGCTCGCGCTGATCTCCTGAAGAAAAGACCTCTGTGGCTGGTGGACCCCACACTCCCCCCCCCCCCCCCCCCCCCCCTCTCTCTTTGCCTTCTTCCCTCCATATATGTCTCAATACGCTTTAAGAAAGAGACGGAGGGGGAGGCAGAGGAAAATGCAAGTTGCATTGTTGAACTGCCGGGAGAGGCTCTGTCCCATGCTGGCGGTGTAGTTCGGGTGGGACGGGGAGGGGGCTGAAAAGACGGAGCCGTCACCTGCCAGACTGCAGGAATGTTAATACCACGGCTCTGATAATTGGATTTTGTACACACCGTCTGTGAAGAACGTCCCGCAACTTTGCCCCCCCCCCCACCCAGCTCTTATTGTTTGACGCGGCCCCGGACCCTTCAGTAGGGCCTGTCTATGTTTATACAAGGACTCATGTCTCAATAAAGACTGTTTACCGTGTGTGTGCCCGTGTGAGCGAGTGTGGTGATGGATTTCAAAATCAAAGCTCAATTGTGTGTGACTGAAAGTGAAAAGACGAAGTAGTCTGATTGTGAAAAAAGTTTAAGAGATGTGTTGGGGACTTAAAATGGGCTTTCTGTACATTCAGGTTGTTCAGCACCCTGAGCATCCCTGCATTTCGTCATGTTGCAGTTCGGATTTTTTGGGATAGACCAACATAAAGTCTTGCATAATTGTGAAGTGGAAGGAAAATTTGACATGGCTTTATAAATTTTGCCAAAAAAAGCCTGGAAGTGTAGCATGCATATATATTTAACCCCGTTTACTCTGATAAATAAAACACCGCTTGTCTTAAATAAAGGTCCACCTGTATCAAATCTATAATTGGTGTAAAACCAGCTGTTCTGTGAAGGCCTCTGAGGTGTGTTAGAGAGCCTTGGTGAACAGACAGCATACAGGTCAGGGAGAATAATGTAGGGAAGTTTAGAGTAGGGCTTGGTTATAAAACAATACTAAACATCTCACTGAGCACTGATCCGTCTATCATCAGAGAATAGAAGAAGCATTGCACCAGCAGAAAGCCTGCCAAGAAACAGCTGCCCACTGGCAAGGCAGTGAAGAAACCCTTGGTAACTCTGGAGGAGCTGCAGATATCCACAGCTCAGGTTGGAATCTGTCAACAGGACAATTAGTGGCGCACTACAGAACTCTGGTACTTAGCGAAGGTGTGGGCCCTTTTCCGCCTTGAGTCCTGAGATTTAAATACCTGGATTTTTTTTAACCCAGGTAATTTATGTGCTCTCTGTTTCCACTGCTCTGAAAGGCAGCTGAAAATGTTCAACAGCCTGATGACGTATGGGGTTGTGAGGAAAGCTGCACTACACCTCCAGTCCAGTGGGTGGCGGCAGTAAGAAACCAAATCCCAACAAACAAAGCCCGACAGAGAAGCCGTTGTTCCACCAATTGTTCACAAAACAGGACGGAGAACGCAGGACTAATGTATTTCCTCTTCCTTTGGTCTGTTTTTGATCACGCAAGGTACGCTGAAGTATGAAGCTCATATAAAGTAGAAAACAACAGCTTAAATACGGTTGGTGAGCGGGACACTGCAAGAAATAGTCAACCAGTCATTGCTGCTCAGCACATAACCCCAACCCTCAACAATAAAATGAAGGCCCGACTCCCAGACCAAGTGTGGACCCTAGGGAAACATTGTTTAGAAATGTGGGTTTGAAGACCTCAACTAATGGTTGAAGGTCCCTGCAATGTAAAAGAGTCATAGTTAAGACATCCAACTGAATGTTTGGAGCATTATAGGCAGGGGGACCCAGCAAACATGTTGTATATGCAAAATGTGTGGAGGAAAACACAGCGAATGACCTGAATACACATCTCCTAGGGTGAAACATGGTGGTGGCAGCACCCTGCTGTGGAGCTGTAGTTTTCTAATCAGAATTTACACTTGATTTCTGAAATATTTTAATTAGCTGTTTATTTTGTTTTTTGGAGGGCCCTATATAGCTTCTGGTGGCTTTTAACCCCACCAGAAGTGTAGCATTAAACTTTGAAGGGCCATAAAAATGCATTATACTAGGGTAACCCGCTTATTATGTTCAGATAGATGTTTTATTTGGGCTGAAGAAAGAAAGTTGCACATGCAAAACAGTGTTTGGAGGAAAACCAACACCGCCAACAGACCACCACCACTTTGAAACATGTTGCAGGTTTTCTTCAGCAGAGGTGGGGAAAGCTGGTCAGAATTGATGGGAAGATGGTTGGATACAGGATAGGAAAATCTGTTAGAGGCTGTAAAAGACTTGAATCTGTGTCTATGTTTCACCTTCCAGCAGGACAACAACCCTAAACATATAGAGACAGAGCATTTAGATCAATTCCAATTGATATGTTTGCATGGCCTAGTCAAAGTTCGGGCATGAATCTATTTGAGAATCACACTTAAAGGATTTTTAATTTGAAACCAAAAAAGGGTGAAATCCTTTTCGTTTCACTTCACATTAATCCACCACGTTGAGTTGGTCTGTCATATAAAAAACCCATAAAATACAGGAAACTTGATGGTTGTAACGCGACAAAAGACAGAAAAGCTCAGTGAGGTGTAGTGCCTTTTGCAAGGCACTTCATATGGTTCCCAAGTAGGCGTTTCAACTGTGTGTTGTTCACTTTTAACAAGCCTGGCGGCTCCGAGCCTCTCGCCGTTAGAAAGACGGCACACCCACACCGAGGTCAAAGATGAAGAGGAAGCGTTCCAGTTTGGTGGGACATGCGCGGGGCGAACACTGCACATGATCCCAGATCATTAGGGAAGTTATGGCTCTTGTTTGCGCTGGAGTGGGAGGAGGGGGTGTGGGGGATTTCTGGAATCAGGCCGGGTGGCTGTGACGCGCTCGTTTCCCTCTCCCCCGGCCTCCCGTGCTATTTCCACCCAGGCCAATCTGGTTAAACGTCTCAGCTGCGCTGACCTGAATTCCTCACCGTCACCTCAGAAGACCCTCGCCATAGCCAACCGACCGTTCGCCCCGGTCCCTGCAGTCCCTCCATGCAACGGGCATATGCTTTGTTTGTGTTTAAAACCTCCTTCCTGTATTTAAGGAAGCCATGTTTGAAAAAAAAAAAAAAAACATGATCCTATTTCCAGCTGTAATCCCTCTGAGTGGAGAGCTGCGAGGGACAATGACAGAGGTTTTTCCTTTGGCGGAGTGACTCGCTGCGATTGGATAAACAGCCTCTAATTACATTTAATCTGTGGTAAAATAATTCATTTCGAACAATTACTTGGGTATGTTTAACAAACAGCTGCTGCGCGCATCATTTTTCCTTGGATATTATGGCTTTAGGTTCACCTCATTGGTTGGTGGCGGGGGGTAAATAAAGAAAAGTGTTGCATTAACGTCTGAATGAATGTGCATTCAGGCTTCAGCAGAAAAAAAGATGTTTGCTTTCTGTGGAGATATTAGAGTTAGATCAAATTGGCTTTTGTATATATTTATTCATTGCCTAGTCTAGAAAACAGATGTTCATTACTAAAATAAAATGGTTATTTTAATACTCCAGCATATTTTAAGCGTCTTGTATTTGGCTCCTGCAAGAGCGCAGATGCTCTGATTACAAATTATTTGGCCCCATTCTGATTTTAGCGCAAAACTAACGGCGTTCTACGGGCTTTATGTGACAGCAGAAATATAGGCATGTTTCCACTTTCTAGTTCCTTGCACAATTAGACAGAAGCAGGATAACTCAGAGGAACACCCCATGGTTTCAGGGTAATCACAGACTAAAAACATACACGAACAGCAAGCTCTAATTACTCTGATCAAAACTCGTTTTAAATATTACTGTCATAGTAGAGTTAAATCCAATTAAGTAGTTGTTCATTTGATTTTGAGCTTTAAGCAAACAGCAGGGTGATGTTTTAGCAGACTCGTCGCTCGTGGCTTGTGGACTGTAGTCTAAAAGCAATGTTGCTTTTAATAAGAGCGATGCTTGAAACTCCTTTTAGTTTTCACACTGTGATTTTAGTGGCTGGAAGTATTTCCAAGTCAGATTCGTCTTACTTGCAAGAGAGGGGAAAGAGTAGTAACTTTCAGAAACAGGTGGAGGAGGGGCAGCATTAAACTTCCCCAAGCTTGGGGGACATGTAAAGCTCCGAATAAAACCTTTTCTCTAATCCTTGGATGTCTCAAAACTAAAACCTCAGATGAGTTTCAGCCCATAAACGCATCAACCAGCGGCTTAATTGAAACTTTAAGAAACCAGATGAAGGACGGGGACTTATCACTGAATTGAGATAACGTTGTAATTTCTGAATCTGCTGATGGATTCACGACACTTTCCCCCTTTTAAAAAAACCTGCAACTCGTCTTCTCTTTAATGTGTTGCGATCCGTGGAGGAAACAAAAATCGGTATCGGCAAAGAAAAGCCTAATCAGTCCCTCTCTACGCACAAACTGCTAAATTATCGAATGCTTTTATTACAGCTGTTTGCATTTACTGTTCAATGACTGCTTATGAAACCTGTTTAGGTGAAACTCGACACAATTAAGAAACATCGCTCGGGTGTAAAATTAGCGGCACAAAATCCAATGCGTCATTTTGGCGGCCTTATTTTGAAGCAACTCGCGGATGTGATGAATAAAAGTGTACCAAAAAAACTGGTGTGAAGGAGGTTCAGATTCACGTTCTGAGTAATGCTTGTATCCTTATCTGAAAGCGCTTTGCCTTTTAGTTTTTTTCTTAAAAGACTAAAATAAATCCTTCAAAAGCGAGAAATAAAAAACAAACAAATAAAAAAAAAAGGGTTTCTAGCAGCAGCAGGTAGGAGCCATTTGTTTTCCCCTACTGTCTCGCTCTTTTCCCTTTTAACCTGGCAGTAGCGCGCTGTTACATAAACAAGGATCTGGACAACCACCTTCGGGCTATTGTGGCCCTCCGCTTGGCTGAACTCTGGCCAAGTGGATGTTGTGGCAGGAGGCCGCCTCGCAGGCAGAAGGCGCGGGCCAACCAGAGGCGTCCGTTCCTGTAGGCGAGCCCCCGGTGGACGGCGGCGTAGGATATTACACTGTGACGGCCCCTGGATCGTGTGTGTGTGAAGGGAACGTGACTTTGAAATTTAAACAGACCAGGGGCTTGGGGGGAAGGGGGGGTGGGGGGGACTTGGCCCCAGCAAGCAAAATAATCCCTTCTCTGCAAATGTCAAACTAAAATTGAAGCTCAAGTCACTTTTTTTTCTTTCTCTCTTGGACTTGTGTGTGTGCAGCCTGAGTGATTTCACATGGCGCTTGTGTTTAGTATTCATAATGAGGTGTTGCAAAATGCACGCTCTCTGCATATCTCGCTCGGCTCACGTACCACCTGTATAAACAACAGTGCCGTTGCGAAACGGTTCCAAGAAAAGGCTCTTCCCGGGCTTGTTGTCATAATGAGGTCAGCGAACACACTACTCTTTTCTCTCGTTTCCCTCCTTCTCTCTGCGTCTCTCTCTCTCTCTCTCTCTCCGTCCTTTCAGAGCACAGGAGGAACAGGGTCACTGGAGCGTCCTGGAGACACTTCTGCGTCAAAAAGAATTGCTTTCATTCGCAGAAAGTCAAAGACGTTCTGGATCCCGCCAGGCAAAAGACAATTGTGCAATAAGGCAAACACTGTAGCCGTCAGAACCTAAAAGCGGGAGGGGACGGTTCGGCACCGGAACACCTCGTGTGTTTTCTCTGATTAGCTACAGCGTGAAATCATTTGACACCCCCGCTGATCAGCCGAGTCCGGCCCGGGACACAAAAGCGAGCTTCTGAGACGTAAAGGAGTTCCCATGTATCATATGTTTTAGAGTCGAGGAAGCGGCTGAACTCGCTCCCAGAGGCACTGGTGGCGGACCGCGTCGTGTCTGGAACACTGTAACAGGATCTCCAGAGAGGAGCACAAAATGGGGGCTTTGTGTCCAAGATTTGTCCAGACAAAGCCAGATAAGGAAATCCAACAAGGGGGCGAGCAGGGAGCTGTCTCTTTGTGACTTGGGGAGAAAAAAAAAACTTTAATCTAGGTCATCCAGCCAGATAGGAGCAACAGCAGCGCTAGTATAACCGTCAGTAATCATATTAGAGCTGCTAAATAAAATAAAGAAAACATTAATTTGGTTATAAGGTTTTTTTTGTTTTACAGTAGAAAACATGTTTGGGGGCGCTTGGCTTTACTGGAAGGCCAAATTTCCTTAATAATGCCAACAAATGTTAGCTTTCACGTGGAGACTTCATGCAGAATCAGTGATAGCCACTTTGCATGAAACATCAGAGATGTTTGGGAGAATTGACAGAAGGTTTTGTTTTAGTACCTGGGTGAGCAACTTTTACAAGCCTCCCCTCTGGGTGAATAAGAGTTATCTACAAAACCCACCAAACTTGTCAGAAGAAAGCGTATGGAGTTTAACTAGTGTCCTGTTCATGGCCGGATGGAGATGTACAGACAGATTGTGCTTTCATCTGCACAAATGAGGCCTATTCTCCTACATTTAACCTTTGATGCCCAGCTATGCTCATGAGCTGTGGGTCATAATTGGAAAAAATTAGACGCTGAATAAAAGAGGGTGACCTTGCAAATCTTCCACAAAGGGTGGCTATTTTCTAAGGTGTGTATCTCTGTCATCTGGAGTGAGCAAAGAGTACAGCCCCCGCTCCTGTGCATCGAAAGGAGTCAAGAAGGACCAAATTACACAAGATTTTTGGATAACCAGCTTCTTCTCTGCAGTGGCTGGACTCTAAGGTGAGGAACTCCTTCCTCCTGGGGGAGGCTCCTCATAGAGCCTCCGCTCTTCCTCAGCGAAAGGGCTCTAGAATGATCAAAAACAAGAGCCGGATATCAGCGGCTGAAATAGAGCCCCTGCTCATCTGCATTGAAAGGTTTCTGCTTATTGTTTGAGCGTCAGCTCTGGCCTGTCTCAGAGTGAGTAGTTATATTACTAGCAGTAGTTATATTAGTATTATTACCGCTAGCCTAGAAAGAGCTTGAGATCCTACCGAATGAGCTAGAAATGTTCCCGGAGACAGAGGAATGTCCGTGTGTCCCTTCTGAACCAGTTATAGCTCCCCCATCACTTAGTCTTGGATAATTAAAGGAAGATAAATTGATGTATGGTCAAGTTTTAAAAATATATATTGAGTTTATATAGAAATATA